>OY253670.1:1246924-1639438 GCA_958009085.1 Protoeuglena noctilucae | reverse complement strand
CCTCCAGGTACTCCATCTGGTCCTCCTTCATCGCCAGGGAGATGCGCGTGCCGCGGCCCAGGCCCTGCGCCTCCTCCTCGCTGGCGCGGCGGACCGTGAAGGAGCCGCCCGCCTGGGACTCCCACACGTACACCTCGTCGTCGTTGTGCTTGGACGTCACTGAGGGGGAAAGGGGGGCAGGCGGGTCAGGGGTCATGGCTCAGGTCAGGAGAGCAAGCGAGGTACTGCAGCACTGCGACTGCGGTGGCCCATCACACAGCCGCGCTGCCAGCGTCGCACAGCATCGCAACGCACTTCGTCTCATCAGCATGCAGCTGCGCCTGCGCCTGCCTCACCCGTGACGCGGTCGGCCACCAGGTAGGCCGAGTAGAAGCCCACGCCGAACTGGCCGATCAGGGACACGTCCGCGCCGGCAGAGAGCGCCTCCATGAAGGCCTTGGTGCCCGAGCGGGCGATGGTGCCCAGGTTGTTCACCAGGTCCGCCTTGGTCATCCCCACACCTGCGAGCGCGGCGGGCGGCACCGGTGAGGGGCCGGGCGATCGCGCGCGAGGCAGGAGGCGATCCCCGCGTCTCCCGCGGACCGTGAGGCGCACGCGGACCCCTGCTGCGCGGGCAGGGAATCGCGCGCGCGCGCCCGGGGCGCCCCAACTTGGGCTTCTAGAAGTCGACCGCCCGTGCACCGCGCGCGAGGGCCGGCGGGGCGCGCGTGCGCCTCCCCGCCCGAAAAGCGACTCCGACGCGTCCTCCGGCCCATCGCGGCGCTCACCCGAGTCCTGGATGGTCAGGGTGTTGTTCGTTTTGTCGGGAATGATGTGAATGAAGAGCTCCGGCTCGCTGTCCAGGACCGACTTGTCCGTGAGGGACTGGAAGCGGATCTTGTCGAGCGCATCGGAGGCGTTGGAGATGAGCTCACGGAGGAAGATCTGCGGACGCGGGGCCGGGAGGCGTCTGGAGCCTGGGCGCGTCGCGAGCGGATCCGGGAGCCCACGAGGCGCGGCGAGCAGATGCGTCAACATCCAAACAACGCGCTCGGCCGCGTGCGGGGGCCCGAGAGGGGCCCGGCGATCGCGGACACGGCTCAGCACACCGGGCTCCCGCCAAGGGCCGGGCCGGCCTCCCGGGGCCACGACAGCGCCCCGCGCGGTGCCCCGAGGCGCGTCTTCGCTATCGGCAGCGGGGGGAGCAATCGGGAGGGCCGGCCGAGCGCTGCTCCAAATTTGGCAGCCCACCTCCTTGTTCGAGTAGAAGGTGTTGATGATGAGCGAGAGCAGCTGGTTGATCTCCGCCTGGACTGCGGGTGCGCCGAAAACGAGATTCGTCAGCGCGGGAACGCCATCGGGGCCCGGCCCGGAGGCCCGGCGCGCTCCCCCGGCCCCCTTCCAGAACTGGCTGCGGCCTCACAGGCGAAGGTCTCGACCTCCGGCTTGTCCGCCATGGTCGCGATGCAGTGGGACGCCGCGGGTACGCGCACGATGCTTCGAAACTGACCCGCACCGCGCCCCGGCTCCGCGGATGACCCCCTCCCCCGGGGTTCGCGAAAGTGCCGCGGCCTGACGTCAGCCAGAGAGCGCTGTTTCGCGGTCTGCGAGGGATCGGAAAGCGCGGGAGGGTCTCCGGGGCGGGAGATCGGCACGGGCACAGCGCGGCCCGGCCACACGGGCCCGGGTTCGCCATGGGGGGCAAGCGCAAGAGGCCACGGGGCGTTGGCGGCCGATTTGTGGCGCGCGCCGCCCTTGGGGCCGCTGCGCCGTCGCCGTCAGTTGGCAAAAAGCATCATCTATCCCCGGGCCCATCGGCGCGGAAAAAGTCTCACGCACATGGTGCGCGGATGCTCCCGAGGGTTGCTTCGTTGCATGCCTGAGACCCAGACTTCCATTTCACCGTCCTCCTCGCGATCCTTGCAGAGAATGTCGTCAGTGTAAACGACGAGGCCCCGGCGGGACCGTCCGCAAACGTTATCAGCTTCAACAGCGAGCCAGCGGGACCGCCCGCTGGGCCCAGCGGGGAGGGGTCGTCCCTGGCGGCCCTCGTCGAGGCGATGCCTTCCTTCTACCTGGCGCCTCGCAGCTTCTTCGTCGCGTGGAATGGCGTCCTGACCCTGGCATTCTCGTGAGTTGTCCTGTGCGCCGTCTGTGGCTCGACGTGGCGTCCCGATCCCTGCAAGGGCCAGGCCTTGCCGCACAAGGGCGACAGGGACGCACTTCGCCCGCGGCTGTCCACAGGGGCTTTCCGTCGGTCGTATTAAAGCTCAAGAGGGACATCGAGCAGACCTTTCGCAGCGTCTGGTGAGCAAGCGCAGCTGAGCGCTGAGCGTGATGGCCTGTCCCTGGGTGCTGTTGTGCGCCCCGAGGGACCCCAGAGCAAGCACCTTGACTTCCCTGTTTATGCAACGCAGCAAGGAGAACCCCGGGTCCCTCTGGCCCAAGGTCACGCTGGGCGTGGTCAGGGACGGCGCCCGCCTCACCCCCGTGCAGTACGCCGCGCTGTGCCGCGTGTGCGAGCAGGCGACGGCGGCCATGGTGGGGGAGGCGGGGGGGAGGGGGTACCTCGTCAGGTGCGTTGGGAAGTGATGTGGATGTCTGGACTGTTGCGGGGGTCGAAGGGTGTGCCGTCATGGGTAGTGACCTGTTGGTGCCAATGTGGCGAGGCCTGATGGTTAGCCTTGCCCGCAGCCACTGTTCCCTGGTGATCCACGAGCAACGCTCCCTCGAGGCGACCCTCTCCGAGACGCTGCTGCTCCTGAGGGGCGGGTTCGCGGTCTTTGAGGGCCCAGACCCGGAGTCGACGCGGCGGGTGGACGCGGTGCTGGGGGAGGCAGAGAGCGAGGACTACTGGGTGAGTGGCAGGGAGTGAGTGGCAGTGAGTGGCAGGGAGTGGCAGTGCATGGCAGACGCGGTGCCGATGAAGCATGTAAGCACACCACGCGTTGCCAGTCAGGGGTCCACTCAGCTATGTCCTTGTTGTTACCGGTCACAGTCTCTCCCTCACCTTTCTCGCCACCTCCCCAGTAGACCCTTTCTCTCTCGCCTCCCCCGCAGGTGCGCGTGTCGGGGGATGGGAACCGCGAGAGCCACTACCGCAGCCCCGCGTTCGGGGTCACCCTGGCCCACATGCTGCGCCCCCGTGGCAGCCACGCGATGCCCCCCCGCGTGGGGACGATGCTCGGCAGCGGCCCCTCCCCCCGCGCGACGGGTCTCCCCGACGACCACTGGCTGGCGCGTGGCATCTCACGGTTCCGTCGATGCGTGGAGCAGGCGCTTCCGGGCGTCTACGCCTTCTTCCCCGACCACGCCCTCCACGTCACGCTGAGAGCCCTGCAGTGACCGGCACTGCGACCGACACTCCCAGCCCTGCAGTGATGGCACTGCGAGCGACGCTGCAGTGGCCGACGCTGCAAGCACTGCAGTGACCGACGCTGTCCTGCAGTGACCGCCGCTCCCAGCCCTGCAGTGATGACGCAGCCCACGCAACGACTGTGGTCGTCGGGCGCAGTCCTGCCGGAGTGATGGAAGCTCGCCCCATTGCCGACCCCTCCCACCACATCCTCTTCATCACTCGCCCTGCGTTCTGTGTTGCGAGCGCGGCAGATGGACGATTTGCGTGTCGTCTGCCGGCCATGTAGCAACGCGCCGCTGGCCTTACCCCCAGCAGGGCCGCACCGATGCGCCCGTTGCATGTGACCCGTACCTGTAACCCCCCGCCCAGCACCCCTTGCTTTCCGGTGCTGGGTCGTCGATCCTTTGCTCGCTGTGTTCCCCAGGCATGGCGGCACCCGGCGGCCATCCCGCCCGCGTGCCCCTGCCTTCGTTCCCGATCAACATCAGCAGCCCAGCAGTGGCTCAGCTGCGCCTCTTGGCGTGGCCCTAGCCCTGGCTCACGCCCTCTCTGTGCCAGGTACCCATAGGTATCGACGCTTGATAATGATCGCGCCAACACACGGCCGTGCACACTGTCAACCCATCGCTCGTTGCCATGCTGCCTCTTTGTGACGACACCTGATCTGCCGGTGCCATTTCGATGCGCTGGATGGTATTTGTACCTGCTTGAACGAGCGTACGTACCGGCAGCGCCACAGCGCATGCCATCTCACATACGCTGCACTGCCAGTGTCGACGACCGGCATCGCATGGCTTGGTCAAAGGCCAACATGCAGCCACGTCGCTCGCCCCTCCTCATCCATCACTCCGCAGGCCCCCCCTGCTCTCCCTGCCCCTCCCCCTCCCTCTGCAGCTGCCGCGTGGCTGCCTCGTCCCACTGCGCGGGGTCCCACCCGTGCGCCTTCCCGAACCGATACATCCCCAGGAGCGTCTCCTCCAACGCCCCACGCTCCACCAGGGATAGGTACTTCCTGCAAACATCGCAGGGACAGGGAGAGATGTGATGGCATGGGTAACAGGTGCAGGTCGTACGATTGGTTGTGGTCGGACCATAGAATGGGGTAGACATGTGTGCATCGACGCGTCTGCTGCCACTCTCTCATCCACCCCTCACCGGTACAGCAGCAGCGCGGTGCGTGCGTCTTCGATGGAGTCGTGCACGCTCTGCTGGATGCCCACGCGGAGGAGGTAGGAGGCCAGGAACTTGAGGGAGAGCTTGCGCTGGGGGGGAGGGGGGTGGGTGACACGAGCGGGGTGAGGAGAGGGCGACGGGTAGGGGAGAGCGTGCGCGTGTGCGGGAGGGGCGACACGAGCGGGGTGAGGAGAGGATAGGGGAGTGACAGCGTGTGCGGTGAGAGAGGCGGGGTGTGAGAGAGTGGCAGACAGGGGAAGAGGGAGTGACAGCGTGCTTGTGATCTCGCAAGCGAGCAAGGAGCTAGCGTGTGTGTGTCTCTGTGCTTCCTCGCCTGGTGTTTGAAGTGGAAGAGCTCCACCGTGTCGACGATCTGCTCGGGCGGCACCACGATGTTGATCATCTTGAAGTCCATCCTGTGATGGAGGGGGGGGCAGGGAGGTGAGGACTGTCAATGACCGTCGCGTCGCCCGTCCCGGCCCTTCTCCTCTCATCGCACTCTCCCGCCCATGCATTGCCAATACGCGCTCTAGTCGCAGCACGTTCCTCACAATATCACCTCTAACACCCCCCCCTCTCCCTCTCACCTGAGCCCGTGCCCCACGAGCACGCACCCGCAGTCGACCAGGTACCTCAGCTTCAGATACGCCTTCTTCAGACTGGTAAGGTGGTGGCGGGATGTGCCCACATCCAAGTCACCCGGCGACACACCGCTGAACCGCGTCAGGTAGTCCCAGACGGGCTCCACGCGGCGGACGTGGTCGTCGATGAAACACGTGCCGGTGCGGTCGCCGGGGTCGCCACGCACCACTGGATGGGGAGGGGGTGGGTGGGGGTGGGGGTAGCAGTGTGGGTGTGGGTGTGGGTGCGGATGTCTGTGTTGGGGGTGGGGTGGGAGCAGGGCAGTGGGGCGTTGGCGCCCGGTAAGTGCGAGTGGGTGTCTGCGCACCAGTCAGCCCCTCTCTCATCTCGTCTCGTCTCACCCGATATGCGTGCCAGTGACAGTCGGGGCGGTCGCAGCACCACCTGGGCACCGTCGCGGTAGACACACTCGGCGGGGGCCATCTGCACGAACTCTGCAAATGAGAGGGGAGAGAGGGTAAGAGTGAGAGCATGTGACCATGTGCACTCGGCAGGGGCCATCTGCACGAACTCTGCGCAGAGTGGGGGGAGGAGATAGAGTGAGGGTGAGAGCATGTGGCCATCTGCGCCGCTCACCCGTGTCGATGGCCACCAGCATTCCCTGCCTCGGTGCCTCCCTTCCCATGTCCAGGGGTTGGAAGCGGGGGGGGAGCAGATCAACGCTACTGGCGTTCAGGGGGGGGTCGTTGCTGCAGAGATGGGAGACAGAGGCAAGCGTCATGGCATGCGGTGCGTGTGAGAAACAGGTAATATGCAAGCCATACGAACTGCTTTGTCAATGCATGTATTGCATGTGCATGTGTGCTGTCATCCGCTGCCGCGCCTCACCACAGTGCCGCGAAGGTGCGTGCGTCCATGACGATGCGGCCAGAGGGGGGGAGCTCAGCCGGGATGCGGGGATGAGGGGCAGAGGTAGAGGGGGTGGCAGCGGATGGCGAGGCAGGATCCACGCTGCGAGCGAAGCGATGAGAGCGACACCGTGTGTTCATCACACTCACATAGCAGTACTGTGCTTGACTGACCCAGCCCATTCATGATAATACTAGTAACCCTGACAACATGCCTGTACAGCGCCCCACCCCCTCACCGCGTGAACAGCAGCAGCGCGGGCGCCTTGAGCCCCCCGCAGATGCCCCTGGCCTCCCCCTCGCTGCTCCGGGTGACCGCGAAGTCGTTCAGCAGCAGCCAGTCGCCGTGGCCCAGCTCCCCGTCGTCACCGGGCGACAGCAGCCGGCGAGACGAGGAGGGGAGGTGGGAAGGGGGGGGAGTGGATGGCTGCGAGGGGAAGGAGGGGGTGGGGGGGGGCTGTCACAACTCAGCTGCTCTGTGGCAACGACGTGCGATGTCACACACCTCACCCGTCATCTCTCACCTCTGCCATTCCCCGCAAATCACACCCACCCCACCCCTCTCCACCCCTCACCTCCCGCTCCTCCTTCCCCTCTGCCACGCCCGCCTTGACCTCCCCACCCCCCTCCTCCCCCCTCTCCCTGCCCCTCGCCTCCCAGTTCGCCGGCAGCGGGGACAGCCCCGGCGTGGCTGGCTTAACGAAGGTCGCCGTGCTGCGCTTGCCGTGGAGGTAGCACGAGTGCAGGCGCAGGTGCGTCACCAAGTGACCCTCGCGCTTGGGGTCAGCCTGGGGGGTAGATGCGAGGAAGCAGTTGAGACAGACACGCAAATAGCAAGGGGAGGCAGTGCAGGCAGGCAGTTGGGAACCAAGCACACACCCAGCGACGCGCGCTCAGCCACACGCACGCGCTCCTCCACACCCACACATGCCATCGCACATTCACATACATGCACCTTACATGTACTGACAAATGCCCACATACACCCCCCCACTCTCCCTCACCAGGCTACCCGGCCGGTCCTCCCCCTCGGCGGCCGGCCGTGGGTCGTGCATGTGAGACACCACAGCCGTCAGGTCATACACCACACGCTGCATGCCTTGATCGTCGCGATCGTGTTCCTGGTCCCCCAGCAGCGCCAGGGCTGAGGGGCCCTGCCCCACGCGCACCGCGCGGGTGGTGGGGTTGAAGGCGACCTCCACAGCGGCGGGGAGCCAGGGCTCTGGGGGAAGTGGGGGTGGAGATCGGGTGGTGTGGGCGGGGGTTGTGGGTTCGAGGGTGATTTAAGGGTGTGCGAGGACTGGGTGAGGAGAGTGAACGGAGGCGACATGATGTGTGCCGCATATTGGCCAGCCACGCTTCGCCTGCCCTCACCCCCCGCGTCGTCCTCCTGCCAGAATGCCACGTCTGCGGGGTCCTGCAGCGCCGCACCGACGACGAGGAGGTGGGGGAGGTGGAGGGGGACGCGGTCCTGAGAGACGGGCTGGTAGCCACGCTCCTGTGAGTGAGAGTGAGAGCAGTGCAATAAGTGTGATGAGTGTGATGAGAGACGGGCTGGTAACCAAGCTGTTGCATGCGAGTGAGAGGGCTTTGCGTGGGCAGCAATGGCACGCCTGTGTCTGACATCAGCGATGCAGCACATGGTCGTTTCACATCTGCCAAAGTCCCTCCCCTCGCCTCGTTGAACCACGCCCGCATGGTGGTCTCCTTGACCAGCGATGCGCGGAGGACGTCGGAGAAGGAGGGGCGGGGGGGGCGCCAGGAGGCATTGGGGGGGTACGCGGCACTGGGGGGGGACGAGGGGGTATGGGGAGGGTCGCATGGTAGAGAGTGTGATGGTTGCATGGTACAGAGTGTGCTAGTCGTCGCAAATGGGCGTAGCACCCCAGATACAAACCATGGCGCTGCTTGCTTGCAGTGATGCCGCACACGCAGCGCTGTCTGCTCGTCGCCTCCCTCACCGCAGCAGCGGCAGTGCGATGGGGTTGATGGCCTCCCTGGGCAGGTCGCGTGCGGGCGGCGGCAGTGCGGTGCCGAGGGGACTCGTCAAAGCGGATGCCCTGTCTGGGTACGCCAGGTCGATCTGTTCCGCGGACTGCACCTGGGTGATGACCGCGGAGGGGTCCTGGGGGAGCATGGGACAGGGGGGGAGTGGTGAGGGGTGGCTATGGAAAAGTGCGCAGTGCTGGCGCGTGCATGGCTGGCCAGGTGCAGCGTGGATGCACGGGACTGCGTTCGTCGCTTCGCATATCGCTGCTCGGTGAACGTGCAGACTGTTCAAAGACATTCTGCGTGTTGTTGTGTGTGTTGCCACCCCCTCATGTCTCCTCGCCTTGAGGCAGGTGGTCCTCTGCGACCACTGGGAGGTGACGATGGCCTTGATGGCCCCGGGCGGCAGGGCGTCCTCCGCGAGCATCTGCTGCAGCAGGAACCGCATCAGCGCCTGGGCGCGGGTGCCCAGGTGGCGCACCACGCTCGCCGTGGCCTCCAGGTCCCCCCGGGTGCCTGAAGGGGGGGATTGAGGGGGGGGGGGGGGGGGGTGGAGATGAAAGTGGTCAGATGGAGAGGTGGCAAGTGGCATGAGTTGTAATGGCAGTGGATGGGGAGATCAGAGTCGATCGAATCGTGGCAGACGCAGTGGCTGGGATGGCAGGGTGTGAAGCGAGCCCTGTTTGCATCTGACCACCACTCTGTCTCTCTACACTCGAACAACACACACGCGTCCCATACCGCACCACTGCTCCTCACCGGTGATCCCCGCCATGTCCTTGGCTGGGCTCTCCAGCAGCCCCAGCCCGATGGCTTCCCGGTTCTGCCGCAGCGCTGCCACGAAGTTGGCGGCCTGGCAGGGGGAGCCGGGGGGCGAGGTGCGGAGCATGTGGGAGAGGAAGGCGAGCTCGTCGGTGAGGGATGCGTCGCGGAAGGGCATGGGCTGGTAGTCGAGGAGGAGGGAGCAGAGAGACGGGGTGAAGAAGAGCGCCTGGGGTGGGGGGATGGGGGTGGGGTGGTGGTTGGTGAGAGCGGGAGAGAGTATAAGGAAGTACAGTGTGGGTGGGGGTGGATGGGGGGTGATGGTCGAAGCAGAAAGGGGAGAGCGTCATGACAACCAGCGCATGCCATGCCACGCCCCCTCGCCTGCAGCACGGCGTTGCAGTGTGTGAAGACAAACATCCCATGGCATGGCATGGCACGACATGCCATGTCATGACATCCCCCCTCGCCTGCAGCACCGCGTTGCAGTAGGCGTTGGCGGCGTCGTTCTCCAGCCCCGCGAACCTCGTGCGGTTGAAGAAGGAGAAGTCGAACTCTGAGAAGGCGGCACGGCCGGCGGAGGAGGGGAGGCGCACCTCCACGTGACACAGGCGCTGGGGGGGGAGCGGTGGGAGTGGGGGGTGTGAGATGGGGGTGGAAGTCGAGCGTGACAGTGAGGATGGGAGAGAGTGGGTGTGAGAGCTGGTGAGAGAGGGGCGAGAGGTAGCCGGGCGGTGGAGCGACAGGGATGGAGACTGTGACACCGTCTCTCACCTGTGGCAGCAGCTCCCCCAGCATCGCCTCCCGCATCTGCGCTGCGTCGGGGTCGTCCCCTGCCCCCTTCTTCCGCCGGCGGTGGCGCGCCTGGGCACGGGAAGACCGCAGGGCAGCCGACTCGGCCGTGGGGGTGCCCTGAGTAATAAAAAGAGAGGAGGTGAGTTACCTCAATGTGGATGAACCATCTCTGCATTGGTGAGCTGGCGCAGTTAAGAGGTGGCGCGTGCATGCACACCGCGCCAAGCGTAGTACTAGTCGCAAGCAATCGCTGTTCTCTCGCCTTGGGCACCCCCCTCGAGTACGCGGGGTTGTCAGCCACTGCCACCCCGGGTGCCAGGGTGGGTGCGTCGCGGAGGTGGGGGACGAGGTCGTCGTGGACGGTGCGGGGGGGGAGGCCGACGGGGATGGGGGCATTGAGACTGAGTGCGGGAGAGGGAGTGAGTGAGGAACACACAGGAGCAGGGTGGGCGAGTGAGATGGTATCACAATCACACGTGTCGATGCGAATGGGTATGTGGTGGCGTGTGTTTGTGTCTGCTTTCCTCGCCTGTCGTCGGAGAGGAGTGCGAAGGGCGGCAGGGGTGCGCCCTCCTGGTGCAGGGCTGCGAGGTAAGGCTGGGGGTCGAGGGGGGGCGCGACAGAGAAGGGGGACGCCTCACTCAGGTGGGGGCCATGGAAGGCGAAGGGGTGGGGGGGAGACACGGGGCGGGCACTGGGGGAGGGATAGAGGGAGGTGCGGGGGTGTGGTGAGAGAGGGCGGTGGTGTTGCAGTCATGTGGGGTGTGGCAATGCGTGCGAGCAACACACATGCATTGCGCAGTGCTGTTGCTGAGTGCCGTGATGACAGGGTGCATGTCGTCTTCTCACCCGTACAGCTGCACGCGTGGTTCCTCGGACTGACTCCACAGCCGCACCACGCCCGCCTCGTCACCAAAGGCGTAGCAGTCGCCCGAGGGGGACTGGGGGGGAGAGTGGATGAGACACGATTGCTGTAACAACACGATTGGAAAGCCAGGGCTGCGACAATCACGGTTTTAAGGCAGTGAGGGTGCGTGCGGTGGCATTGCCTCACGAGCGCGGCGGTGAGGATGGCAGCCCCGGCGGTGTCGACTTGGAAGTGGGAGAGGAGACTGCCGGAGAGGATGTCGATGGAGAGGAACTGGCCGGCATCGGAGCACAGGGACGCTGGGGGGGGATGGGGGCAGGGGAGGGGTGTCAGGGAAGGGTGGGTTAGCAACGTGTCGATGGTCACCATGCACAAAGACAGTTGTCATTCGATAGCCATTTCTCGCAGACAGAGACGATTGTCATGCGGCAGTCATCCCTCGCATACATGTGCTCCCCATCGCTGCTCACCCGTGGCGGTGCGCAGGGGCACAAATGCCGCCCACGACGCCCCCATGGGGTGCATGGCCGGCGCTGCCTCGGTGTACCCCCGTCTCGCATCCAAGAGGCACACGCGCCGGTCGGGGAGGCGGTGGGGGGGGTGGCCGAAGTAACCTGGATGGAGCGAAGGTTGTGGTTGGTCTGTGGGGGGCGAGTCTGAGAGAGCATACAGAGCCTGTCGGTAAGGTGTGACAAGCATGACGGCGTGCTCACCGGTGGTGGCGATGAGGTCTCCCTTGGGGTTGCATGCGATGGACCGGACGGGGCCCTGGTGGGCAAAGGCGGAGGCGGCGGGGGCGGCCGACAGCGACATGCGCAGGTCGTAGAAGAGCACTGGGGGTGGAGAGGGTGCGGTGAGTGTGAATGCGACATTGTAACCACTGCTGCGGTGCATGAGCAACCACACCCTGCTCGTGTGGCTGTGCAGATGCATTGCACCGTCCCACGCTGCGTGCCCTCGCCTGACCCCGACGTCATCCCCACGGCCAGGGTCAGTCCCCCGGGCACCACCGCCAGGGCAGAGATGCCATCCCCGTCAGAGCGGCTGACCTGGGAGCGAGGGGAGGAGCGAAGCAGAATTACCAAGCGATGAGCCACGCACCCGACTGCAGGCGACGCGTCACCTATCACTCAGCCGCGTCTTCATCACACCACTCGCCTGTGCCTCTGCGAGGATGTCCCCGTCCCTCCCCGACACCCTCGTCAGCTCCCCCCCCGCCGTGCCCAGCAGCAGCGTCCCAGACACGACGTCCGCAGACGCGGCGGTGAAGGCGCAGTTGGGGTCCGCGGCGCGGGCGTTGACCTTGAACAGCGCAGGGCCACCCATGTCCTGCAGGCGTGCGGACGACGCCGACACGGAAAGGCACACGGGGCCGAAGGGGACTAGGGCTGCGGGGCAGGAGCGAGAGATGCGGGCGGATTGCATGGAGACGCGGCAAGCGAGAGAGCGAGCAGAGACGCATCTTATATAGCTTCGCAAATGCCTTCGCTCTTCTCACCGCAGATGGGCTCCCCGTGGGCGTTCCAGTGCGCGTAGGGGTGCAGGGACGGGCAGGTGAGCGTCGCGACGCCGCCGTCCTCCGTGCCGGCCCACAGGACGTCCTCCATAGCATCGAAGGCCAGCGCGGTGATCTGCGGGGAGGCGCCGGGAGGTCCATCGGCGCGGGGCAGGGACTGCGCTGCCCCTCGCAAGCTCGATCCCGCCAGGCGGCAGCGTAAGGCCTCGCGCGGACTCTCCTGGCTCTCGATGCAGTACGCCGCGACCTCATAGTACCCCGAATCGGGGCTCTCGGCCTCCTCCGCGAACCCGGGGTCGTCCTGCAGTTGAGGCACATCTTCGGGAGCCATTACAGGCGCGAAGACGGACTCTCGTCATGAATTGATAGGCTTCACGTCAAATTGATCTATCCAATAGACAATCGGCTGCAGTCACATCCCGCGCTCGCGCTCCAGAACAGGCGCGGGCGCGGCGCAAGCATTTGGCACGCACATACTGCTCGTACTCCTCCATCGTGCATCCGGAGCACCCAGCCTGTTCTCAAGCGAGTGGTATTTGGAACTCTCCAGTCGTACTTGGCGACAATCTCCTGTCCCGTCGCCGGGATTCGACAGCAACTTGGCACAACCCGTCAGCGCCCACAGCCCGACAACAGAGGCCCTTGCTCGCCGGATGGAAAGCGTACGTGGACGTGCTGTCGTCCGAGGAACGAACAGGGATTGGGAGCTGCCTGATAGCTCCCCGGTGAAAAGTCAGAACGGCGTTGCCCTGAAAGTTGCCAGAGAGATGTTCGGGCAGCACTCCGAACAAGGAGCCTGTGCCTTGCTCATTGTCCCTCCGTCGCGGCATCGTGTATGGTCTCGTCCCAGCTGGCATCGTTTGCATGCTGGCTTGTCCTGGCGATTTCCAAAGGCTTCCCAGGCCCTTGAGTGACTGTGCTTAGCCCTGTGCCTAGCTAGTAGATCGCGTGACGTCATAGGGCCGCGAAGCGCGCGGCATCCTCGCTTTCGGGGGCCAGCTGACGACAACCCGGGTGCGGAGGCACAACGGTGGCTTGTTCTGAGGGGTTGTTGTCATCCGCTGATTCTTTGAGCAACAACCTATCGTCTCCACTCCGGCGCGGGGTCTCCGCGCTTGTTCGGACGCCGGGAAACCCGCGCAGGCTGTGGTCGATGGCAGGGTCGCTCTAGGCCCCCTCCATCGCCGCTGAGTCGTGTTCAGCGCGTGCTTTCTTGCAGGAGAAGTCGGTAACACAGGGTCCGCGCCCGTGGCCCGGGCGGGAGGGCGCAGGCGGTGACCATGCAGCAGGTCGTGGAGCTGGACACCGCCGGGGGCCAGTCGAGGTGAGGGCGGCTGCCGCTCACGCGCAGGATTTCATGGGCGTCGACGGCGAAACGCTGCACGCACGTTATGCCGTCGACGCTCCACTTGCGCGGGGGTGTGCCGTTGGCTGACATGTTGACTGCTGAGGACGCGCTGAGCCACGGTCTCGGCCCCGTCTGTGGGTCGGCAAATGAGCATTGCTGGAATAAAATGCTTGGGAAGCCGCGCGGACTCAGCGAGCTTTCCTCCTCGACGCGGCTTGCGTCCCAGCATGCGCAACGGCGACCTTTGCGCGCTCCTGAGCAGCCTCCCGGCTCCGTCCCCGCCAGGTCAAAGCGCATCGATGAGCGCAAGAAGCGGGTGGTCGAGAAGCGGGAGACGATGCGGCGGAAGGAGGAGGGCCAGGACGCCATCGGGGGTCCCAAGGTGCGGACGGGCCACGCGAGGCGCTGAGCGGCGGCGATGGAAGGAGGGCGAATATGCAGCAAGTGTTTGTACGCGACAATCGCGATGACGATGCCTTTCCACCCCCTCGCCCTCAGGAGCGGGAGCTGGGCCTGGCCAAGACGCGCGTGATTGCGGCGCTGCGGACGACGGCGGCCAAGCGGTCCGAGACGGACGCTGAAGTGGAGGGCTTTAAAGTGCAATGCATGCAGCGGGAGCGGGCGCGCCGGGAGGTGGAGGAGCACCGCCGGCAGGACCTGCGGGCCAAGATGCTGGACGAGGCAGAGGCCAGCGCCAAGGTGAGAGGCGGAGTTGTTTGACTAGAAGATGAGGAGAGAGGAGAGAGATGAGGGTGGGTGGTGCATGCTGGACGAGGCCAGCAGGTAGGGGGGAGACGGGAAGGGCGTTGTGTGTGGGAGCGGATGCGAGGCAAATGCGAGCGCGCCATGGGTCCCCCTGGCAGCAGCAGTGCCACGAATGACCATGTGTCTCATGCTTTGCTGGGTCACCTCTGCACACTCCCTTCTCGCCCCACCCCCACCCCAGGCGAACGCGGACGTGGCGGCACACTGGAGCGACCTCTTCAACATCGAGGTGCCCCAGGACCTGTGGGTAGCCATCCAGGCGCAGCAGGAGGCATGTGCGCACATCCTGGAGAGCAAGGACACCCTCATCAAGGCGAGCGGGGTGCCTGTGCATGTTCAGTCTCACCTGCGTGCACGCCCCATAACCTGCATGCACGCCCCGTCACCTGCGCTGCGTGCGTGCCCCTCCCATGCAGGAGATGAAGCAGGAGGTGAAGCAGAAGGACGACGGGTACACGCTCCTGCTGAAGCAGCACGCCATGGACATTGACGCCATGATTGAAGCCATGGCCAGGCGAGCGGGGGAAGGTTTTCCTGTTCGTGCATTATCTATCTTTGTTAACTATCTACCTATCTACTGTCACGTGGCAGCCACAAGCATCATGCCTGCTAACCCCTTGCCCTCGACTCCGCAGCGCGTGCCCCTTTCCGGCCAACTGCCCCCTCCCCTCCCCCTACTCCCAGGCAGTTCGAGGTGATGGCGCAGCTGTACGAGTCCGAGGGCGCGGAGGTGGACAAGGCGTACATGGCGGAGCAGTCGGAGCTGATGGAGCGCAACCTGGGGGAGATCAAGGCGCTGCTGGAGCACCGCCGGGAGCGGGAGGACAAGTTCCAAAGGGAGATGGAGGCGAAGATCCGGGAGTACGACAAGGAGCTGGAGGCGACGCGCGTCAAGACGAGCGAGGACCACAACCAGCTCAAGGTCCGGCTGACGCAGGACCAGCTGAACCTGGAGCGGCACATGCAGGCCATGGCGGCCACGTTCCAGCTGAACCAGGAGAAGCTCGAGTACAACCGGAAGGTCCTGGGGGACCGGGAGCACGAGAACCGGAGCACGCGGGAGAGCCACAAGAGGCGCAAGCACCGGCAGATCGACATACTCTCCCAGCACAAGCAGAGGTGAGGGAGGGTTGGGGGTGGCATGGGCATGCGCTGTCGCTGTCGCAACACAAGTAGCAGTGACCGAGGTTTTGGTGCCGCGTATCTGATATAGTACCCACTGCCTCCACCATCACACCAACACCACCCATACGCATCTCCTCCCTCGCCTCTCCCCGTGTCGCCCCAGGTACGCGGAGCTGGACCGCAAGTACCAGGAGGAGAACCGGCAGCTGACGGAGGAGTACAAGCGCATCACGGAACTGTTCAAGGAGCTGCAGCACAAGTTCAAGCACTTTGAGGAGGCAGACCTCAAGGTGTACCAGGTGACGGCAGCAGGGGTCGACTCAGACCAAGCGGTGAGGGAGGGTGCGCGAGTGGCGGTGCTTCATTCATGAACTGAGTCGCTTTCGCTCCCCCGCAGGAGGTGCGGGTGCACAACGACCAGCTGGTGGCGGAGCTGGTGCGTCGGGTGCTGGAGGCGGACAAGGTGATCCACGAGCAGCAGCTGGGGCTGAGCTGGCGCCCCCCCGGGGACCACATCTTCCGCACCCCCTGGGAGGTGGCGGCGGAGGAGATCGAGTCCGGGCAGGGGGAGCAGGGGGCGGCGGAGGAGGAGGACCGGGAGGCGGCGCGACAGCTGGCGGAGAAGGTGGCGGACCCGGCGCACGCGGGGCTGCTGGCGCTGCTGGAGGCGGAGGCGGTGTTCCTGGTGGACGCGCGGGTGCGGGGGGAACTGGAGAGGCTGGGGGGCGAGGAGCGGTCGCGGCGCACCGTCCGGCACATCCTCGACGCCCTGGGGGTCACCAACGGGGAGCTGTTCGACAGGCTGGTGCAGGTGAGAGGCAAATTAGGGAAGGCTGGTTAAGGGCAAGTGCTAGTGTAGGATCGAATTGCAGAAGTGCAAGAGTCTTACTTCGTCTCCTCCCCCTCCCCCCAGGCCCTGACGGCGCGCGTGCCGGGTGGCGGCGTGCGCGGCGCCAAGTCGGTCCCGCGCAACGCGTCGTCGGTGCGCCACGCCCAGTCCAGCAACTCCCGCGCGTCGTCCCCCACGTCGTCCCAGTCGAGGGTCGAGGCGGACGATGGGGGCTTGGAGCTGGTGCATCCGAACGAGGCGGGTGAGTGGAACGCATGGAGCATTAGGAGAGCATGTGCTTGGCGCTCGCGAGGCTCGGTCGGGTGTCTTGTGACGGCTGGGCCAGAGCGACGCGCATGGCCGGTGCGGGACGCGAGTGCGCATGGGGTGGCCGTGTCGTTCTCCGCAGTGGCTGCGCTCAAGACGTTCGTGGAGAAGCACGGCAACGACGCGCGCAACATCAAGGCCAAGCCCACGGGGGCGAGCCGCGTGCAGGCGAGGGGCCAGCTGATGCACGTGCCATGCCATGGCACGGCCCCTCTGTGTTCTGTGCATGCCCACCCCTGCCCGTGCTCTGCCATCGCCCGCAGGTGATGACGAAGCGCATGCGCGAGAAGGAGCGCGAGTACTGGGCGGCCATGGGCGGCGTGGTGAGCGAGCGCGGGGTGCGCGTGTGGCAGGCGCTTGAGAAGGCCCTACAGCGCTACCACCGCCTGCTCAAGACGCGGGCGGGGGACCTGCAGGAGGTGCAGGCGCTGCAGGGGCAGAACAAGGAGCTGAGGGCGCTGCTGGGGCAGTACCTCTCCTCCAAGGTCAACGAGGAGCTGCAGCTGCCGCCCGCGCACATCCTGTGAACGCGCCTCTGTATCTGTTGAAAGAGTGCTTTTTCATTAGACACTGCAACCGTGACAGGGTAGAGAGGTTAGGGTGTCCGGGAGTGCCTGCGCACAACCGACGCTGTGCTCGCTATGTCAACAACTGCGAAGGGTGGTGCCTCGACCTGCCGCGTCATGCTGCCACGTCGACGCTGACGGCCTCGGGCCCACCCCATCCTGCCCCTGCTTCGAGAAGCACGCGGCCCACGCCTGCCCCGGCTTGCGCCCGACCATGTGGGGGCGGCAGGCGCGAAGGACTGCCTCGTGGAACTGGGCGGGCTGGTCCAGAAACACAAAGTGGCCGGCCTTGGGGATTATCTGTGGAGACGGAGAAAGGACCGGGATGGTGCGCGGGTGCGAGTGGGGCGCAACGACGCTCTGTTCCGCACCGAGGATCCCTGCCCCCTCGCCTGGACGGTGAGGTCGGTGGGGGAGAGGGGCTTGCGCACGGCCCTGGCCGCCTCGACCGCCTGCGTCCCACACTCGGGCCTCATCCAGTCCGAGTCACCGTAGAAGAAGGATGTCGGAACCTGATGGATGGACAGGAGAGAGATGTGCGAGGGCTGAGTGGCGATCACGCAGAGTCGCGACGTGGAATCATGGCTGCTTGGCTAGCGCGCAGGCGTGACGCGCTTGCCTTGAGCTGGCTGACGCGTGGCCCAATCGGCTCCTTGGCCCAGGCGAAGGGCTCGAGAAGGTGGCGGAGGGCGTACTCGCCCGACCCGGGGCTGGCCGTGATGTGGTACATGTAGTGGGAGAAGGCCACCTTCTCGGCCTCTGCGGTGTGATAAAGCACCCTCCATAGTTATGCATCAGGCACGGCGGCAGGGCGACAGTGTGCAAGTGCTCGCCCCTCCATGACTGACACCCATCCACCCACCCATCCTGGGTCACCCGTAAACCCGTGCCCCTCCACGAATCTCCGGCTGGTGTACCCCTCCGTGAGAGACCGCCCCACGGGGCCCAGCAGCCGCACCACCGCGCCGGGCGTCACGCCCGCGTTCCACAGGCGCGGGAACACCGACACCATCAGCGACCTGCAGATTGATTGAACACCAACAGTCACCTCGCCGCCGCACGCGTTCCTCTCTGCCCCTCTCTGCCCCTCCCCTGGCTGCCACGCCCCACCTGAGGGTGTAGGGCTGCACGTTGGCGCGCTTGCGGAACGCCTCGGGGGAGAAATCGGCTGGCTTCGCAGGCACCCCCGCGGGCCCCAGGAGCAGGAGCTTCTCGACGCGCTCGGGGTGGCGTAAGGCGTAGACGGCGGAGAGGTACCCCCCCAGGGAGTGGCCCACGAGGATGAAGCGCTCGATGCCCATCTCCTGGCGCCACCGCTCGAGGGCGTGGAGGAAGAAGTCCTCCGCCTCCGCGGTGGACCTGGGGGGAGGAGCGCGGGGTGAGGGTGAGCAGCGAGAGAGCAGCGGTGCTTGACCTGACAGCAGAGCGAGCAACGGGCAGGCGCAAGCAGTGCGAGTCCTGCGAGTCGGCAGCGGGGCAGCGGTAGTTGCCAATGCCACGGTTGATGAACCCCCATCCCCGGCCACGCCCCTCGCCTGGCGTTAAAGGGCGGGCGACCGGACAGCCCCCATCCCAGCCAGTCCACGGCGTGGAGGCGGAAGTGGTGGGACAGCGGGGCGAGGTTCTTGAAGTAGAACCCGATGCCCGCAGCGTAGCCGTGCAGGAGCACCATGGGAGGGGCGTCGGGGCTGCCGCACGACACAGTGTGCATCGTGTGCTTGGGGGAGGGGCCGCAGGGGACGTCCCGGACCTCCGCCTCGCGTAACCCCGCGTAGCGCAGCAGCGCGTGCTCGGCCTCCCGCGCCTCGCGGAGGGACGTCTGCGGCGGCGCAGGCTGTCCGCGGTCGGTCGTGGGAGCCGCGGCGCGCCCTAAGCCTGCGCTGCGGTGGTGGCCCGGCCGCCGCACCCGAATCCACCGCACGCTCCTCCATAAGCTCGACCAAGACGACGCCGGAGCAGGCGATTCTCCCGCTGGGAATGTCGCGCCGGGGCTTGCCATCGCCGCTGCGCTGTATCTGCCGACTGCCGGCGTGAGGACGCTTGCCCTAGCTCCTAATCGACTCAACATGCAACAGACGCAGTCGGGAGGGGCGCTAAGCAGGGTCGAGTTCGCACCGGGGTCCAGAACACGCCTTACCACAGCAGCAAGATTTTTGGCTGCCTCCGAGGAAAGCGGAGAGCAACCAAGGCTGAGCGTGTCGTAATTGTCTACGAAACCAAGCTGGGCAAGCTTGGGCGCTTGGGTTCAGCAGCCAAGACTGGCGAAAAGCACCGCCAGTCTTTATCAACGCTTTCTCCGCTTTGCGGGAAAACAATTGCGGCCGTCGTCGACGCCGCCGTCGTTTGCCTCTCTAGGAAAATCCATAGGCAGTCGGAGATGGCGTGCACCGTGGCTCCTGCGGGGGCGCGTCCGGCCCCAGCGGTCATCCCGGCGGGCGTGTCGCCGGAGGAGCTGCGCGTCGTTTCTCTGATCCCGAGCGCGACAGAGATCGCGTGCCTAGTAGGGGCCGAGCGCAACCTCGTCGGCCGGAGCCACGAGTGCGATTTCCCTGCGTCCGTCACGTCTCTCCCCGCCCTGACTGGGTACGAGTGGTCTTTTGATTGCTCCCCGGCGCCGTCAAGTCGCGCTACGTTTGCCCACCGAGGATCCTATGCGCCGCTGCACCCGCGCACGCAGGCAGAAGCACGCGTTCGAGTCCAGCGAGCAGATGGACGCCAAAGTGCGGGAGATGCTGCAAGAGGGCGGGGGCCTCTACCACCTGGACATCGAGACGCTGCGTGCGTTGCGGCCCCACGTCATCCTCACCCAGAGCCTCTGTGCGGTGTGCGCCGTCGACTACGCGCTCGTCGCCCGGGCGGCGCGTGAAATGGACCCGCACCCCGCCGTCATCGACCTCAACCCCCAGGCGAGTGGAGCGCTGCCAGGGATGCTTGCGAATCTCAAGTCATGTCACGGTTGCTACCTGCGACCGGCATCCCACGCATGCAGAGCCTCGACGACGTCTTCAAGGACGCCATGCGCGTGGGGACGGCGCTGGGGCGGGAGGAGGAGGCGCGCAGGGCGGTAGAGGGGCTGCGGGGGCGCGTGGCGCGGCCGGTGGCGGCAGCCGCGGAGCAGGTGCGCGGCGGGGGAGCACGCGTACGCTTTTCATGGTGACGCAGGCACACGACCAGCCTCGCCGCGTCTCGCTCTCTCAGGCGCCCCCTGAGCGTCCCCGCGTGGCGTTCCTGGAGTGGACGGCTCCGCTGTTCGTGGGGGGCCACTGGACGCCGCAGCTGATTCGCATGGCGGGGGGCTCCCACCCCCTGAACGAGGCGCGGGAGGGAGGGGGCGCGGGGCCGTCCTTCGCCGTGGAGCACGCAGCGCTGCGAGAGGCGGACCCGGACTGGGTGGTCGTGTGCCCTTGCGGGCTCGACCTTGCCACGGCCAGGCGAGGGGTGGGGGACGTCGTAGAGTCGGACGCAAGGAGAGCCGGACAGTTATGTTTGCAACAGTCATTATCTCTGCCCTTCGCGTGCAGGAGAGAGTTGGGTCCGCTGGCGCGGGAGCCGTGGTGGGCCGACCTGCGTGCCGTGCGGGCGGGGCGCGTGGTGCTGGTGGACGGGCACCAGATGTTCAACCGTCCCGGCCCGCGACTGGTGGACGCGCTAGCGTTTCTGGTGGGCCTCCTGCACGAGCGGTGCCGCGGCCTAATGCCGAGAGACTTCCCGTGGGAGCGGCTGTGACGGCTGCCGACTTCAATGAGCGCATGGCCGGGAAGGCGCTGGGGTCGGCGCATAAATGCATGCAGGACATACATTGAACATCGCGGCCGTGCAGACGCGGCCGCAGAGATGAGGGCTTGAGGAAGGAGCCGAGCGAGATAAGGCTGACCTATAGGTTGTCACCGGAAAGCGCTGTTACCATACCCTGCGCAGCAAATGAACACGTTGTTTATAAATGAACGGTGGCGTGGACCCCCAGGCGAGGCTGAAGGACATAAAGCGCACTAACTTAACATTGCGGCACCGGATCGCATCGCGAGCTGCCGCAATGCAGCGAACACATCATAGTAAAATTTCAGGCAAAAGCTTGATGCGAAAAGACGTCGAGACAAGAAAAAAAGCAAGCTATCTTTACCAGAAGCAGCCTAAAAAGCCCATGATTTTCCAACGAATAAATATAATAATCGAAGAAACGTCGAGGGTGATCCAGGAGCAAACAAAGCCGCCAACGAAGCAGACAAAACTCTTGTCGTCCATAATGGCTCTTCAGGGCCCACAAAGCCCCAAGCCTTTACTTAAAATCATAAGTTATTACTTGAAAATTTCAAAGACGAGGAGGTCATTGAGATGAAAAATATAAAGTTGGCCTTTATCAGATCAGGCAACGAATCAAGCCATGCTAATGATTACGAGGCCGGCTGGAAATTCTCAACATAAAATCAGGTCTAAATACGTCGCTCAAAAAGCTCTGAGGATTGAAACAAATTGAAATAAAACCTTGGGGGGCTCAAGAGCAACCAAGGCCCCTCCCACTTTAACATAATATTATTTCGGCCACTTCTGCCATGCTTCCGTCTTCAAGGGGTCAGGTGTAATGCAAACAAATTCTCTACAAAAGCTATGGATGCTCAGAAGCCGCCTTTCACCAAGCAGTCCTCGCCTTTGTTTTTCCTGAAACGCTGGAGACTCAGTTCACGCTGTTCCCGATGGCTGGTTTGCCTGGGTTGTTTAGGGAGGTCCGCAGACTCACTCCAAATTGGGCTGACTCAGTGTCAGACGAACGCCTGCGAAGGGGCGCTTGCACGGCGTTCTCCCGGCGCCCCTCATGACCCCACGCGCCGGCGGTGTTCGAGTCACGTTGCAAGACACCGCGCGGGAACGCCGCGGCAAGAGTGCGTTTTCCCGGTTCCGCAGAGGGAATCGCCTTACCGCCTCATCGCCTCGCCTTGTCCCACCCCAGGTGCGCGTGGTTACCTGTCGAGCTCTCTAAGAGTATTTGCGCAGGGCAGGGGGCGATCGGCGCGCGCAGACCTGGCATGTCGGCGGGTTCCCCGGGCGCGCTAGCCGGCGATTACCAGCGTCGCGACATTAGCGGTCCTAACTTTGCTCTTTTACACCAACGCAGGGAGTTGAGGAGGTTTAGTACGGTTCTGCATCGCAAACTCGCCTCGAGTTACCCGCGGCCTCCCCAGGCCTGGGCAGAGCGTTCCTCGCGATGTTCCGGTGAGTCCCCACGCACAGCGCACCTTGATTGCCTGTCGTTGCTCTCGCGTTCCCTGCCGGCGTTCTTGGCGATCTCCGCGAGCCAAGCTTATGCACAGGATAGTCACGCGGCCTCACCCCCGCGCGCGCCGGGTTTCACGCCGCCTTCGCCCTCCGCGCGCGTCGCAGGTCTCTCTTCCTCGCCGGCGCGTTGGCGCTCGGCCTCGCGGGCGTCGCGCACGCGACGGCGAGCGACCTCTCCTTTTACGCGGCCAAGTCGACGCTCCTGGCCAACGGAAACACGACCACGGACGCTACCACGAACCTCGTCAGCGGCCCCGCTGTCGTCGTCACGAGCGGCTCGAAGGTTTCGGACCTGAACGCCCTGATCGTTGTCCAGGTCACCTCGCCCGTCGCGGACGGCGGCTCGTTCGACCTAACCTGCACGTCGGGCACGACCGGGAGCATCGGCAGCGCCTCTGCGGCGGTCACCATCACTTCCAAGACGACGTCGCCCGTCGCCGCCAGCAACCAGTACGCGCTGGCCTCGGCGAGCTCCACGGCCCCCGTCACCATCTCCTTCCCCTCCCTCACGGCCGGCTCGGCCTGCGCCCCCGGGCTCGTGTGCGGGGCGGGGACGACGGCCGTCACCATCACGTGCGCCGTCAGCGCAACCTCGGGCACCACCCTCCCGAGCACCCTGACGGCCGGCACCTACGCCTTCACGGTCAACGTCGTCGACCCCATCCCGGCCGGCGTGGACGCCACGCTGACGTGCGCAGTCTCTTCGGACGTCACGGGCGCCTACCTCTCCTCGGCCAAGACGACGGCTTCTGACGCGACGACGGCCACCGTCACGGCCACGCCGCTGGTGCTCTCCATCCTCCCCGGCACGAGCGCCATCCGCGGCGACACGGGCGCCAGCTTCCTGACTAACCAGAAGCTGACGACCAACGACAGCGTGCAGGCCATCGAGGGCAACGCCTACGGCGCTGGCGGCCTCTTCAAGGTCGTTCTGGACCAGAACGCACCCGAGGCGCTGACGGTCACGTGCCTGGTCGACAGCACCATGAGCGCCGTCCTGGCCAACAGCACCACCAGCTCTGACTACACGGTCTCGATCGCCAGCGGCTCGGGCACCACGGCCTCGAGCATCACGCTACCGGCAGTGCAGTCCATCAGCAAAACCTCCACGGTCCAGCTCACCTGCACGGCCACCAACGCGGCCGGGCGCGTCTACAGCACCGCGTCGACCAACGTGGCCGCGACCCCCCTCCAGCTGGTCATCACCGCCAAGAGTGGCGCGATCAATACCATTAAAACTGACGGCACGTACACCACCTTCAGCGCAGACACGGACCTGTCGTCGAAGAACAACCAGGTGGTGCGCATCGAGGGGCAGGCGGACTCGGCGGGTGGCACGGTCACGATCAAGGCCAACTCGGCCCCGACCGCCGCCGTGACGATCACATGCACCCCCAGCGACACGACGGTCATCCCCAGCGTGACGGTGGCCACCACCATCTCCACCGGCACCGCCGTCAACCTCACCATCGGCACGGTCGCAGCCATCAGCAAATCGCAGAGCATCACAATCACGTGCTACCCCAGCGCGTCCGCCGGCGGCCTCAGCACCACGGACATCGTGACCTTCACGGTCGTCGCCGATCCCGTGCGCTTCATCGTCAAGGCCCAGACCACGGCCATTCAGAGCGTGAAGACCACGAACGAGCTCGTCAACTTTAGCTCCGAGACGGCGCTGGTGTCGGTGATCGGCGGGTCCAGCAACGGCACCGTGTACCGCCTCGAGGGGCAGGCAGACAGTTCTGGGAACACGCTCAAGGTTTACATGAACGCAGTACCCACCAGTGGCAGCTACACTCTTACGTGCTCCACAACGGGGGCCACTTACACGGCCAACCCCGCCCTCGCGTCGGCCGTGGCGAGCGCCAATTCGCTCTCTGGCACGGGCGTGGGGGTCGACCTCAAGACGATGAGCGATGTGTCGACGCCGACTTCCTCCGTGGTTACCTGCTATGTCACTAGCGGGGCGGATACCTATGTGACCACCAGCGACGGATTCGCCGTCAACGTGATGGCCCAGCCGCTGGGCTTCATCGTGACGGCCCAGTCGACCGCGATCAAGAGCGTGGCGTCGACGAACGCGCTCACCACGTTTAACTCCGCCCAGACGCTGACGGCGGTGCAGGGCGGCTCGAGCAACGGCACGGTGTACCTGCTGGAGGGTCAGACTGACTCTGGCACGGCGGACACCACCATCATCACATTGTCGGCCAAGGCGGTGAATACGTCGTTCACGACCAAGGTGACGCCCACGTCGTCGGCTGGCACGGCCGTCGGTCAGACGGTCAACGCGGCCAGCGCCACGGTGGCCCAGCAGGACGTCGTGGTCGTGGGTGGCACTTGGGCCACCACCACCCCGGACCAGATTGCCGTGGAGGTTGATCCGAGCTCCAGCGTCGCGACCACCGTCACGTACAAGGTCAATTCCGGGGACGGGACGACGGCCGCCAACGTGGGCGCGGGTCTCAAGGCTGCTCTGACCTCGCCGCTGGGCGGCGCCACCATCGCCACCAACAACGTCATTGTGCTCACTGCCACCACGGCGGGGACGGCGATTGACACCTACTCTGTCGCCCCGACCTCCACCAGCGGGCAGGCAGCGTTCAAGAACCTGGTGGCGAGTGGTACGGGTGTGGCCCAGGTCGACGCAATCGCTGTCGGCGGCACGTATGCGGCGGGCGACACCATCAAGGTGACGTACGGAGCAGTCGCGACGACGTACACCGTCAACTCTGTCGATGGGACGACCGTGGCCAACGTCACGGCTGGGCTCCTGAAAGCGATGAGCTCGCCCCTTGACAGCGGAGGGTCGGCTTCAGCCTCCAGCAGCGTCCTCACCATCACGTTGGGCACGGGCCTCAGCGTCGCGGTTGCCAACACAAACGCTGGTACCGCGGGTTTCACGGTTTCGGGCACCGGCCCTTTCACCATCGGTGGCACCTGGGCAAGCGGCGATAGCATCACCGTCACTGTGAAGAGCACGGCCACTGGGACCCCCACACTCTACACCGTCGCCTACACGCCTACCGCCAGCGTCACCACTGCTGCTGCGGCAACGGCAGTCGCCACAGCGCTGACCAAGACCCTGAACGGGACTGCGTCGGCCAGCACGGCAAATGCCTTCACCATCACAGCTGGCACGGCTGGCACGGCCCTCCCGTCCTACTCAGTGACTGTGACGCAGTCGACGGGCAGCACGGGCTCCAAGGCCACTGGCACCCCGATCGCCAATGGTACCGGCATTTCTCAGGTGGACGTAGTCTACCTCGGTGGCATGTTCGTCGTGGGCGACAAGGTCACTGTGACGTACCCCACCTCGGCCAATGTCTCCACCACGTTGGTGAACACGGTCACCTCGACGAGCGCGGCCACCAACGCGACCGCCCTGGCCTCCGCGCTCTCCAGCCCCATCGGCAACGTCACAGTCGCCAACTTCCCCGGAGGCTCCATCCTCCAGGTGCAGCTGAACGGCAACTCGGGCGGCTCCAATCTCCTGTCGTGCACAACGACCACTGGGACCGACTTCTACAACAGCCTGCTGCCGGTGGCGGCCCCCGTGTCGACCACGACCAACGTGGCCATCAACAAGCTAGCTATAACCGACGCCTGGAACGGCGCGGAGCGACGACGGCGGTCCGACGGTTGGATTCTTTACTAAGGATTACTGATGCCAGTAATGGCACGCGCACGGCGGCGCCAGCGTTGACTTTGGCGTGTCCAGCGTTGACCGTACGCGCCTCATAAAAAATTATTCCAACAGCCGCGCGGCCGTAGGGGCTATGCCCTACGCCCTACGCCTCATGCGACGCCTGGAAGCGAGCCCCCGAGCCCCCATGTCCCAGGGGCCTTCACAAAAAATATTTCCAAATAGGGCGACAGCAAGGTACGCCGCCCCCAAAATTATTCCAACAGGCCACCGGTGGGGGGTCTGAGGGGGCGGAGCCCCCTGTACCGTTCCTTCGAACGCTGGATAGTGGCTTCGCGGTACTTCTGGTTTTCAGCATACCGTTGCTTCGCTTTCGCGAGAATCCGCTCTCGATTGGCTTGGTAATAGCGTTTATGCTGCGGTAGGTAAGAAGACGTCTTAGGCTCTCCTTCGCTCATAAAAAAGGATATAAAAATGTTAGGAAGGTCTTGAGCCACGCGAACCGTTATGCCACGGCAGCATCTTACCTGGTCTTCGGATGTCGCTCATCATGTCGTCGAAGGACTGATAGGTTACGTCCGACGTTTTCACGGGCGTGCCTCCGAACCAATGCTCAAAAGTAGCTTTACTTTTGTCCCACTTCGCCTGACTCCAGTTGATAAAGATACCGAGCTCTTTATCGTTGGCATCATAAAGCATCACGTATCGCGTCTTACCCATGATAAGGATGGAGAAAAGCTTTACAGCGTTTTTCTTCAACGCTTTTTGAAAAATATGTCCCGAAGGGGCTACGGCTTGCAGCGGCTTAACAGAAGTAATAGTAATTAATAGTCCTTATCACACACCCAACAAGGCCCATGGTCTTCGTGGTCTTCGTGGTCTCCCGTGTATATGTCAGTGTCATGTCCATATATGAGATAGTCATCGTCTCGCGAAATTATCCGTTTACCTGGGTAAAATTTCCTTACAGCATCCACAGCCTCATCCACGTCGAAGTCTTCTTCGTCATAGAGAATGACCCTGGTCAGTACCTCACCAGTCTTCGCATGGACGATTTTCATGAAATCCTCGGGAGGTTTCACCAGTCGGATTAGTTTCTGCTGACGATGACAATAATATTCATCACTTGCAAGGTTGCTGATGTGCTCACAGATATCATATGGCAGAGGCGTCGAGCTCAGAAGCGCGTCGATGGCTTGAGGGTCGGAGGTGGAGGTCATCATAATAATACATAACAAAAAAGCTTTACGGTGTTTTTCTCCATCAAGCCAGTCTATCGAGGGTCATGACCGCCTTCTTAATAATGTCAATCTTGTCGGGGCTGTACACAAACCTGAAAGAACGATGACCCTTGACCACATCGAACGTCACTGGTGAATTGTCTCCGGTGAGCTGAAGTTCCATGACAAACAACTCGAGAAGGTCCTTAAGATCGACCTTCACTGCGGGTGCATCGAGGTCAACAATGCCACCGGTTTGAACGCCTATGTTCGCTACCTCAAGTTTGTCTATCAAGAGTTGCATATCATAGGTAGATAAAAATAGTTTCAATGGATGTGCATTAACGTGAATATAAGCACAGCTGGGATGGCTCTAAGGAGTTCCAGAGACAGCTTTTTTACGCTTCGTTTAGCAATGAAAGAAATGACTCGCGTGTCGTAATGCACTCAGAGCGATGCTCTCCAGGTCAGTCTCGATAACTTTGGTGATGTTTTCGATGGTTGACTTAGCGAGCGGAGCGGACACGAGTTTCTTAATGCATAAACTTAAAGTCTGAAGCCAACGGTCTTTAGGAACAGACTTACGCACGTGTTTGGCCAGCTTTTTGATTGCCGTAGTGTGGTCCGTGAAGGCATCCAGTTGATGGCCCACATGAGCCATGACACGCTGAGCGTCCTCATAGCAGGGGTGCCCAACGCCATCAGGGTCGCTCAGCATGGTCTCAAGAACGATAGCCAAAACTGCACCTTTGTCACCCACCGTAGAAGCTTGATACTCCTTGATGGCCAATCCTATGAGAGCGTGTAGATTGATGGGGTGCGCTGTCTTAATTCGTTCTTCCCACTCTAAAGCGACCATGCTCGGGTCGATACCTGTTGTGTCCATATATGTGTTTCAGAAAAAAGAGCGGCGAAGCCGCGACGGTCTTGAGCCTGGCAAAAATAAACCACTATTGGGGGTTTAAGGGGGCTACGCCCCCTCTTACATGTTAGGTCGGTTATCTTTGATGACAAAAATTTCACTCCCCGTACCTTTACTTGTCCCAGTGTCTCCTGCTTGCACAATGAACTTGGGTGCAGTAGGTCGGACATCATCATGGGGAGGTTTTGGATGCCGGAGGCCTTCGTCGCAAACCTTATAGTCGTCAAGCCACGAGCCCTTTTTCTTAGCATACATGTACCCTAATGAGATGTCTGTTTCTGGAATCAATGTCCGGTTTTCCCGAAGTTTCCAACATTTCAGGTCCGAGAATCTCGGGACGTTCTGGTTCCACGGGGTATACCCTTCGTAAAACAAAGATGGTTTTTTCTGGGTGTATGCTGCCATATAATAACTTTAGAAAAGTTAACAAACTAAGGGGCCGAAGGCCCCAAGGGGGTTTAAGGGGGTGGCCGAAGGCCTATGGGCTCCGCCCTACCCCCTACGTCCGGATGGTCACGCCGTTCGTATCGCTCAGGTTCACATTCGAAGTCATCTCTGCGCATGCCAGGAGAATCTTGGTATAAGCGTCGTGTCCCTGTACGTGAAGCATGATATCCACGGCAGAGTTAAAGCTGTTGTATCCTGACTTGATGTGAGGAAGGCATAGAGTTGTGGCCATACAGAAATCAGTAGACAACCATGTAGCGTATGTATTGGTTGCCTTGACGTCAACCGCATTCCTTAGAATGCTGAAGGCTTCCTGGTCATCCGCATCGTACATAATGACCCGAGCCCCTCCGACGGTATAGTAGTACGTTAGTCCTGCGTTACCGACCGAATTAGCATATGGACTCAAAGCCGTGCCGGAAGTTGCCAGCCAGTTACCTTTGGTGGCGTCAACGTACTTCACAAGTCCATAGAGCTTGTCGAGCGAACCGGACGTTACGCGGAAAGTCCAGTCGATAGATCCGGTGAACTGAGTTGACGGAAACACCTGCATGTTCTTGTAAAACACGTCGAGACCTTTCTCGCTCTGGACCTCTTCCTTAAGTAGCGCGCGATACGTATCATCGTTAAAGCCTACGTTGTTACAAGTGAGGTAGCACTCTGTGTAAACAACGTTGTTGTTATTCAAAGCGGCCGGCGTTGCTGGTCCAGCAATCGTCCACGGGTTGGCAAGCGTGATAGTGATAACCACGTTTTTGAAGAGAGTAGTGTCAAGGTACCTCATCCAATCACCCGAGAGGAAGCCGAACTTAAAGCCATCCACGGGAATTTTGGCAGAAGATGAAGCGTCAATGGCGCGCTCGTAACTTAGAGCATTTGAGCTTGCGTCAATGGCGCGCTCGTAACTTAGAGCATTTGAGCTTATCTCAGACCCGGATACTTCCATGTCGCGTAGATATCCAGCAATTGTCCCGTAGTACTCGATGTTACTCACCGTCGACCCATTCACTTGAACGGTCAGCTGTCGAATAAAATGGTCTGCCACTCGGGGTGTAATGTACTGATTTGTGTCATTGTTCGTGATATTGAACCAGAGCTTCATCGACTTGAGATCGAAAAGACTTGCCGTGGGTAGCGTGAACGTGACCTGGCTGCCTCCAGTGCGAGTACCCTGGGTGTCGGACCTCACCTTCACCTGAGAGACGCTGACCCCGGAGTTTAGAGACGCGCATTTAAAGTCAAGCGGGTCGGGAAGCATTTTCATCATATCTAAGGAAACAAAAGAAATTTTTAAAGCCATTGATCCACGCCGTGATTTAACGTACTCGTATTTTCCCAAGAAAACACCCACTTCGCCTCATCACGACCCGGTCTGTTTGCGCAAGATTGATACGTGATTCGACACACCGGGTCGTTCATGTTCAGGAAAAGTTTCTGCCGGCGATTAAGACGCAACGAAACGGCGTCTGGGACGAAGGGATTAAAAGCCCACGCCCAAATCGGGTACTTGGGGTATAAAATCTCTTGAACCTTCAAAGCGTAAAGACCACCGAGGCTATGCCCGACGCATATTACAAGGCGTCCCGTCTTAGCAACTTTGTAAGCATATGACAGCGCTTCATTCAGACGACTGCTGAACGCGTTCCCTGATACATAAAGACTTAGGTCATCCACGACATCCTGTGCGTCAGTTGTTCCGCGAAAGATGATAGCACTGAGACCATCATTTCGACGGTATTCCAAGATATGATTCGCGCCAGAGTACACGAGATGCCAATCGCCTATTTTTTCCTTCGATACGGGAAACCCGAGATTCATCTCAACGAGCTCATGTTCAAGACCCATCATATTTATAGCACATATAAGCATTTTGCCCACGGGTGCACCTCAAGGGGCGTCCGAGTAGCGGGATGGTCATAGCCATGGGGTCTGGTCCGGATATGTTATACAGGGGGGCTGCGCCCCCCAACCCCCCCTGGGCTGCGCCGCTGCCCCCCGTTTGTCCAACCCCGTTCGTCCCCCCTGCTTGGTTGGGGTATGTGGCCGAAGTTGATGGGCCCATTTGGGGGTCTGAGGGGGCTCCGCCCCCTATTTGATAGATTCCAGAGAGTTGCAGTGTCGCATTAAGCGTGATATTGCTTATCTTTGCATCCATGAGTTCTGGGTTTCCGTCCTTGCAATAGTAATAACCTGATAGATTCCCTCCAGCTATCGGGTATGTCGTCGAGTACCCGATGAGGTTCTTAACCCCCTCATCGAAGAACTGTTTAGATGCGGTCAATTGCTTCATGCGTGTCATTAGTACGGTCAAAAATCCTTGTAGATCGTTAAACTGAGGATACTTCTTGAAAGTCCTGGACAACTTGAGCCAAGGCGCTACGTATGCGATATTGTTATTTATGTCATACGTGAACTGAGCCAAAACGACACTGTCGATGTTTCCGAGCCGTTGAATGAACGCGTTATAAGCGTCGATGTCTTCCTTCTTGGGCTGGGTGTCTCCCTCTTTCAAATCAGGCGATTGGTCTGCTCTGGATTGAGGCGGGTAATGTTGTTCTTTGTCTAACTGAACCTTAAAATCGTTCATCTTTTTATCAAAGATATCATTCGTTTTCCCAAAGTAAACGACTGGATGACTCGTCTGACTGAATGGACGCTTATACATCATCTCAACGGTGGATGTAATCGTGTTTGAATTTTGTGCAGATACGGTCAACCCCATCAGCCGATTCAAGATGGTTGTAGCTGGTTTTAAAAGGGGGTCATTGGGGGGCAGAGTTTTTATCAGCCGAATCCAAGGATAGGGGTCGTCTTCTCGCGTTCGGCTTTTACGGTCGGCGTCGAATTCATCGAAAAGCGCCGGATTTGACTGCTTGAGCTTGACGTTGAAAGCAGCTATATCGTTTCGGTCGTCGTCTGTTAAGTCCACTTCGCCGGCACCCCCAGCACCTTCGGCGCTACCGGTACCAGCGCCGGCGGCGCTACCAGCGCCTTCGGCATACGACGTGGACCCTTGTGCTTGTGTTTGGTCAATCTGAGTCTCGGATGCAGTCCCAATATCTAATGGGGTTGCGACGGCTTCGTTAATAAGTTGTCTTCTAAAATCGTCAAATTGTTGTCTTGCATCGTCTAATCCTTCAGTAGCCTTCGGCATACAGTAACCGACAAACCTATTACCACCTTTGAAAGGACGTGTATAAGTTACCTGTTTGTTTTCTGTAGCTATTTTTTTGGAATTTTTTTTACAATACGCTGATGTCCGCAGGTCATAAATCCGATTCTTCAACACGTTGAAATTTGCGTCTGTGTCTGGACCTATGGTTAAATCGATGCTCTTGAAAATGTCTACAAGGGCGTACATCTTATCCCTTGGCCACTCGCCCTTCGTCCAAAATTTATCATTGCCTGGATAAGCATTTTTTAATGCCTTCATGAGCGCAGGGTTTGATTTTTCAAAATCATTCCATAGCTCCACGAGGTCTTCTCTGTCAAACGGTTGTAGGTTGCTTTGTGCACTTACGCGTATTTCTTGGGGAGGCATATATATATAACTTTTGAAAAAGTTAACAAAACTTTCTAAAGATTTGTATGTGGCGACTCAGACTGCGCTCGGAAGACGCGACTGTCACGGGAGGGTATTACACTTGGAGTGTTCCGAAATTCACCAAGTCCAAGACTTTGATAGGTTGGTGCGCGGCCTTCGCGATGAACGAGATTGATTTCAGCAAAAATGTACTTCCTCAGAGCATCATAGTTCAAGGTGTCACTTATGCGGTGCCTGACATGACCCAGGCTACGTGTCAAGACCTTGCGACATGGATATCTAATAACACATTATCCTATTTGTTTTGCGAATACAACACGGCAAGTAATCGACTGTCTTTCAGAAATACGTCACTGCTTTCGAGTGTAGTCATATCTGCAAGTCCGTTGCTGGGGGTCTCGACACAATTGACGATACCCGCGGGCACTATTATAGAGGCACAGAAGGCACCTTTATTGAACTGGACGACCAGTATTCTGGTTCATGCAAATTTCGTTAGGAGAAGTTATTCCTCTATCGCTATGGGAGGGGTTGATAGAGGGGACGTGTTAACCGAGATACCAATCTCGGCTGATAAAAATAGTCAGGGTATAGTTTTCAATGGAAGGCAAGATGACGCACATCTGATTGTCGATGAAGAAACGAATTCACTCAACTGCATCGGTATCTACCTCACTGATAGTGACGGAACTCTGTTGCTCCCTAACACTAACTTCGTCATCACCCTGAACTTCCGGCACTTTGAACTTTGAAACAAGCTCTACATTAGCGTCTCGGGCCCATTGGCGTACAAGAGCGGTTGCAATGAGGTGATCTAAGTTGCTGTACTTGTTAACGATGGCGTCCACGAGGTCCTCGAGTATCATATATAACTTTTGAAAAAGTTAACAAAACATAGCGCCGCGGGGGTGTAGGGCATAGCCCGATGGGGACGCAGTCCCCCCATTTTTGGTCAACCTTTTTTGTAAAAAGGTTATGAGAGACATAGCTGGTGACTTGGAAATTCGAATGATACCTGATGACGTAGAAAACCCCCGGAAAGCGCCTAAAGGACTCCCTGCTGTTGGTGTCGGGAATCAGTTCCAATTCGGGTACATCGTTGGTTCGATAGGCACCGGGAAAACAACGTTCTTGTTAAATTATCTCGACAAATACTTCAGGACCCGCACGTATGACTACGTGTTTTGGTGCAGTAGCACGTCGACGCGAGACGCTAAGGTCAAGCACGTGCTGTCAAAAGCGTTGGAAGACGGATACCTGCAAGATGTCTTTTATAGCACAGATTTCCCCCTGCACGATATCGAGACGTTTATAGACACCAAACTGGAAGACTGGCAGCTGACTCAGAAATATATCAGCGTTTGGAAACGATACATGAAGGTCTTAAAGGAATCCGGATATAAATATACCGATTTGCAGGGAAGGTTCGAACCGGATGAAATCCTGCTTCTCGAAAGATTCGAATTTCTGCCTCCTGAAAAATACCCCTTGGGAAAACCGACATTTTGCCTCGTGTGTGACGATATGCTTGGCAATTCGGAAGTGTACAGCACGCACATGAATCACGGGTTCAATCGCTTTATTACGACGCTCCGGCACAGAAGATGCAGTGTGTTTGTTTCGAGCCAATCCTGGACACAGACGATTCCACCTTCGTTGCGCGCCATGGTGAATATGTTCGCTCTTTTCAGGTGCAGTTATCCGAAAATCAGAAAAGACCTCTCGGAGACTCTGTGCGGACACGCCGTGACGCCGACGGAATTCGAAAAAATGTGGGTCGAAGCAGTGTCGAATAATATTCATAACTGCTTTGTTGGACTACTTCATGAACCAGAAGACACGAGATTCAGGATAAACCTGAACAAAGGGTTCGAATTCGGAAATCGGAAATTAGAAATAGGAAATTAGCCCCCGTACGTTATTAGTCTTCCGAGCGGTCTCAATCTCGCGTTTCACTTCATTCACGCGTCTATCGTGAATCAAAGGGTCGGCTCTCTGAACTACGTGGGAATCATAAGCGTTGAGAGTATTCAGTTTCGCGAGCAATTCCTTTTCGCGGGTAGCAAGTTCTTGCTCTTTCACTTGATATTCAAGGTCCTTGAGTGTTTTTTCACGCTCCTTAAGGGACTGAAGACGAGACTGCTCCTCCTGCTTCGCCTGCTTCCTGAGCGCGACTGCCTCTCTTGCTTTCTGCAAGTTAGCAAGTCTATGGTAAGGGGCCCCCTTGGACCCCCCTGCGGCCGCAGTATCGTCCTTTGTGGGCAGCACTACGTGCGTCGCGGCTCCGCCGCTGCTCGGTGGTTCTACGTCTTGGTTGTGCCCCTCGGCGGCGTCGGGATTCTTGAGGCTAATCATACAATAGCTTCCAAAAAAAAAGCGCCGCAGGCGCGACGGGCCGCTGCCCCCTAAGACAAGAATCGAAGCACTACAGCGCAGCCCGAGTGGGACGTAGTGTACGCTACTCCAGTATCAACGGTGGTCAGGTTAAACGTCATATACGTGTCGCTTACTGGGTTGATAGGGATGGGGTTTCCAGGTTGATTCTTAAAGCTTCCGATGACCTGCGTGGGTTGGTCCGTGGCGGAATCTATCGTATGGTACTGCACTATATCAGAGCAAGACACAAAGCAGTCGGTGGGGAGGCCGGGTGTTTCTTCCACGATGACGGCCCAGGGGGTGTTGCTCGGAGCAGACCGGTTGATGGGTCGAAAGTGTACGGTCGCGGTGTTGGTGTTTGCTGGGAACCTGACCACGACGCGGTACGTGTGGTGGTGGCGGTCAATGGTCGGTGTCTGTGCAACTGATTCCATACTCATACAGCTTTAAAAATTCATGGAAGAGCTTGCGACGAGGGGGACGCCCCTCCGGGTGGCTCTTTCATGAAGTGTTTTCTAAGCTCATGTATGAGTTGGAACGGTTCATGGTACCGGACATTTCAAGAAGAACTTTCGACCCCAAACGCTTCCAATGGAGACGTGTTGGTACACGACAGTGCGTATGACAGATGGCTTCCGAGTTCCCAGGCATATACGGACAACGGAACTGCTCCGAGTATCCGACATTTATCAACTGGAACGATTCTATCAGGTGTCCAAAGTTTGGACGTAGAAACGATTACGACAAACAACGCCACGTTAAGTTTGACACAAGACACCTACTTCGCCCCTGGAATTACTCAACCAGTAGGGTTCAAACCAAATCTTTACGGGATATGTCAGACAGCGCCCAATCCCGTCACCGATCAAACTCATGGAGGCCTGGCGTACATCGACACGGACTCGAGTCTCAACATATACGCGAATATGAACTTCAACAACAAGAACACGCCTAACACGTATATCACGAATCTCGATGGAACACAGACGAGCTTCCGGCTGTCAAACATCAATAACACGTATGGAACGGCTTACATTGTCAGCTACACAGCTACAGGACAATTCCGATGGGCTTGTGCGCCTGTTCAATCCCCGACTACTACTGCTATCGAGTTCGACGGGCTCGTGGTTATGCCGAGCGGCAACATCATGGCCTTCTTCTACATTCAGGCAAACGCTGGTGTTAATATCTATAACGGGACTACATTGGTGGCTTCGAACCAATATACAACGTACTTAGATTTCACCATGTATACCGTCCATGACCCTACAACTGGCGCTTTACTTTCATATAATACTGTATACACTACGGGAGGTACGAGTTCTCAATACTGGTACAAATCGGCACAAATGTTATGGGGTAGCAACGCACTGGTGGGAATTACCACCATATGTTCCAGTCAAGGAAATTCCTCCTCCCCAAACCAGCTGTATCTGCCGGCTGGAGGTGGATACAACACGGCGATTATAGCAGTCAATGAGACTGGTGGGACTAAAGTTATGGCCAATCCCATAGCCTTGACTTCTACCAGTCAAAATCTGTACCTCGGAGGCTATGCGGTGGACAGTTCGAATAATTTATACATCGGCATGTGGGTGGCTCTTAGTACTTCACCGGTGACATTGACGATTAATAACCTTTCGACGAACGCAAGCTCTGGGAACTCTATCACACTCAATGGGAATGACAACGTGGTTCTAATGTACGACGCGGCTGGCAACTTCGTCCGGACTTTAGTCCAGGTGAATGTAGGCGGGACCGATTTCCCTCAACTCGAAAGCGATGGGACGAATCTATGGGTATGTTTTCAAAGCACGAACTCAAGCCTTACTGTCAATGGCGTCACAGCTACGAATAATTACACGTATTCTGGATACATCTTAAATATAACGCCTACTGGAACCGTGCTTAAGTTCGTGTCTGCGTTCAATGCTTACGGTCTCCAAACGACGTTTTATGGCGCAGCCAATAGGCGCATGTGGTACGATTCCAAAAACAGTCTGATGTATCTCGATATTTACTCTACCGGTACAGCTGTGACGGGCAGTGCCATGCACAATATGGACGGGACAACGTCCCTCGTGACGAATCCTACACTCGGAACTACAAGAACAGAAAACCCTTTATTTATCTTGAACACTTCCACGGGAAAGTGGCAATATACAATGATTCCGTTCAGCGTCAACACTGGCCACTTAACTATCTCAGACTACAGCATGCGTGCTAAAAACGGGTACCTATACTTCAGCGGTTTTCTGACCACTGACCAGTCGAGTGTACTCATTTCGGACGGAAACGGGAATTACTCCGTAGGATTAACGACAGACCCAGATGCTTGGACAACGAACACGACTCAACCGTATTTGGTCACATGGGGGTACAATAACCAGGCCATGCAGGCCACGCTGCCGCTACCGAATCCAAGTACGGGAAATTATCTCCAGAAGACTTTGATTCTCCAGCCGAACCTTGTATACGAAATCACCGAGCAGAACAATTCGGGGAACAATGTCCGAACCATCCCCACTCCGACAACAGGGCTCAATGTGGTTCAGTACTACTATGTCAATGACGCTTGGACCCCTGACTTCAGTACCGTTGACCTCGTCAATAACATCGTGTACAATACAACCACGACCCAAACGGTCACATCCGTCGGCGACGCGAGTACGCTACAGGGCCTCAACGCGAGCCAGTTCATGCGCTCGGACGCCGCCACGGGTGTCACGGCAAGTTCTACAGCCAGGGTTTTCACGGCGAATAATACGAACGGTGGGGCACAGATAGCGAGTTTCCAAAACAATGGCACGGAAATCTTAGGGGTAAATGCGGGAGGCTGTACGATTACAGGTGGACTGACAGTGTCCGGGAGTTTGTCGGGAACGCTCCCCTGGACGGACATAAGCAATTTGCCAAGCTATATCGTTTATTGTCAAGGACTTACATCAGACGTTCAAGCGCAAATTAATGCCTTGTCCACTTCGTTGTCTAACGGCGGGTTCCTAAATGTCAATTCTAATGCTACGCTGTCTGGGTCTCTAATATTTAACGGAAGTGTCAACTTTGACAGCACGGTCACATGCAACTCGAGTACGACTACCCAAGCCTTGACGGTTAACGGAAACTTCACAACAGCCACGCCAATCACGTACACTGCAAATAACCCAGCCATGTTAGTCAAGACATATGCTGCTGGAGACTCGTATGGGATTGACCAGACAGTAGGAGGGCAGCTTAATATTGACTGTTCGAGTACGTATGGACCGGCACAGGTAAACCTCGGTGTCAAAGACTCAGCTGGGAATTTTACTTCGAAACTGAGCGTTTTTAATACCTCGTCTGTAGGACTCGCAGCTGCTTGTGAGGGGACATTCAGGTGTACCCAGCTTAACGTGAAGTACCTCAACATTCTCCAAGGACTGCTGAAGAATAAGTATTACAGACTGGATGTGCCGGTGAACGGCAATTATGTCAGCTTCCCTGTCAACGACTTGAGCAACTTGTCAGCGGGCATATGGAAGATATACGCGTATGGCTCTGGTCAAGACGCCGTGGGTAATATTTATATGTGTGAAGGAATCGTGAAGATTTCCCCAGATAACAATACTGTTTATGTCAGAAATCAACTCAATGATTACCTGTATATCAGTCTACTCACGTACCTACAATATAGCTCAAGTCCATCGCTCAGTTTCCCCAACAGCGGGCCAAGCGTTATCGCTAAGTGGGTGTATCAGATATTCACATCGGGCAACATTAGTTGGCCACAGGATGTGAAGCTTATCAGTCCCGACGGGTCAGGCAATCCCCCTTATATTAGCATTGTGAATAGCAATTCTGGGTATCAGATAGACACCATCCACATCGGGTGCGTTCTCATGAGCACAGACTTCATCAATTAGGGGGCAGCACTACGTGCGTCGCGGCTCCGCCGCTGCCCCCTTTAACCCCTGCAGGCGCCTACGGCGACATTCGTTTTCAAAAGTTATACATGAAGGAAGGCACGTTTACTGCTGCTGCGAAAAAATACGGGTTTAAAAAGAAGGATGGCGAAGCGGACCTCAAGAAGTTTGCGAAGGCCGTACTGGCGAAAAACTCGACATACGGGGACATCATGAAACGGAAGGCACAGTTTTATGTAAACACCGTTCTTGCTAAGGAGTCAAAACCCAAGAGGCATTAGCTTTAAATTAAATTTCTTGGCAAAGGCTTTGGCATTCTTTTCCATGCTCGTCGAATCACCCCAAAGTATGTACCACGACAAAGCTCCTGGAGTCATGGGGTCATCAATTCGGTCATTTTTATGTCTCGCGCGATACGCCTCGCGACGCTTAGTGTCATGGTGTTGGGTATAGTCCTGATAATTTTCTGCCCCAAAGTTGACGGTGGCCATAGGCCGATGGTCTCCAGCTCTCAGGAATTCAGCTCGATACTTCTTTCCTTTTGCGGTCGCTTTGGTTATCTTCAGCTCCATACGAAAACTTTGGAAAAAATACGGGGCGAAGGCCCCATCGGTTCCAGGCGCGGCCAAAAACGCCGTAAAGATTTTTCTCCAACATGGTATGCCCAAAGCCCGTACCATCCGCCAGCAAGTCGCGCGAGCTGAGAGAATTGCTCAACAAAAACACGCACGTAGACAACGCAAGAACGAAAAGCAGCGCAAACGAACCATTTACGATACGGCATAAAATATTTGGATATCCGAGCACGACGAGACTGACTTCGATGTCCTCGAGAAAGTGGCCGGAAAAGAGGTAAGAACTTACGATGAGCTACGAGCTACTGTCAAGAAGATGCGTCATCACATCGACACGAAGAACAAGCGAGGCCATAACGTTCTCGAGTACTTTGAACAGCACTTGCAAAATAACACGATTCGGCGTGGATTTGGACATTTCAAAGGCTGGTTCATTCAAATGAACGAGACGCCTTACCGGATGTTTGTTAAAGACCCTGCTCCCAAAATAGAGAAATTCGAGTTCAACAATGCGAAAACTGAATCAGCTAAGAGGTTTAGAAACCTCATCGAGAAATCAAATCCAGACCTCTTTGAGAATTTAAGCAGCATTGCAACCAGCGGAGGAATGGTATTCATCGACGTTGTTTCTGTCTATAAGGTGAACCCACATGAACGCGACTATAAGCTATGGTTCGAGCAGGCGGTGTCCAGGGACAAGAGCGTATTTATTAACCACGTGAACCCCCTGGGATTCAAGGACTCTGACAACGTATTCGACCTCAAGGAAGGAAGCTGTTTCAAGTCTTCGGTTCAAAATCAGATTCTACGTGCGATTGAGAATTCTGGTTCAAAAAAGGCAAAACAAAACATCACCTGCCACCTTAAGTGGGTGAGTGAGAATTTCCCGGATGGGCCTGTTAGATTGCTCGAGGGGTGTCAATTGCTGGCCAAGAGATTTAATGTGGTGGTTTTCAATATCTTTGGTCGCGTTGTACTCAAACTCAAAGCAGAGCGGGAGAACAAGGAAATTAGACGCTTGACTTTTATCGTCCATGACGGCCACATATGTCCCGCGTGGCACACGAAGCGGGCTACAGAGAATGTGCACGCGAAGACTATCGAAGACTTCCTCGCCCCAGAAATCGACTTCCCTGCAGCGAAAGCACCTGAGAAAATCGAGTGGGCTCCCACGAAAATTAAGGAAGTGATTCCCTGGAAATATGTTGAAAGTCTCCAGGAACTGAACAGCATCGAACCTGGTACCTATTATACCCACGACGTAATCGGAGCGCTTAAAAACGTGGTTCCATTTGCCGTCCCGTTTACCCTTATACTACAGAATGGACAAGTCAACCAATTCATGTTCCATCACGTAGACAACAAAAAGATAGTAGTGAAGTCCATGGTCGAGTGCGACGAGATTACCGAACCGAGGTACAGTCTTGAGCATGAAATCGACTACAAAAACGCCCAGGACAAACTCCTCAAACGACTACTCTGTTCCACGACAAGATGCGAGGTTAACCAAGACGTATTCGACGTGTTTGACCGCCTCCGAAAGTTCGGTATCAAACGATGTATGGGGGAGGGTAGTTCAGAATCCCTCCGTGATGGAATCGACGGTGATTTCTGGGAATGCGACGCTAGCAAGCACTACACATATATTCTAAAGTCAATGGAAGGCATGGAAATTCCTGTACCATGCTCGAGCGACCACTTCTATAGCGTCGACATGCGCGTAGAAGATGCGGATGACCTTGCTTGGTACGTCGTCAAGTTGGACAAGACTCAGTTATTCTGGTTCTCGGAGCAAGTGTATTACCGAAAGGAACTATCGCTATGTCTCGGCAGTGTACTCAAGAGGATGGCTAAATTATTCGACAGGGAGGACGAACGTCCAACCGGCCTACGGCCCCCCATCAGAATCGTCGGAGAACTCAAGACGGCGTATACAGCGCGCATTCAGGGAGTCGCCGCAGTCATCGACTGGTTATACAAAGATGCACTCCAGGATACGACCCTGAAATTAAAAGACGTGAAAAAAATCGTCAACATGGCTATTGGTATGGCTGGAAGGTCGAGGACAAGGGCGCAGCGAGGTGTTTTGTTCAAAGACCCCATGAGCGCATACAAGGTAATCGAGGATAACCCAAGACTCAAATTGTCAGGAGACCCTGACCTGAATATCGTGTATGACGAGGACCGTAAGGTTTGCCTCAACGGATGGAAGCACAGCGTTTGGGCAGTCCTTCAGGAGCTTGCCGCTGAAAATGTCGCTACGTTCATGCACAAAAATCTGAGATACAAGCCAGTGGCCATCAAGACAGATGCTGTGTATTTCCGTGAACGTCCAAACATCAAGTATGACGGAAAACTGGGCTCATACAAGCTGCCAGAGCGAGGAAAAATCAAAGCGAATCCTATGGACCTAAGTCCTCCGAATCTTCCAGAATTCAAGGAAAAGAACAAATGGATCACCCATGAGTTCACCAAGGAACAAGAGTACGACACGGAACTTATGACGGGACAAATCCACGAAATACTGAAATCACATAATAGGCTGAGCATCCAAGCGCACTACGCCGGCAGCGGAAAGACACGGCTCTGGGTCGATTACGTCAAGAAGTACTGTCAAGAGAAGCGCATCGTGGTTGTTTGCCCCAACAACAAGAACAAGCTGGACTGTCAGCGATATTTCGAAGACGATTCTATAGACGTCCACTTCACGACCTCGCACAAGTGGTGGGAGCTCCCGGTCATCAACCGCAAAGCTACTCGCAACGTACCTCCTGACGCAAATATGGTTATCCTCGAGGAAGCGTTTCTGTTCTGTACCTCGGCATTAAGAGAAATGGCCACGGAGGCGGTGAACCGGGACTACACCCTAATCATGACCGGCGATATCGACCAGCTGAAGCCGGTCCAGGACACCCGATATTCCCGAGATGCAGTCGGGATGCTCATGCAGAGCGTTTTCAAAAATAGGGTATACCTGCATGAAAATAAAACCCTACCGGAATCACAGAAGCCATTACTCAAAGAGCTACGAGAGATGCTTGTAGAGCGCAAGGACAAGAGAGCGTGCATTCAGTGGTTTATGACACAGAAGCGCTTGTTGTCCGAGGACGAGGCACTCGCACGTGATGGACTACATCTATGTCCGTTCAAGTGCATTCAATCGTTGGGGACGAACATAGCTGCTCCAGACACTTGGACCTATCGACCGAGTTCTGGGAGGTCTTCTGGGAAATTCGTTAGGAATGCAGAGTACTTGATGGTGTCTAATGACGGGTCCCATGTGGAACTGCAAGGACAAGACGGTGTGATTCAGAAAATTAAAGTAGACCAGTTCCACAAGAACTTTGAGTCGTCCAATATGGTAACCATTCACAGCTGTCAGGGGTCTCGTACGAGCGGAAACTTATATGTCCATGGTGTGAGCACCACGTTCGTCGGATGTGAAGAATTGTACATGGCCATCACACGAGCGAGGGACTTCGATAAAGTCTATCTCGTTCAGGGTATCAGCTCTGTTCTCTTGAACTTGAAAGCATACATTCGGGACAAGGTTGTGGGGTACACGCGACAGGACAGGACGCGTGACCAAGAGACCACAATCACGTCCGAGGATATCTGGGCTCTCTTGAAAGCTGACAAATTCCGGTGCAGGCATTGCGGTGCTGACTTTTATCAGGAGGGGACATGGACTCTGGACCGCACAGATGACGACCTCGGTCACACGAAAGAAAACTGTGGGATTGCCTGCCTGGCTTGCAACAGGAAGGGGACGAAGTCCCCTTAAACCCCGAGAGGCCTTCGGCCTCATTTTTGGTTGAGGTTTTTTAAAGCTCATATATGGAGGAGCTGTTCAATACATTTTTTAAGCAGGGATACACATCTATCGATAAGTTGTATGCCAAAGTTCGTTCGAAAGGATACAGCAAGTCGCAAGAAAAGGAATTCCTTCTCGGGCAAAAGAACGTTCGCAGGATGGTCATGAAGCCCCGAGACGAGAAACCGAAAGGGGGCCACTTCATGACTACGTCCCCGTGGGCAGTAGCCATGCTTGACATCATGCACATTGAGAAACCGAATCAGACGAAAGACGTGAAGTATATCCTCGTTTTGGTCGACGTGTTTTCTAAATATGTCTACCTGTATCCCCTGAAAAATAAAACAAAAGATTCTGTAAAAAAGGGACTGTTAAGCATGTTGCCTCGTCAACGCCCTAAGCCGATGACCATCGTGTGTGACCGCGACTCCGCGTGGACTGTGGGAGATTCCAAGGACACCGTGACATGGCTCCTGGAGCAAGGGGTTCAGCAACAGTTCGTAGAGCATGCTCCGACAGCCGAACGAATGATTCGAACATTACGGGAAGGTATCACGAGACTACCAGATGACATGACGTATTGGCAAAAATTGACAGCAGTGGCCAATGCGCATAACGACACTGTTTCGAAACAAACCGGAATGAAACCGGATGACATCATGAAGCTTGTCGATGACCACGAGATAAGTCCAACGGACTACCATCAAATCACATACCTCCAAAACAAACTGAACCAGAATTTCAAACGAGAGACAAATGCCAGGGCGCTCTTTAATGTGGGAGACCGAGTGCGTGTGATAGATACAAACCCGAGACTCAAAAAGTCGCGCGCGGAACACGTATCCAAGGCCATCTTTGAGATTGTTAGAGTGTTGCCCAGCAGCTACGAGCTCATTAAAACGACAACGAAACGGCGCAAGACTGTCAAGAGAGACCTCGTGGTGGAAGCGTAAAGATTTTCGTCAACTATAATATGGAAGACTCTGCGGCTACGGCTAACCGCTTCAAGATTTACTATGAAGCTAACAAGGAACGTATACTCCAGCAGAAAAGAGAAGCGTATCAAAAGAATCGGGAGAAAAAATTGGAGTACATGAGACGCAAGTACGCGGAAGACCCTGAGTTTCGGGCTCGCGCTTTGGCGAGACGGAAGGGGCAGGGGGCGGGGGCGGAGCCCATCGGCCTTCGGCCACCCCCTTGAACCCCCCATGTTAGGGGTACATTTGTCGTTTGGGCAGCGGCAGCGGCAGCGGCGCACCTTGCTGTCGCCCTATTTGGAAATTTTTTTGTGAAGGCCCCTGGGACATGGGGGCTCGGGGGCTCGCTTCCAGGCGTCGCATGAGGCGTAGGGCGTAGGGCATAGCCCCTACGGCCGCGCGGCTGTTGGAATAATTTTTTATGAGGCGCGTACGGTCAACGCTGGACACGCCAAAGTCAACGCTGGCGCCGCCGTGCGCGTGCCATTACTGGCATCAGTAATCCTTAGTAAAGAATCCAACCGTCGGACCGCCGTCGTCGCTCCGCGCCGTTCCAGGCGTCGGTTATAGCTAGCTAACATGCAGACCATCGCGGACCTGTCCACGGCCAAGACCATCACGCTGACGTGCACGGTGGCCAAGGCAGGCAACCACCTGACGACGGGCGACGGCTTCAGCCTGAACATCGTCCTGCAGCCGCTGGGCTTCATCGTGACGGCCCAGTCGACCGCGATCAAGAGCGTGGCGTCGACGAACGCGCTCACCACGTTTAACTCCGCCCAGACGCTGACGGCGGTGCAGGGCGGCTCGAGCAACGGCACGGTGTACCTGCTGGAGGGTCAGACTGACTCTGGCACGGCGGACACCACCATCATCACATTGTCGGCCAAGGCGGTGAATACGTCGTTCACGACCAAGGTGACGCCCACGTCGTCGGCTGGCATGGCCGTCGGTCAGACGGTCAACGCGGCCAGCGCCACGGTGGCCCAGCAGGACGTCGTGGTCGTGGGTGGCACTTGGGCCACCACCACCCCGGACCAGATTGCCGTGGAGGTTGATCCGAGCTCCAGCGTCGCGACCACCGTCACGTACAAGGTCAATTCCGGGGACGGGACGACGGCCGCCAACGTGGGCGCGGGTCTCAAGGCTGCTCTGACCTCGCCGCTGGGCGGCGCCACCATCGCCACCAACAACGTCATTGTGCTCACTGCCACCACGGCGGGGACGGCGATTGACACCTACTCTGTCGCCCCGACCTCCACCAGCGGGCAGGCAGCGTTCAAGAACCTGGTGGCGAGTGGTACGGGTGTGGCCCAGGTCGACGCAATCGCTGTCGGCGGCACGTATGCGGCGGGCGACACCATCAAGGTGACGGACGGAGCAGTCGCGACGACGTACACCGTCAACTCTGTCGATGGGACGACCGTGGCCAACGTCACGGCTGGGCTCCTGAAAGCGATGAGCTCGCCCCTTGGCAGCGGAGGGTCGGCTTCAGCCTCCAGCAGCGTCCTCACCATCACGTTGGGCACGGGCCTCAGCGTCGCGGTTGCCAACACAAACGCTGGTACCGCGGGTTTCACGGTTTCGGGCACCGGCCCTTTCACCATCGGTGGCACCTGGGCAAGCGGCGATAGCATCACCGTCACTGTGAAGAGCACGGCCACTGGGACCCCCACACTCTACACCGTCGCCTACACGCCTACCGCCAGCGTCACCACTGCTGCTGCGGCAACGGCAGTCGCCACAGCGCTGACCAAGACCCTGAACGGGACTGCGTCGGCCAGCACGGCAAATGCCTTCACCATCACAGCTGGCACGGCTGGCACGGCCCTCCCGTCCTACTCAGTGACTGTGACGCAGTCGACGGGCAGCACGGGCTCCAAGGCCACTGGCACCCCGATCGCCAATGGTACCGGCATTTCTCAGGTGGACGTAGTCTACCTCGGTGGCACGTTCGTCGTGGGCGACAAGGTCACTGTGACGTACCCCACCTCGGCCAATGTCTCCACCACGTTGGTGAACACGGTCACCTCGACGAGCGCGGCCACCAACGCGACCGCCCTGGCCTCCGCGCTCTCCAGCCCCATCGGCAACGTCACAGTCGCCAACTTCCCCGGAGGCTCCATCCTCCAGGTGCAGCTGAACGGCAACTCGGGCGGCTCCAATCTCCTGTCGTGCACAACGACCACTGGGACCGACTTCTACAACAGCCTGCTGCCGGTGGCGGCCCCCGTGTCGACCACGACCAACGTGGCCATCAACATGCAGACCATCGCGGACCTGTCCACGGCCAAGACCATCACGCTGACGTGCACGGTGGCCAAGGCAGGCAACCACCTGACGACGGGCGACGGCTTCAGCCTGAACATCGTCCTGCAGCCGCTGGGCTTCATCGTGACGGCCCAGTCGACCGCGATCAAGAGCGTGGCGTCGACGAACGAGCTGACCACATTTGGCGGCTCTGGGCAGCCCATCACCGCGGTTATCAGTGGGACTTCCAATGACACGGTGTACCTGCTCGAGGGCCAGGCCGACACTCCGGGCAATACGTTCAAGGTCTCCCTGAACGGTGCATCGGGTGGCGCCAACGCCCTCACATGCAAGACGGCCAGTGCCTCCAACTTTGCCAGCAGCACGATCCCGACTGTTTCGAACGTCACCGACGCGACCTCGGTCAACATGGACATGAAGACGGTGGCTGACCTGAGCTCCCCCGTCAGCATCACTCTGACATGTACGGTCACCACAGCTGGGAACCACCTGACCACGTCTGACGGCTTCCAACTGAACCTCACGCTCCAGCCGCTGGGCTTCATCGTGTACGCCCAGTCTGCCGCCTACAAGTCTGTTGACAGCAAGGGCAACCTGACGACGTTCGGCTCAAACAAGGCCCTCGTGTCGACCATCGGCAGCAACTCCCTTGGCCAGGTGGTCGTGGTGGAGGGCCAGGCTGATGCGGGTGGCACGGTGCTGAAGGTGGCGCTCAACGGCAGTTCGGGTGGCGCCAACGCGTTCACCTGCACGGAGTCGGGGAGCAACGACTTCAGCGCGACCCCCACGGCGGCTGCCGTGACGGACACGACTCCGGTCAACGTGACCCTCAACACCCCGAGCTCCATCACGACCTCCAAGACAGTCACGCTGACGTGCAAGGTCACGACGGCGGCCAACCACCTGTCGACCACGGACGGCTTCTCAGTCAGCATCGTCATCCAGCCCATGCAGATCCTCATCGTGGCCGGCTCCAACACGGCCTTGACGAACGGGAGCTCCCTCAGCTCGGGTACCATCGTGCCCAGCACGGTCAAGGTCCTTGACAAGGAGTACCTCACGCCCACCGCGGGCTACCTGTTCGCCATCAAGCTCAACGGCGACAACGCGGGTGCGTCCATCAACGTCGCGTGCACGAGCGGCAACACGATCAACCTCCCCAACTCCACCACCTCGTCAGACTACACCAAGACGTTCGGCACCTCCGGGGCCACGACTGCGCAGAACCTGACCCTGGGCACGGCCTACCCGTCCGTGGCAGACGGCGACATTGTCCTCCTGAAGGTCAGCGGCAACACGACGTCTGTCTGGGCCCCCAACAACCCCACGATGAGCACGGCGTTCGGCAAGGTGTCCCAGGTCGGTGGCGACTCGGTGACGCTCAAGTTCCAGAACGGGTCGAGCAGCACGCCCCTGACTGGTGGCGCCGTGGTGTCGTGCACGGCGTACAGCGACTCGGGCTTCACCTCCAAGGCATCGAGCGCTTTCACGGTGGGCGGGGCGACCTCGGACACGTTCACGTTCGCCACGACCGCCAACACCGGCACGTCGACGACGAACAACATCGCCGCGCAGGGCATCTTCGGCACGGCCACGACCATCGCGATCCAGAACGTGACCACGCAGACCAAGTTCTACGTCAAGTGCACCGTCCCCAGCGGTGACACCACAAACGGCTGGCCCAGCGTCAAGACGGCCTTCATCCTCGACGTGACGCCCCAGATGCAGGCGGTCGCGGGCTCTGCCGCCTATCGCAGCACGATGCCGACCGCCCAGATCACGGCCGGCACCGTCCTGGGCACCTCGTCGTGCCTCACGCCCCGCATCTTCGAGGGCGAGGACACGGCTGCCGGCGCCATCGCTACGCTCTCGTTTGGCAACTCGGCCACAGCCACCGTCAACTGCGTGAGCGGGACGACGTCGGCCCTGGCCAGCCCCCCCGCACTGACGGTCAGCGGCGCCACCACGGCCTCCATCGACTTCGGCGCACCCACGGCCACCACGTCGGCCGTGACTGTGACGGTCACGTGCACGGTCGCGTCCTCGCCCGCACCGACGGGCGTGACGGCGGGCCAGGCCGTGAGCTTCCCGGTCACGATCATGCCGCGCTCCGTCTCGGTGGTGGTCAGCGCGTCCACCCTTACGCGCCAGTCGGACGGCACGACGTTCGCCTCGGGCACGTCCATCGGCTACTCCACGGCGGGCTCCACGTCCATGACGCCCGTGCTATACGAGGGGTCCGCGTCGACCGGCCAGATCGGCCTCCAGCTCAACTACACTCCTGCAGGTACCGTGTCCTTCTCCTGCAGCTCGAGCAACACGACGATCGCCCCCGCTGTGGCGGCCTTCAACATCACAGACACGAGCGTGACGACTTTCACGATTCAGGCTGTGACGGGCATCTCGACCGACACCACCGTCACCTACACGTGCTCGCCCACCAGCGGCGGCGGGTTCGTCTTCACTGGCATGGCCCCGTCGAACTACACAGTCAAGTTTGATGTGTACGTCATGCGCGCCAAGCTGACGCCCGTCCCCGCGGCCACCACCGTCCTGAACGGCAACGGGACGGCCTTCGGCAGCACGTCGACCGACCTGACCAGCAGCACGTACAACGCAGCGCTGGCGGTGCAGGTCTTTGAGGGCGCGGGCACCGACAGCTCCAAGGTCAAGCTGCAGCAGAACGTGGCGCCGGGCGCGACGGGCACGGTCAAGTGCACGTCCAGCAACTCGAACATCATGGCGGACATCCCCTCCGTGTCCATCACCAACGACACGGCGGCCGATGCCATCACGCTCCCCGCACCGACCAACATGGGCACGGCGAACGTGCAGCTCAGCTACACGTGCCAGCCCACCGCGGCTTTCGGGAACCTGGCGACGACCGACTCGGTCATGTTCTGGGTCAACGTGGTGGCCATCAACGTCCAGGCGGCGGCTGCCTCGTCGCAGACCCTCAGCGACGGCACGACCCTGGCCGCCAACACGGCCCTGCCCTCGAGCAAGTCTTTCGTCCTCTACGAGGGCCAGTCCACCAACCTGGGGACGACCGTTGAGCTGCTGGCCAACACGACTCCATCGAGCGCCGGGACGGCCGCCACTGTCACGTACTCCTGCACGAGCAACAACTCGAGCGTGATCGGGACCATTCCGGACGTGACGCTGTCATCGACCAAGGCGGCCATCACTCTGCCAACGCCGGGCTCAGTGAACGCCGACACGGACGTGATCATCACTTGCTCTCCCAAGGCCAACGCTGGCGGCCTGACGACGTCCGAGAATGTGGCCTTCACGGTCCACGTCAAGGCAATTGCGGTCGCTGCCTACAGTGGCACCGCCCAGACGGCCGCCGACGGCAAGACCGCCATGACGACCAGCACCATGCTGGTGTCCGGCAAGGCGTCGGCCACCCCACAGATCATCGAGCTGGCGCCGGCGAGCAGCATCTCCAACGTGGTGGCGCTGCAGGCCAACGCCACGCCGACGGCGACCATCACCTACTCGTGCACCTCCTCCAACACGTCCGTGCTTGGCAATGTGCCGTCCATCCAGGTCAACAGCACGACCCCCGTTTCGGTGGGCCTGCCCCAGAGCGGCCAGATTGACAAGGCCACGACGGTGACGTACACGTGCATGCCCACCGCCACCGCGGGCGGCGTGACGACCTCCGAGACGTTCACCTTCGACGTGACGGTCGTGCCCCTGGCCGTCTCGGCCCAGGCCGGCACGGCCGCGATGACGGCGGCCGGCGCCACGCTGGCGCAGGGAACGGCCCTGGCTTCGGGCAATGCGGCCAAGACGCCCACGGTCATCACGACCGTGACCCCCGCTGCCGGCGCCCTCGTCCAGCTGGTGGCCAATGGCACTCCCTCGGCCACCGTGAACTACAAGTGCGCGTCCTCCGACAGCAAGACCCTCGGGGACGTGAACGCTAGCGTGTCTTCCACCGCCGTCGTGGGCCTCACCTTCGGCGCGGCTGCCGATGTCTCGATGGCCACCACGGTCACCTTCACGTGCGCCCCGACGGCCAATGCTGGCGGCCTCACCACGGCCGACTCGTTCACGTTCGACGTGACGGTCCTGCCCCGCGCTGTCGATGTGTACCCCAGCGCGGCGCTCACGGCCGCGGACGGCTACACGATGCTGTCCACGTCCTCCAAGATCAGCGGCGGCGGGTCCCTGGCCAAGACGGTGCAGCTTTACGCCGGCGTCACCTACGCCGCGGGCTCCACGGTCGCGCTCAAGGTCAACGTGACGCCCACGGCTGCCGTCAGCTACGTGTGCACGTCGAGCAACAAGGCCGTCGTCGGCGACGTTCCGGCCACGTCCGTCTCAACGACCACCGCCGTCAACCTCGCCCTCCCCACTCCCGCGGTCGTGTCTTCAGGCACGCTCGTCACCTTCACGTGCGCCCCCAGCGCCGCGGCCGGCGGCTTTGCGACCAGCGTGAGCGTCACCTTCGACGTGTTTGTCTCCAACCCCAGAGTCCAGGTCGTGGCGGGCTCGGCTGCGGGCAAGGCCGCCGATGGGACCACGACCCTGACTGCTGGCGCCTCCATCCTCGGCACGGGCATCGCCTCGCGCACGCCTGTTGTGTACGAGGGCGCGGCGGCCTCCAGCACCATCGTGGCCCTGCAGGCCACGGCAGCCCCCCAGACGGCCACGACCTATTCGTGCAAGTCGAGCAACTCGACCGTGCTCGCGGACATCAACAACGTGTCTCTCTCGTCCGCCAGCGCCGTGGGGCTCATGGTCCCGGTCGCCGCGTCGGTCTCGGCCGACACCACGGTGACCTACACGTGCACCCCCGGCTCCGTGGCCGCGCCCACGCCGGCCCCGACGCCCGCCGGGACCCCGTCTGGCTCCACGCCGGCCGCCACCACGGCGCCTACGCCGGCCGCTACTCAGGCCTCCACGCCTGCGTCGACTGCCACCCCCGCACCCACCACCCCGGCCGCGGCCAAGACGACCGTGACGGGCACGGTCTTCTTCGACATCAAGGTCGTTGCCCTCAAGCCCGTCATCAAGGCCGGCTCGTCCGCCGTCCGCGCGGACACCAACCTGACGCCGGCATCTGGCACTGACATCTCGGGCGGCGGCTCGCTCGCCATCACGCCCGCCGTCATGTACGGCCAGTCGACGACCTCGGGTACCGTCGCGACCATCAGCCTCAACGCCACGGCCACGGCTACGGTTACGTTCAACTGCACGAGCAGCGCCTCGACGGTGCTGGCCAGCATCACCACGGCCCTGTCTGTCTCCGGCACCACGGCTGTCAACATCCCCATCCCCACGCCCATGGGCGCCCTGACCGGCGACACTACCGTGACCTACACGTGCGCTCCGACTGCGGCGGCTGGCGGCCTGGACACGACCGACTCGGTCAAGTTCGACGTGTACGTCTACTACTACGGCCTGATGGCCGTGGCGGGCTCGTCCGCGCTCAACAGCTCGACGCTTCAGTCCATCTCGGCCGGCACCAACATCGGCTACTCGACCACCGCGTCCCTGGCGCCGCTGCTCGTCATGTACACGGGTGGGAACAGCACGGTCAAGCTCATGACCAAGACGCCCGCCCTCGACTCGTCCAACAAGGAGGTGGCCGTGGACGTCTACTGCACGTCGAACAACTCGTCCGTGATGAGCGACGTCAGCGTGTCCAACCTTGTGAACGCAGGCACGGCCCTGTCGCTGCACAACCCCGCGGCCGTGAGCAAGAACACGACCGTGACCTACTCGTGCATAGTGGTGTGCGCCTCCTCGCCCTACAAGGGCACCGAGAGCGTCAAGTTCGACGTCGTGGTCCTCGCGCGGTCCCTCATCGCCGTGGCCGGCTCCTCTGCCACAACGGCCAGCGGGTCGACGGTGGCCAGCGGCACCCTCCTGGCCTCGGGCTCGGCCTCCCTCACCCCGGCCGTGTTCGAGCTCCAAAGCAGCTCCGCCGGCGCCCTGGTCCAGCTGTACACGACGGTCCCCCCGACCGCCGCCGTCTTGGTGACGTGCACGTCGAGCGACACCGCCACGCTGCCCAACGTCACGTCGGCCATCTCCATGCCCACGACGAGCAACCTGGTGGGCGGCACGGCCGTCAGCGTCACCGTTCCGGCCTCGCTGACCATCAGCGCCGACAAGACGGTGACCTACACGTGCATGCCCTCGTCGTCTGCGGGCGGCTACACGACCGAGGCGGCCAAGTTCGACGTCTACGTCCGCAACCAGACGGTGGTGTTCGTGACGGGCACCAAGGCCATCGCCACCGACACCAAGGGCAAGGCGCTCACGGCCGGCTCCCAGGTCACGTCGGTGCAGGCCATCGAGCAAACGCAGTACGCGGCGGGCGAGCTCGTCAACCTGCAGGCGCTCAACCAGGCCGTCACGGTCGACTGCACGCTGGCCAACGCCAAGAACTCCCCCGCCTACACCGGCTCGGTCATGGCCTCCTCCACGGCCACCACGCCCGACATCGCGGTCACCACGTCCTCGACGCCCGTGTACCGGTCGGCCATGCCCAGCGTCACCGGCTCGGCCACGACGCTGGTGCTGTCGTGCAGCCCCAAGACGAGCGGCTCGGGCTACCAGACGTCGGACGTGTTCTCGATGAACATCGTCATCAACGACCTCTTCCCGACCCCCACGCCCATCGCCTCGGGCACGCCCCAGGCCAAGTTCACGGTCACGCTGTCGTTCAAGACCCAGCCCTCGAGCGTCCAGCTGGCCGCCATCGAGGCCCAGATCCAGAGCACCGTGGCCGCCAAGCTGGGCGTGCCGGCCTCGTCGGTTGTTGTCACGGCCTCCACGTCGCGCCGCGCCCTCCTCGACGTGAGTGCTGCTGCTGCTGTGGGGGTGCATGGAGTCGATATTGTCAATAATTGTGCCTGCTGATTGATTTTCGATGCCAATCGCCAATCCTTATATTCCCACGCAGGTAGCGGTGAACCTCAACGTGGCTGTGGCAGCTGCCACCAATACCGCGGCCCAGGCGCTCGTGACGGCGGTCGGCGACGGCTCGGCACTGGCCACTTCCATCCAGTCGGCCCTGATCGCTGCGGCGTCCGACCCCACCTCGGCCCTCTACCAGCTCCAGGTCCCGTCCGTGGTGGCATCCGTCGCGACCGTCCCCACCCCCGCCCCCAGCTCGGGCCCCGGCTCCTCGACGCCCTCGTCGTCCACGCCGGCGCCGACGAAGAAGTCCAGCGCCTTCATGGCGGCGACGGGCAGTGCGCTCCTGGCCGCGTCCATGCTGCTGGCCGCGCTCCTCTGAGTCTCGTAGATAGCTACCATCTAGCGCCACTAGCCCCTAGAACCTAGCAGCGCCTGGTCGGTTGAAAACGAACCATGCCTACCCTGAGCCTGGTCACAAACCAGCGCGGCAACAAAGGATTGATGCGGATGCGGCCCCAAAGCGGAGGATCACAGGGAAGGCCCGGTTTGACATTCCGCCTGCGCATTGCGATGGAACGTCTCAGCTCGGATGGCTGGTCGCCGTCCGATTTCGTCGACCAATCTCGTCAGACCAGGCAATTAGCGTGTTTCCGGCGTCAGTGACAGACCAGGGGAGTCACCAGGGGGGTGAAACAGCCCCTATTCGGACAGGATTTAGCCAGAAGTCGGGGCTCAGACCTCTGGGGGGTCTCCCGTCCCCGCGCGACGATGGCGAGGGCCCTTGCTGTCCTTTTCGCCGTTGTGCTTATTATCTTGATGGTGAGCGCAGCGCGCCTGCATGGCATCCGGAAGACGAAAGCGTTAAGAACATTATGACCGAGTTCTCGTTTGCCCAAAGGGTGTGGCTGTCGCGCTGGGATCGGCAGAAAATGCGCAGCAGGCGCATCGGGCCCTGGCAACAGCATGCGGGCCGTCTGCGAGCGAGGGCGCGGGCTTCGATACCGTAGTCGTCGTCGGGGGCGGCCTGGCTGGCCTTTCAGGTGCGCATCCCCGCGCCCGAGCCAGCGAAGCCACGCATCCTTTTGGCGCTGCAAGCAACGCTCGCGCTGCTTTCCTGCAGCTGCCCTGGAGGCCCGTCGCGAGGGCGCCCGCGTGGTGCTGGTGGAGAAGACCGGGGCGCTGGGCGGCAACAGCGCCAAGGCGAGCAGCGGCATGAACGCCGTGACCGCATCGCAGGGGGACTCAGAGGAGGCCTTCTTCGATGACACGATGGCCTCGGGAGGGGGCCTGAGCGACCTGGCGCTCGTGGCCACCCTCGCGGCCCAGAGCGAGGCGGCCCTGGGGAGGCTGGAGGCGCTGGGCCTCGACCTGTCGGTCGTGACGCAGCTGGGGGGGCACAGCCGGCCGCGCACGCACTCCAACCCCCAGGCGAGAGAGGGCAGGATGACCAGGCCGCGCCCCTCGCGGAGGCGGAGGGACGTCGACCCGCGTCCGCGCTGCAGGGTCCCAACGTCGGGCGGTACATCATGACCCGCATGGTGGAGGCGGTGGCGGAGGCTGGTGTCGAGACCTTACTCGATGCACGCGTGGAGCGGGTGCTGGTGGGGTCGGGCGGAGTGGAGGGGGTCGTGGTGGCTGAGGGCGACGGCAGTGCCAGCCGCTGCATCGGGTGGGTCGCGTGTTGCATCGAGAGCAGGGCACGGGGTGCCTGCCTGCGGCGAATGCACCAGCCCTGGTGCCCCGCTGCCTGCAGGGCGGGGGCGGTGGTCATGGCGACGGGTGGGTTTGGGGCGAGTCAGGAGATGTTGGAGCGATTCGCGCACCACGCGGCAGGGCTGTCCACGTCCAACGGGCCCCAGGCCACGGGGGACGGCATGCTGGTCGCGTTTGACGGGGGGGCCGCGCTCGTGCACATGGACCAGGTTTGGAAGTAGTCATTGTCGACGTGGCGTGAGCGTGTGGACCTCCCCCCTGTGGCCGACCAGGACCCCGTCCCGTGCCCTTTTGTGCCCGCAGGTGCAGGTGCACCCCACGGGCTTCGTGGATCCCTCGGACCCCCGCAACCCGACCAAGTTCCTGGCCCCCGAGCGCCTGCGGGGCACGGGCGCGGTGCTCTTCAACCGCGAGGGCCGGCGCTTCGTGGACGAGCTCTCGACCCGCGACCGCGTGACGGCCGCCATCATGGAGCAGGGGCCCGCGGACGCGCCGGGGTCGCAGCCCGGGGGCGCCCCAGAGGTGTGGCTGGTGCTGCCGGAGGCGGGGAGGGAGGCGTACGGGGCAGCCGACATCGACTTCTACCAATCGCGGGGCCTGTTCGCCAAAGTAGCGGGGCTGGGCGGCCTGGCGTGGCTGATCGGGGCGGAGGAGGCCGTGCTGGTCGACGAGGTGGAGGCGTACAACCGAGCGGCGGCGGGGGAGGCGCAGGACGCGTTTGGCAAGACGGTCTTCCCGGTCACCTTGGGCCGCGACGAGGCTGTGTGGGCTGCGCGCGTCACGCCCGTCGTCCACTACTGCATGGGCGGCGTGCGCGTCGACAGGGAGGGCCGGGTGAGACGGGCGGCTGGGCTGGGCGCGCGGCGCAGGTGGTGACGACGCGCGCCGTGCGAGCACCACTTGCCCGATGCGTGCGCAGGTGCTGGACGAGACGGACGCGGCCATCCCTGGCTTCTTTGCCGCGGGTGAGGTCACGGGGGGACTCCACGGCCGCAACCGGCTGGCGGGCAACTCGCTGCTCGAGTGCGCCGTCATGGGCACCATCGCCGGTCGCAGCGCCGTGCGCCGCCTCGACGACCTGGCCCAGGCGGCCAAGGAGCTCTAGCCAGCCCAGTTGATGAATTGTGCCGCAGCGCCACTTGCGGGGCTGGCCCTGCCCGGCGTTGCATGAATGATATCCTATAGAGGCCATCGAGGTGATTGATATTGTAGGCTATCTGCATCTCTGCGGGAGAGGTGATTGATATTGTAGGCCATCTACATCTCTGCGGGAGTCGCAGGCAGCGGCCGTCAATTGCGAACGATGCCGGGCAACGCGCTTGCGGTGGGCCTCTCGGTCGCCGGGGCAATACTGGGGACGGGCCTCGCGGCGTGGCACATCAGCAGCTGGTGCGCATTGATGGGAGGGCGATTCGCGACGGATGGCCCGTTCATTAGCCCCGGATGCTCGCACGCGTGCTTGGAGGGGGGCAAACGATCACAACGCACTCGCCACTGCGCAGGTGGATCGTGAAGGCATGCGAGAAACCGGCGTATACGCTGCTGCGGCGTCTGGACGTGTCGGCGGCCCGAGAGGGTGGCATGCCTGTCGGGAGGGGCGTCGAAATCCGCCGCTACTCGCCGTTCTTGGTGGCTACGTTCGAGGTCAAGGGCGCTGCGACGCTGCGTGACGCCCTGAGCCGCGGGTTCCGCAAATGCGCGGGGTACATCTTTGGCAAGAACGACAGCGTGTCGGGCGCGGGGAGCGAGTCGATTGCCATGACTTCTCCCGTCATTTCGGACATCCTCCCTCGCGAGGGGGGAGCGAGCACGTCCATCGCGTCCATGGCGCGCTTCACTGAGGCCGGATCCATCCGGTGAGCACCGACAGGTCACGTCCCGCTGGGCGCCTGCTCGCGCGCATGCTGCCAGGGCCCGCCTTTCTCACACGCAGTGTCACGTTCACCATGCCGAGCAAGTGGACGATGGCGACCCTGCCCAAGCCACACGACTCGGACGTGCAGCTGAGGGAGGAGCCGGGGCGCACGCTGGCCGCCATCACGTGGAGCGGCGCGAGCCCCTCGGAGGCCAAGGCGAGAGGATGCCGACGCGCAGACACGCAGCCATTGCGCCTGACCACGTCTGACCACTCGAGGGAAGCCCACTGACAGTGGACCCGACCCCTGCAGGTCGCGGTGATGGACGCGGTGCTGCGCTTCGTCCTGGCTCAGGCAGGCGTGCAGGTGAAGCAGGGCGCCCGCCTGTCCCTCTGGCAGTATGACCCGCCGTTCTCGCCCTCGTACATGAGGACCAACGAGGTGCTGCTCGAGGTGGAGTACGACGGGGATGGAGAAGGCGTGGAGAAGAAGGGCTCGTGAAGCTCGCCAACTCTTTGGCCTTGCTGGTCTTCTGGAGAAGGATGCAGGAGGATCCTGGCTGGCTCGCCTGAGACTGGCGCCAGTCTGCATATCCTCTTTTCACGTCGCAAAGGCAGCCGCACAACAATAGTCTTGACGTCCTAAGCGACCTTGCGCCGCGCTCTTTTGGCGCCAGATGTCGCTGGCTCACCATCTTGGGTTGCAGCGCAAAGCCCAGCTCCACCGTTTCCGGTGCGCCTTGCATTGAAGCGCGCCTTTCCCCCCACCTTCCTGCCTTGTCGACTCGTCGGGCGCGCAGGTCGGGGGACGCCTTGCGTGGGTGATCGCCGACCCCTGGCAACGACGTCGCGACCAGCGAGCTGACGGAAGGCCGCCCGTCCCCCGCCATGTCCAAGCTTGCGGCGGGGAGATGTGGTCGGCCGACGCGATCCTGCGGCGGTGCGCCGTCTTGCTCGGGGGGGACAAGCTGGTCCTTGGTCGCCTCGCCCGCTGCCATCCGAGCGAGGCGCCTCGAGCTGCTTCACTTAAAGGGGCGTTCCTTCGCGTCTAGCTGCGTTGCGCGATCGACCGGCGGACGGGCAGTGCGCGGCGGCTCGCGCGGGTGAGACAGCATGGCGAGATCCTCGTCGACCCGTGGGTTTCGATGGCCACGCGGCCCGATTCTCCCGGGGAACACGCCCATGCCACATGTCTATGCCATGAATATGAATCGGGAGTCCCGGCCCGACCTTCCCTTCGCATCGCGCGCGCCCACAGGGTGGGGGACGGGGCGGTGGCGCGGGAGCCCAAGAAGGCCAAGAAGGCACCCGCGGAGAGCGAGTCGCTGATTGACACTTCTGCGGTAATGCGCAAGGTCTCGGGATGCAAGGTAGGGTGCAAAGAACGCGGGATGCGCGGAGTGCCTCGTCGGTGCGTTGGCGCGAGCGGACCTGAGCCGAGCCGATGCGCTCGTGGCCAATGCAGCGCCGTCTTCTCTCCTGCAGACTGCATCGGAGGCGCTCGATATGTATCTGCAGGAGGTGGAGGTGGGTCGGAGCGCGCGGCGGCCACCTTGCCAGCAGATCTCACGCTGTGCCCTGTCCACGCTGCGCGCGCCGCGTTCGCAGGCGCTCGGCCACACAACACCACCTCTATCCGACAAGGACGTGCGGAAGATCATAGGCGTCGCTCTGGAGCGCGGGAACTTCCCCCTGGTGGTTTCGCTCTTCGATGCCACGTGCAGCAGGCGAGCCGGGGAGACTGCGGTGCTCGACGGCAGGAATTTTTGCTCCCGCTCGATAGAATGTGAACGAGGGGAGGTGCTGGCGCTGCCGATGGCGCTGACGGCCGTCCCCGGTGCGTGCGTGCGCAGCAAGGCGAGCCAGGGGCAGTGGACGTGGCCGCGCGCGGGGCTGGAGACGCTGCAGGAGATCCTCGTGGGCCTGGCGAAGGAAGTGCAAGTCACTGACGCCATGCGGGTCCTGCAGGCGAGGGAGCAGCGGGGGGCAGCGCTGTTGGGGAGCACAGCACAGGCCGCCATGCTGCGACATGCCGATGCCGTGACGTGACGCCGCAGGTCGTGCGAGCGGGAGCATCCTCCGCGCGCAACACCGAGGTCCCGTTCGGCCAGGTCGTCAAGTCGCCCCTGCCACCCTGCCCGCCCCTGGCCGTGGTGCAGCCCCAGGAGGGGTGCCGGGTGGTGGCGTGCGCCGAGGCGAGGGCCACCTCGCGTCTCTGCGATGCAACGCGGCGCCCGACCCGCGGCGGACGCTGCGAGGTCCCCATGCCACCCCCGTCACCCCCCCCGCCCCCGCACGCCCGCAGTCCCGGTACGAGTTTGAGCTCTTCAGCGGGGTGGTGACACGCGTGTCATCCGAGGCCCTGACGTCGCAGCAGAGCGTCCTGCTCGCGGCCCTGCGGCTAGCGGGCGTGTGGAGGCAGCCGCCCACGGGCGCCGTGCACGAGGTGGTGGTGCAGACCCCGGGGGGCCAGTCGCGGGCCTTCCGCTTCGCCACCGAGACGGCCGACGTCCCCGCCTTCGAGGGCCAGCGCGTCACGGTCGTCTGCGCCCCCACCGGGCCCGGCCAGCGCCGTGTGGGCATCCTCTCCACCTCCCCGCCCGGTGAGCGGCGCTGTGGCTGGGGGCGCAGGGGCGGTGCGCGCGATGCGGGCCGCTGAGCCGGACAGCTTGCGGCTCCCGCGACGCAGGCACCAAGCGCGGCGAGCCCCTGTCCCTCTGCAACCACGCGGCCCCGGGCGCCCCCACCACGCCCCTCCTGCGCCCCCCCGACGCGTCCGCTTCCGTCCTGCCCTCCTGGGCCCCGACCGTGGCCATTTTGCTGGCGGGCTCGGACGCCGCGTCGGGGCTCATCGACCCGGCCATGCCCCTGCTGATAGGGGCAGGCGTGGCGACGGCCAGCCTCACAGGTGACCTCAGTCAACGGGAAAGCGAGGGGTGCCCACTTCCAACCCATCGATGCGCGCGCTTGGCGGGAACGCCACGATCGCCCCGCCACCCTCCCCGTGTCCCGCAGCGTTCGCCAGCACGCAGTACCTGCTTCCTGAGCTGAAGCGCCTCCCGGAGCCGTCCGTGCGCATCGAGGAGATTAGGCAGAGCCTGCTTAAACAGCACATGCTCGGTGAACGGGGCGGGTGGCTTGCGGCCACGGCGCTCGGCTAGCGTTGTGCATTGTTGGCTGGCCGACTGGCCGAGTCAGCTGAGCTGCTCCCCGTGGCGCAGTGTCGGAGCGTCTCCAAGGGGTGGTGCGACAGGCGGAGGAGGACATCCGGGACCTTGCGCGGCTGAGTCAGCTGCAGCAGAAGATGGAGAGCGTGGGGGACGCCCAGACGTACGCCACCCGCGGGCAGCGGGTCAAGTCGGTGGGGGCGCGAGGGGGAGGGCGGGGGGGTGCCGGGGTCGCAGCTGTGTCATTGCGGCTCTAGCGGCGTCCTGCCAGTGCCTGGTCCACAGCAGCTCCCCCTGCGGACGCGTGTGCTCTGTCGATGCGTGCAGGCGGCGGGGGGCCTGGAGCAGCGCCTGCGCAAGTGCCTGGAGCTCGCGGACGGGTATGCCCGGGTGCTTTCGATGATCGAGGTGAGGTCGGGAGCGGGCGGGCGGGGTGGCCAGCTCCACTGCCCCGTGCATTGCTGACACAGTCAGGCCCTGTGGAGCTGCGTCCTCGTGACTGCCCAGCTCGGCGTCTCCCGCAGATCGAGGTGGAGATGGACTCGGAGATCCCTCAGGCGGAGCTGGCCGACATTGGGGCGGAGATCGACAAGCTTCAGGAGGTGGAGGCCATGCGGGAGGAGTGGCAGCTGCAGCTGGAGGCGCAGGATGAGGTGGAGCGGCTGCTGAGGTCGCAGGGACCGTGACGCGCGGGAGCCGGGCGCGGGCGTCGTGAGGGGGCGTGAGACTGTGAGACTGCCCGATGCCAGAGCCGCCCGGCGACCTCCCTAGCTAGCCCGCCTGATCTCCACATGCACTCCCTCCTCTCCCCGTGCTCTTCTCTGCGTGCGTGCGCACTTCAAGCGTGACGCGTGCGACGCGCATGCCTAGCAGCGGCCCCATGCAACCGGCCCCCCTCAGAAGCGTCCCCGGCCCCGGAAGCCCCCCCGCTCTCCCCTCCCCCCGCCGCCGCCGCGGCCAGCCGTCATGCCGGCGATACCCATCGGACCCAACTTGGCCTTGAGCTGCGCATGACAAAGGAGGGTTGGGCAAGTGACTGCCACGCACGCATCTCCGATGGGCATGCATCGTGTGCCAACCAAGGTGTCCCTCCCGTCACCTTGGGGTCGATTCGCTTGAACATCGGCGCGTTTTTCAGCATGTCGGGCACGACGAAAAAGCGGATCCGCGAGCCCCTGCGTGGAAAAGCCATGTCTCTCTTCGTGTCCCTGCATGCGTGGCCCGGCATCGCCCAAACAGCCTCCCCGGCTTCCAGCGCTCGCCTTAGGAACACGTGGTCCATGTGAGTGGTGCGTCCGTCCCTCCCCGTGGCCGTCACGTCCCGCACTTGGCAGTTCCAGTTGTCCTCCGCCGTGTGCAGCGTGCCTCGCAGCAGCTCCCCGGACTTGAGCTCGACCTACGAGCGGGCAAGACACGTTTTCTTCGCTCAGGGCCCACTGCTCGAAGAGACCGGGCCGGCAGCCCGGGATCGAGGTTGACACGCGCGGCGTGAGGGAGCACGGCCGTGCAGGGCCCTCCCCGGGCCTGCCTGCGCCCCCCGTGCAGGACATTCACGAGGGAGTCCCATCGTGCCAGCGAGTCCCGGCGGGGCTGGCCTCGTCGCTCGGCCCGGGCCTCGCGTGGCTGCCTCACGCGCCAAGGGGCCCCGCCACGCTCGGGGGCGCGATGCGTCCCAGCCATCCACACTGGAGCGTTCTACTTCTCCTACGCGTGCTCCCGGCAGTGTTGTTCAGCGCTCACCGACACCGTGTGGCCCACCGCCTCATGCAGCAGCTTCACGGGCACCCCCACGCCCTTCAGGGACGTCATTGCTCAGCCCACGCTACCCAACCTCCAGGCGGATCCGCCGAAGTCTCCTGAGACCGCTGACGATTCCCCCGCGCACCGAGCCCGGCCTACCAACTCTCCCCGCGGATGCTCAAGCCGGCGCTCGTCCCCAGGGGCACGCGTTCCACATCAACTGCGCGTGGCCAAGCGCGGCCGGGCTGGACCGAGATCGGCGGTTGTGCGGCAGCTTTTTCTGGCGGGAGGACCCGTCTTCCGCGCGCCAATCGCGGTCACTACACGCCATTCTCATCCGTCGATTGGTCTCTGATTCGCAGGACGCAAGGCGTCGATCTTTCCCGAGCCGGGCGTGCGAAGGTCGCCCTTGTCCCCCCCCAAGGCGCGCAGGTGCGTCAGCAGCCGCGTCGGCAGCGGATCGCATGCTTGCACTTGCTCCGTGACCGCTTTCTCGGCTCCCGCCGCCCGAATGCTCCACTCGCGACGCTTGACGCAGGAGGGAGGCATTTTTTTTTGACCGGCGACCGCCGGCGCGCGGAGGGGCCGTTTGCCGCCGATGAGCGCGCCAAACTCGCTCACGGGGAAGCTCCGGCGCTTCCTGCGCGGCAAGAAGGGGGACAAGAAGGACCCAGGGGCCCCGGACCAGCCGGCCCCCAGCGGGGACTCGGTGAGGCTCGCTGCGGCGATGAATCGCGCGCGCGCCGTGGCTCAGACGCCGGTACGGACGGGAGTCGCACGGGGTGCCGCCCTCGCGCGCCCCCGCGCCTCCCGCACGCCTCCCCGTGCGCACATGTCGGGGTCCCCTGGCTCCCTCCTCATCGCGCGCGCGCCGGGCCCTCCCCCGCCGCCGGCGCGGCAGCCCGGGACGCCGGTCCGCGCCGGTCCTTCGCCCGGCGCCATCGTCGCGCGAGCCCCGGCCTCCGCCCGCAGGCGTCCACGGCGCCCGCGCGTCAGGGCTCGACGTCCCATGCCAAGGCGGCCGCGCCGCAGGGCGGTGGCCGCGTGATCGCCACGAATGACGCGCTGACGACGAAGACGCTCCAGGAGGCCATCGACGAGGTGGAGAACAACATGGCAGCCGAGAAGGACGACAAGGGCGGGGGCGACGAGGACCAGGGCCGCAAGCGACGCCGGCTGATGCAGAAGCGCGTGGCCATCGTGGCGGAGATCTTGTCGACAGAGTCGACGGTCGAGTTCAAGGCGAGGGGAGGGAGGGGTGTTAGGGAGGGCCGGGGCGTGATGTGGCTGGGTGCGCGTGGGCAGTGGTGTGCCGGCAACAACTGCATCCGCACCATGGGCCGCGCTCGTGGCCAGCCGGCATGCGTGGGCGGTCCGGTCGCTCCTTCAGCACCGTGCTCGTCGCTGCCTGAGATTGTCTGCAAGCAGCGTGCGTGGTGCATGGTGTCAAATCACACCTCTCGTGACTCTCAACCACGCAGGTGATCAAGAAGCCCCAGGAGGTGCAGGACCTGATTGAAAACGCGGTGAAGAACAACCTGCTGTTCCAGATGGTGTCGCTGCCGGCCCGCAAGGCCATCATCAACTCCATGCCCCCCCTGGACGTGCACGCGGGGGAGGTCATCATCCGGCAGGGGGAGGAGGGGGGGTCCAAGTTCTACGTCCTCGAGCAGGGGACCTGCACCGTCGAGGTGAGAGATGTACATGCGGCTGTCATGCCGCTGCTGACGAGGGGTCGTGCGCCTGTGCGGGCGGTGTCCTGTCCTGTGGCCCACCGTCGCCTGCGCTCCCCTTTTGCTCATTGCAGATCGAGGCGGACGGGGAGAGGAAGACGCACGAGATGGGCCCTGGGAGCGCGTTTGGGGAGATCGGCCTGCTTTACAACACGCCCCGGTCCGCCACGGTGCGCGCCAAGACCAACTGCCGCCTGTGGGTGATGGAGCGGCTCGTGTACAAGGGCATCATCACCGGTGAGTCTGCGATGAGACGCGCACACACACACACACACACACACACACACACACACACACACACACACCACACACGCACACACACACACACACACACACACACACACACACACACACACACACACGGGGCTGGTTAGGGGCATTTACGCGCACCTACCCACCCCCGCGCCACCACCTGCCTCGACACCCACCCACACCTTCCCCCCCCCCCCTCTCCCCCAGCCTATTCCAAGCGCATCACGGACGAGATGTTTTACCTGATGGAGTCCATCCCCGCGCTGTCGGTGCTCAGCGAGCAGCAGCGCCGCACGCTCTCCGAGGCCATGGAGCCGATGGAGTTCGAGGACGGGGACGTGATCTTCCGGAAGGGGGACCCGGGGGACCGCTTCTACCTGGTCAAGGAGGGCCACGTGCGCATCATGGTGGACGGGAAGCTGGTGTCCAAGGTGTCCCCCGGGCAGGGCTTCGGGGAGCGTGCTCTGGAGTTCGACATGGTGCGGACGGCCGACGCGGTGTGCGAGGGGTACGTGGTGTGCTACACCATCACCAAGGCGTCGTTCGACCGCCTGCTGGGGCCCCTGCACAACATCTGGCGCTTCGACGCCCTGCGCCGCGTCAACATCCTGGCGGCGCTCTCGGACCAGCAGCTGCTGGAGCTGGCGGAGCTGATGACGGAGCGCGTGTTCACGGCGGGCGAGGTCATCTTCGAGAAGGGCGACGTGGGCGACACCTTCTTCGTCGTAGAGGACGGGGAGCTGCGCATCTACGACGAGGAGGGGACCGAGTACGCGCGGGTGTTCAAGGGCAGCTGCTTCGGGGAGCTGGCGCTGCTCAGCCAGGACGTGCGCACCGCGTCCGTGCAGGGCGTCACGGGGGGCAAGCTCCTTTGCCTGCACCGGGAGGACTTCAACCGCACGCTGGGGAAGCTCGACGAGATTCGCCTCATGTGGCGCATGGAGGCGCTGCTGCGGGTGCCCGTCCTGCGCGCGCTCAACCACAGCCAGCTCCTGCGGCTCGCGCAGGTGACCTGAGGGAGGCTACCCGTGCCGACCGCTGTCTCTGCCGATCGCTGTCTCTGCCGATCGCTGTCTCTGCCGATCGCTGTCTGTGCCGATCGCTGCGCTGCCGCCCTACGAGAGGGGTTGAGAGAGCCTGCCCATTGAGCACTGCCCTGTCTATGCCCGTCGCAGAACCTGGAGCAGGAGCTGTACAACGAGGGGGAGGTGATTGTGCAGCAGGGCGAGTTTGGGGACAAGCTGTACATTGTGGAGTCGGGGCTGGTGCAGGTGGTGGACGACATGGGGAGGGAGATACGCAGGCTGGGGGGGGGGAGCTACTTCGGGGAGATCGCGCTCTTCTACAACACCAGACGGTGAGAGAGGGGGGGGTTCGCTTGGCTGCTCTGCTTGCATGGCGCTCTTCCACAACACCAGGCGGTGAGGGGAGGGGTTTGTGTGTTTGCTGGACTGCTTACCCCGGGTGCCTGCTTGCCACAGTGAGACACGTTCGTCTCTACCTCCCCTCCCCCCAGTGCCGCCACGGTCAAGGCCCTGTGCTACATGTCGGTGCTGTCGCTGACGGCCGACAAGGCCGCGGACATCCTGGAGCCCGTGCGCCGCCTGATGGAGACCAACGCCAAGCAGTACTTCTTCCCCAAGGGATTCGGGTTCCGCCCCCTGCGTCTGGAGGACCTGGAGCAGGTCACGATCCTGGGGCTGGGGGCGTTTGGGGTGGTGCACCTGGTGCGGCACCGGGGGCAGCACTTCGCCCTCAAGGCCATGTCCAAGGCGCGGCTCAAGCACGTGGGGCTCATTCGGTGAGGGGAGAGGGAGGGCGAGAAGGGGGGTGGTTGCCTGTCTGCCAATGATGACCGCCCACGGCTGCCCTCACGACCGCTGCGGCCCCACTACTGCCGTCTCGCTGCCTCCTCGCAGCCACTCCCGCCCCGTGTCTGCCACTGTGTCATTTCCCATACCACCCCCGCCCCCCTGTACCCCTGCCACTGTGTCATCGCCCTCACCACCCCCGCCCCCCCGTACCCCCCAGCCACGTGGAGCGTGAGAAGGAGGTGATGCTCGAGTGCACGACGCCCTTCGCGGTGAACCTGGTGGCCACGTTCAGCGACAAGCACTACGTCTACATGCTCATGGAGAACGTCATGGGCGGGGAGCTCTTCACCTTCCTCCAGTCGCGCACCTACCCCCTGAGCGAGGCCAGCGCGCGGTTCTTCGCCGGGTGCGTCATCCTCGCCCTCGAGCACTTCCAGGAGAGATCCCTCGTGTTCCGGGACCTCAAGCCGGAGGTGAGGGGGGTGGGGGATGATATGGGGTGCAGTCGGGGGCAACAAGGTAGCGCGCCTGTTTGCGTGATGGAAAGCAACAAGAGTGCCAATCTGTGTTCCTTCCATATATATCTGCAGAACCTGCTCATCACGGAGACGGGGTACCTGAAGGTGGCCGACTTCGGTTTCGCCAAGAAGCTGTGGCGCGGCAAGACGTACACCATGTGCGGCACGCCCGACTACATGGCGCCCGAGGTGAGGGGATGGCTGAGCGAACACTGTGTGACTGCATGGCGCCTCATGTCCCCACCGCGCCCTGCCTCTCCCCACCTCACCTCCTGCCCCCCCCCCCACCCCCCACAGATGATCAGCCACACGGGCCACTCGCGCGCCGTGGACATCTGGGCCCTGGGGGTGTTAATCTACGAGATGGTGGTGGGCATCACGCCCTTCTACAACCCCCGCAACCAGATCGACACCTTCCGGCGCATCGTGCAGTGCGCGCTGACCATCCCCCCCCACGTCTCCCCCGTGTGCGCCGACCTCATCCGCTCCCTCATGATCATCAACCCCATGAAGCGGCTCGGCATGGGGCAGCGGGGGATCCAGGAGATCAAGGACCACGCCTGGTTCGAGGGATTCGACTGGGAAGCACTGGTGAGGGATGAGATGTAGGGTGTGTGATGAGAGGGATTCCACTGGGAGGCGTTGGTGAGGGGTGGGGTAGGGGTAGGGGTGTGATGAGAGGGGTAGAGAGGGGCACTGGTGAGGGGGGTTGGGGTGTGGCATCGGAGCAGAGGGATGCTGGGCAAGCACACGGACAGCGCCCGCGTCCTCGCCCACCCTTGCTCACCCCCGCACCCTCCGCTCCACCCCCCCAGAGCGAGCAGCGCATGAAGGCCCCCTACGTCCCCCGCATCTCCAACCCCGAGGACACGCGCAACTTCGACCGCATCAACCCCCGCGACCCACGCCTGCGCATGAACTCCCCCGACAAGGCGTACGAGTCCGAGGGGGACTTCACCAACTTCTGACGCATGCAGCAAGCAGGGGGAGATGCTTTGGATGAGTACTCGACTGCGCGCGTCCCTTTCCGCGTTCCGGGAGACCATCACCCCCGCACGGCATCAGTGGCAGCTAGGACGGCCAGCGGTGCGGGGCACCGGCGAGATAGGGTGGACTAGCTAGGACTAGCTGGGGTGGGCAGCTGTTTGGTCGTTTGCGGGCGTGCCCATCCCTGCATCACGCGCTGGTGGCGCCTCGGCTGTCATGACGAAGGGCTGTGCCTGCCTGGCTCGAACAGAAGATACCACGGTTGACCAGGCGCGGGGCGGCAGTCGCTAGGGCAAGGCAGGATCACGGGACTGCACGCCCTGCTCAGCCAAGGCAGGGACAAAGCGAGTCGCAGATATGGGCGCGCTCGACGGCTCGCGACAACCCAACTCCAGGCACCGGCAATGGATGCTAAGACTCGCGTAACCCTCGTTGATCCCACAGCCAGTCTCCCCCCACATCACGCCCTCAACTCATGCGTCTGACTCGCACGACTCGTCCTCGCTCTCGGCGGGCTCGTCGTCCTGCTGGTCCTCGTCCACCTCGTCGTCGCTCTTCTCCGCGTCGCCCTCGCCGCCGCCGAAGCCCAGAGTGCCCAGCGCGCACGAGCTGCCCTTGCGGCCCCCGTCCCCGGGGGCGTCGGGGTCGGGGACCACGTGGCGGTCCACGCTGTCGGCGGAGCGCCGGCGCAGGCGGATCAGCGCGTCCATGGATGGACGATAGGTATGACACGGCGGGGAGGTGCCGGGCCCGGCGCGCGCCATCGCGGCAAGCGCGGCGCTGCTCAGGGTCTGGGTCTGCGGCGTGGGTTGGGGGGAGCATGTCCGTGACTCGCGATGCCGGCATCTGCAGCTACTGAGAAGACGCGAAAGCAACAAAAAAACCCCGAGTGGGGGCGAGGAGGCCAGGCGGCACCGCGGACTCACGTGCACATTTCGGTCGTGATGGCTGGGGCGCTGTCCGCGTTCGAACGGGTCCACGTCCACGTCGCCGTCATAATTCTGCGCGGAGAGTGATGTGAGATTTAGCGACGACAGACACGGCCTTTGACCGGCCAGGCCGCGGACACAAACAGCTGCGCCACCTTGCGCCCCCTCCCGCCGCTCCAAAGCGGCAAAATACCGGCCCGCATGGTGCCGGGGGGCATGAATCAACGCGATTAAGAGGCCCGGCAGTTGCGAAAGCATGTGCCGCGCCGCTGCGCCCGGACTCCCCCCCCTCCGGACAACGGGGCACATCGGTGGCGCGCGCGGGCCATGCGGAAAAACCAGCCGCCCATGCGCGCACCCGGCGTCGACACCTCCCTTCCTCACCTCCGCGGCGCCGTAGAGGGGCAGATCGCTGCCCAGCGAGAGAGTGCCCAGGGAGAGGGTGAGGCCGCCGAAGAGGGCCTGCCGAGCGTCGAGAGCGTCCTTCTCGCCCACTTGACGCGCCTCCGCGTCATCGGAACGGAAACGCACCGAGGTGGAGCCGCCCTTACGGTCCGTGTCGATCGCCAGGGCCCCGAAGAGGTGGTGGGGCGCCGAGAACGTGGAGCTGCGCCGCCGCGCCCCGTGGGCTCCGTCCGCCTGCCTCAGGGAGGAGCCCTGGCGACAGTTGCGCACGCCGTTGCTGCGCACGCCCTTGGGGCCCGCGAAAAGCGGCATTATTGCCTGGAACAACGTGGGCCAAGTGGATGGGGTGCGCGCGGTTGCCCGGGCTCGAGACCTCGTGAACTGGAAGAGGTCCCCGCCATCACGAGATGGCGATTTCTAACCGTAGAAGGCTTAGTGCCACCCGACGCCCCCGGAAAACAGCTTTTAAGCGTGGCGGCGCCAGCGAGGAGGCACGATGCTCGTATCGGAGGAGCGGATGTGTAGCTTTTATTACGGCGCGGTCGGCCGACGTCGGGGACGAGAAGGACGGAACCCCCCGACGCCTGTCAGACGGGTCAGACAGCGGGGAGGATTTGGCGTCCGGGGAGCTCCGCGTCGGCCAGGAGATGCTGCCAGGTCATTCATGTTACGAGATCGGTGGACCGGGACACCCAGGCGTTGCACAGGATGGCCATTAGCCCCCTGACCGCACGACCCTGCATCCGGTCGCAGCCCGCGCCCGGCAAGCGCCCTCGAGAGGTGATAACGATCTCGGGGGCAGCAAGGCATCCGGGGGGTGCGCTGCGGATGCCGAGGAAGCGGTATGGGAGCCCGGAGGAGCGCGCGTTGGGACGGACGCGCAATTCCTCCGCGGAGCGCGAGCGCCTCGTGATTGCGGCTTCGGCCGCTGAGAGCGGTCTTACAGCAGAGAAACGTGAGCCACGCGACGCGATGAACAAACTGCGGCTGGGGACGGGGGACTGAGTGATTTTGCATCGCGACCCAGATGGAGTCCCGATGCGACCCCTGTCACTGCTGGCGTCATGTCATGACTTGGTTCGAATACCGACAATGCGGCGGCGGCGCCTGGGGCTCGTGATTTGCCTCCACCGCGTGGCACGGCCGCCCCACGCCTCATGGTTGTTGCGGTTGTTGCCTGCAGCGGGGGGGGGCGCTGGGCCGGGTGCTGACGTGCGTCGCCATCGCCGCCATGGGTGGTTTCTGCTTCGGCTACCACCTCGGCGTCGTCAACGGGCCCCTGAACGCCATCGCCACCAGCCTGGGCTTTGCGGGGGACGTGGGCAAGGCGGGCCTGGTGGTGTCGAGGTGCGGCTGGCACGAGATCCCCGCATCGGAAGCACCGTTAGCGCAAGGCTGCTTGAAAAAAGCTGACCGTGCCAGCCCCCCCGCAGTGTGCTGATCGGGGCGACGCTCGGCAGCGTGGGGGGGGGCACCATCGCCGACGCGTTTGGGCGGCGTGGCGCTCTCATCGCCAACTGCCTGCCCCTCGCCGCCGGCGCTCTGCTGTGTGCCAATGCAGCCTCGTTCCAGGGGATGGTCCTGGGTAGGGCCCTTGCGGGTGAGCCCCTGGGGGCCGCAACGCAACCCCAGGCGATTTCCACTTTGGCAGTATGGGGCCGTTGCCGCTCATCTTTCGCACCTTTTCGACCCGTTTCTCCCCCAGGCGTGGGCATCGGCATCTCGTCGGCGGTCGTCCCCCTTTACATCTCCGAGATTGGCCCCCCGGCCCTGCGCGGGTCCCTGGGCAGCGTCAACCAGCTGTCCATCTGCATCGGCATCCTCGCGGCCCTCGTGGCCAACGTGGTGCTCCCAGCAGCGCAGTGGCGCGACATGTTCCTGGTGTCGCTGGCCCCTGCCCTGCTGCTGCTGGCCGGCATGGCTGCGTACGCTCCCGAGACGCCCGCCCACCTCAAGGCAAGCAGCGGTGTGTGTGACGCACCCACAGCACGACGCGTGGCCAGCCAGAGCTGTTGTACGCAATAGTGGCCGCCGCTGATAGGGTTGGCTGGGAACGAGGCCTGGCACCCCCCTGTGGCGCGCGCAGAGGAGCGGCCAGATCGAGGCAGCGCGGGCGTCAGCTGCGAAGCTGGGGAGCTCCCTGGCGGACCTGGCCGGGTCAGACGAGGGCGCAGAGGGTGGGGCAAAGCAGGGCGCGGTGGCGAGTCTGCTGACCAAGCACCGGTGGGTGCACGAGTGGCGAAAGGCGCCACATCTGGCCAGCAGCGTCGTGCCCCGTCTCAGCAGCTACTCCCCTCCCCCACTCGCAGTCGCCCCTTGCAGCTGGGTGTGACGCTCTTCCTCCTGCAGCAGTTCGCGGGCATCAACGCCATCGTCTACTACTCCTCGGCCGTCTTCACCCAGGCAGGCGTGGCCAACGCGACGGTGGCCTCCGCGGCCGTGGGCCTCGTCAACATCCTCGGCACCGTCGTGGCGGGGAGCCTCGTGGACCGAGCGGGGCGCAAGCAGCTGCTGTCCGGGTCTATGGCCGGCATGGGCACCTTCATGCTGCTACTTGCGGGTGACCAGGGGGGCGCTGCGATGCTCGCGGCAAGCAGGCACACACGCCCTCGCTCATGCTGTGCGCATGCCTTCTTTCTCCTCATCGCTCACAGCTTCCATGTCGGTGCCTGCGCTCCAGTCCATGGCGGGGACCCTCTCCCTGGTTGGCACCCTCGGCTACATCCTCGCCTTCGCGCTGGGATGCGGGCCCATCCCCGCCCTGCTCAGCTCTGAGGTCTTCCCGGTCCAGGCGAGTCTCTCGGGGTCGCAGGCTTGAGTACTGTGGGGACACAAGGGCCGACGATGTTGGCAGTCGCGTGCGCCGGACAACGCGACGTCTCTCCATCTTGGCGCAGGTTCGCGGGGCCGGCATGTCCGCGTGCCTGCTAACGCACTGGGTCGCCAACTTCTGCATCGGGCAGTTCTTCCTCAGCTGCGTGGAACAGTGAGGGCGGCTGTGCACGTCCCGTGGTCAGCCTGCGGGCCAATAACCGTCGAATTGTGCGATCTGCCGTTTTTCCGTCCCCTCGCAGGTTCGGCCTGCCCACGGTGTACGTCTTCTTTGCCGCTGTGTGTGTCGTTGGCGCCCTCTTCGTGCGCAGCCCTGCAGTGCCCGAGACCAAGGGGAGGTCGCTGGAGGAAATCCAGGCATTGCTCTCGAACTAAAGAGGCCTATCTGCTTCGATTTGCTCATGTCCGTGCACAGATCCCCTGTGCCCTGCCTTCCCGGTGTTACCCTGCCAGGGTGCCCAGTTCCATTGTCTATCGATCAGGACCGGGGGGCCCAGGCCCCCGGCTTAGTCGCGCAGGAGGGGGTATGAAGGAGGATGTGGGTTTTGAGGGTCAATTGCGTGTATGGGAGGTGAGCAGCAGGGCGAGCCATGCAGTGGCATACGCGTAAGTCATCGTCAGCGTCATCGCGGGTCAGGAGTAGGTCGTGGATTGCCTTGGGCCTGGCGGCGTCGTGGGTCATCTCGGTGAGTCGGTGAGGATGCGGTCCACGTCGGCCTTGGTCTCGCCGTGGGCGCGAGAGGAGGCTCTTCTGGTTGGGGCTCGGCGAGGACTGGAAAGCGGAGGTGTTGATGCGGTACCTCTTGTCGACCTCGATGAGGGAGGTGATGCCTGGGGTTTGGGGGAATAGGGGGTAGCGTCTGTCGTAGTGTGAGCGGCTGTGCACTGCGGGTTTGCAATGGGAAGCTGCGCGCACCTTTGCTCGCGTCCGTCGTTGGTGAGGGTGTTGAAAGGGTTGATGTTCTCGTCGGGCACAAAGATGCCCTTGAGGAGGCATGCGTCGGTCGGGAAGGCGGGCCAATACTTGTGCATCCCCCTGGTGTCGGTGTCGTTTCGGCTGCCGGGCACGGAGACACACGTGATGGACAAGCGCACGAACGTCGCCTATGACAACCAGCTGTAAAAGTATGCGATTCGTGCCGTCAGCCTGACAGCCATGGCGTGTACGGGCCAGAGTTGGGGGTGTCAACCCTGCCTGACTAGTTTTCCAGGTGGACTGTGGGTACTGCGGATGGCAAGTGTGTCCCAAGTGGGGCGACCGGCGTTCACCAGGATGGGATTCGTGTGACCATCATATGACCCCCATCACGCGTCGCGACTTCCACTTCCGCGTGCACGACGAGCCACGCCAAGGTGGAGGCGTTCCCTCTGCGAGCCGCCTTCGCCATGACGGTGCACAAGGCCCAGGGCAGCACGTACGCCACCGACGTCCTCGTCGACCTCGCGGGGTGCTTCGCCAGCGGCCACACGTACGTGGCCATGTCGCGCGTCCAGTCGGCCGCGCAGCTGCACTTCGTCAGGCACAGCAGGGAGGAGTTCAAGAAGATCTTCCGGGCGTGCGGGGTCGACCTCAAGATCGTCCAGGTCCTCCACGCGATGCGCCATATGCGCCCGGCCCACGCGTCGCTGGCGTCGCTCCGCGCGGCGCCGTGACGCGCCGCCGACCATGTCCTCGTCGCGGCCCGCCCACGCATAGCCGGTCGCGCGTCGCACGGCGCCGGGAGCCGCCGGGACCGCCCCCGTTGAACGCTGCGGCATGACACCGCCGCGCGCGCCCGGCGCTCGGTCGCCGGGACGTCCGGGACCTCGCGTCCCGCGCGGTGCGATCGCGCCCGTCATAACGGACACGTCGCCGCCGCGACGAAGGTCGTTGCCGTCGTCCGCGCAGCGCGCGCGATCCCTGCCCCCTGCAGTCAGCTCCGCGCTGCGTCTGCCGCGCCGCCGCCCCTGGCGTTTTCTCCTTTCAAAGCTGCCGTCCGCAGCACGCGCGGTCGCCGCGCCGCCCTGCAGGACCCGTTCGGCGCCGCCGCGTCGGTCGCCGTCGCGAGACGTCTTTCGTCAATACCGCTAAGAACTCGATCGCCGAACTGGCGCCCGTTCGCCTTCGCACGCGTCCCTCGCGCAATGCGCGTGAAACTTTTTCTCCGGCACGGGCACTTTTCCCCACCTACAGAGTGCGGTGCAATAGAGCTTGGCGCAAGCCGGTCCGCGTGCTGCAATGCATCATTCGAAGGTGGCAAAAAAAAGGTCCGTCAGAAGGGGCCTCTCCGCTTCTGCGTTAGGGGGGCCGTGGTTTTGAAGAAGTGGCATTGTTGGACGTGAGGCGCAAAGCCCGGAGATCGAGGCGGAGAGGTGAAGTGCACGCGCTCAGAGCGTGCTAGGCCACTATCTCCGATTGGCGTGGCGGTGCACGATTGGCGCAGCTCGCGCCTGGGTCGGAATTCATCGGGGGACAGGTCGAGCCATTTCCCTCGCGATCCGGGGCCCCGGCGCGCCTGATGACGGCGGTCAATTGCGCTATAATACCTAGCAAATATGATGCCGCGCATGCTCGAAACCGGGAGCGACTTGGAGCGGCGCGGGGCCATCGACACGCAGTTTGATGCTGTCCCACACCCGCGCTTCCTCCGCGTCTGCAGAGGACAATGGAGGACGCAACGGAATCAACAGGGCCATTGCAGACGCGCCAGCAGCGGCAATCGGCGAAGAACGCGACCGAGGAGGAGGTGAGAGATGCGGCAACGGACACTTGCACCTGGCACTCGCCCCAGTGCCGTGACCGGGCGATGACAGCTTGAACAAGTCAGATCTTGTTCCTTTCTGCCGCCTCAGATGCCCAAGGGCGACGATAAGCGGGCCGATGCGACGAGTGCGGGGTCTGACAGCAAGGCGGAGCGGAAAGCAAAGGGCCAGGGGCCAAGCGGGGCCGTGGGGCAGTCCTCTGCATCGCGCAAAAGCGAGCCGGCCCACGGCAACGCGTGGGCGTGGGTGACGACCCGCACGGGCCTGCCGATGCCGGCAGTCGCGGGGGTGGCGGGAGCGCTCGTCATGCTGGCTCTGCTGCTGGCGTGGTTCCTGCTCCTCCGCCCGAGGGCAGCCATCACCGCAGTGTTCGCCATCCCGGCCTACAAGGTGCGGCGCGGTTGCAGGGGAGGGGGCCTGCAGAGCTGCTTGATGCCTGTGTCTATGCACATGCCTTTGCCTGTGCCTGTGCCGACCCAGCGCCTCTGCCCCCTGGCCCCAGGGCGTGCTGGACACGGAGGTCGTGCGTTCGATCCTCGCGTGCTACGACGAGTTCAACCGCCCCAAGAGCGACATCCACGTCTCGGTCATGACGGTCGACGACGTCCCGGACGTGGCCCTGGCGCGGGGGATCCTGGTCACGCGGTTCCTGAAGGAGGCGAGCAGGGAGGACACTTGCGGGGGCTGTGATGGAACACTGCAGTGATGCTCAGTGACTGACTGACTGGGTGCCTGTATAGTGGCTATGCATGAGTACCCCAGCCACACGGCCAGTCGCTATCCCTGCCCCCGCAGACGCAAGCGGACTACATGGTCTTCGTGGACAACGACATCACCTTCCCCGCGTGGCTGGTGCGCAAGTTCCTGACGGCGGGGTTCGACGCCGCCACGGCCGCGTGTCCCAAGCGCATGATTGACTGGGAGAAGGTCACGCGCATGGTGGGGAGGGGGTTCACGGCGGAGGACCTCGACCGCGGCGTCGCATCCATCACCAACTTCGACTTCCTGCCGGGTGAGGGCGGGAAGGAAGGGGGGGGGGGGGGGGGGGGGGGGGAGGGGGCGAAAGGCAACGTGCCCACATCACAGCGCCTGCGTGGTGCAGGGAACACGCACCCGCCCACACGTGGCCACTGTGCCTGCCTCTCCACCCGGCACTTGCCATCCTGCTTATAATGGGGGACTCGGCGACTGTGATTCTCTCCACCCGGATGCTCCTGCCTCTCTTGCAGACTTGGAGGAGACGCGTCGCCGCAACCTCCCCGACGGATTCTATGTGGCAGACAAGGCCCTGAAGCGCGCGGACGGGTGGCTGCAGATCGCCCGCGCGGGCACCGGGTTCCTGGTGCTGTCGCGCCGCCTGCTGCTGGCCATGGTGCGGCAGTACCCCGAGCTCACCATCCAGCACCCCACGTACGGGTGAGGCGCCGTCATGGGCAGAGGTGTTACACAAGCCAGGCGGCATGGGGAGGTAGAAGTAGAGTAGATGCATACCCGAGCACCTGCCCGCCCTGCAGCGTGTGCGTGTGCCCACCCGCGCCACTCGCCCACCCGTGTTGCTTGCCTACGCTCTATAAGTTGCACACATCACACACGTCTTCCCCCTCCCACACTTCCCCTGTCATCTCCCCCCAGGGAGGTGTATGCCCTGTTCCAGCAGCGCGTGGCCTTCCAGACCCCCACCGCGGCCCTCAAGGACCACGTGGGGGAGGACTGGGTCTTTGCCGACCGTGCACGCGAGATGGGATTCGACATATGGCTCGACACCACCTACGGCCTCAAGCACACGGGGGAGTACCACATCCCGCGCTACGAGGGCAGCGTCGACCAGCCCGCCGCCTGGTACCTCCTCGCCTCGGGGCAGGTGCCGGGGGTGGACCCTCCCGCCGAGTCGCCTGCGGAGGTGGAGCGCCACCGCAAGCGCATGGAGGCACTCGCCAAGTACCTGGAGGTGAGGGTTGGTCTTGAGGGGTATGTGGAAATGGGTGCGGCAGCGTTTAAGGACCTATCAGCAAAGAAAGATGCAGCGCAGCGGTGTCACGCGTCGAAGGCCGGGAGGGATGGTACAGGGTGCGGCGGTGTCACGTGCAAGTGCAGATAGGCTTTCGAAGTCATCCACTCGGCCTGCCTCTCGTCGCAGGAGACGCGTCCGTTCGGGGAGGAGGCGCTGGCTCGGCTGCGCGCGGGCGAGGCCTTTGAGTCTGTGGCCCGGGACATCACGCCCCGCCTGCGTGCGTGGAAGCAGTCGCGCGACGGCACGGGGGCGGGGGCGGCCCTGGGCGGACCGGGTGCCGGCGAGGGGTGAGTGGGGTGCACCTTGCATCGTGCTGCGACATCCCAGGCAAGCCGCTTACACAACGAGAGCATGTGCCCATTGCTGTCGGTCTCTGCAGGGAGCGGACGGGGGACGGAGACGCGGGCCTGGTGGATGGGCGTGTGGAGGGCAACCAGGAGGGCAACCCAGAGGGCCAGGGTGGGATGGGCGGGGCCGCGCTGCCCCAGCCGGCGGGGTCGCCCTTCCACCTGCACTCCCGCAGCGGGGGACTGCGGGTCATGGAGCTGCTGTGAGGGAGGGACATGCAGGGTGTAGGTAGATGGACGGCATCGGCGCCGTCTGTCCGCTCCTGTGCCGCGCAAGCTGCTGTTTTGAGCGTGGTAGTTGGTTTGAAAGATGTGACTGGTGACGACGCTCGCGGAAATGCCCGAGCTGTGCACGCTCATGAGGAGCCCGGCGGAACGCAGCTTGCATCGACTTTTGGAACTTCACAGATGGTTGCCAGAAAGGCTGGCGCCCGCGAAAGCTCGTCGGCTCGAGCGCGGGTGTGTAATGCGTGTGCAGGGTGCGCGAGGGTCGCGAAAGGGGCGCCGCGGAATGGACAGACAAGCACAGATTGCATGCATGCACATGGGTCGCAGGCACACGCGGCGTCTCCCAGATGTCACATCTGCGGCCGCGTCTGCACGACCGTGATGTTGCCCCCCTGGTCCACCACGCCCTCCACGTCCTGCGCCGACCCCAGGGCCTTCTCAATCGCCACGCCGACCTGAGAGGGGGCGGAGGAGGAAAAGGGGTTCCAACTGAGCTCGACTCTCCACCTCACATCTGCCATGTAGATCATCATCACCATCACCCCAACCCCCCTCCCCTGTAACACCCGGCTCATCACCACCACAACCCCTCCCCTCCCCCCTTCTCACCTGTAACACGCGGCTGAGCACCTCCCGCCGGAACTCCGCGTCCCGGCTGAGCCTCTCCGCCGAGTAATCGACACGCCTCTCCTCCTGGTGGCGCGTGGTCACGCTGTCGTAGAGACCGGCACCCGCGTAGCCCTGCAGAGAGAGGGGCGGCATGGATGATGAAAGTCAGCAAGGGGCGCCATACAACAAGGGGCCTTCTACCTAACACCATCAGAAGTCGGATGTAAGCACCGGCATGCTTAACACCCAACAGTCCACGTGAGCACCAGCAAGCCATCGCACCACAACATTCCTCACACAATACCACCCCATCCCTCTCCCCCATTCACCTCGAGGTCCTCTCCGTTTGAGTCCGAGCGGAAGATGAGCGACCGGCTGACGAAGAGGCCCACGGACTTGGAGGGGTAGGACAGCACGCGGGGCTGGTCCAAAGCGTCTTTGCGGGCCGCGAAGGCCAGCGACCGCCCGGGGTACATGCCCGACACGAGGGTCTCCCCCAGGCCGACCACCATCTCGGCGTAGACCTCCCCCGCGTCGCCCGTGCTGGGGTTGGTGGTGTGCAGCACGAACGCGTACTGGGCGTCCACCACCTGCTGCACCAGCACCGCCATGCGCACGTCCATGAAGTTCAGGCCCACCTTCTTGCAGCTGGGGGGGGGGGGAGTGGGGAGGGGTGGGGACATGAGAGGCCGGGAGTGGTAAACTGTGGTAAGTGACTATCATGCACATGGCACTCTCATGTGAGCATTGGTGACTCCCCTGAGCAAATGCAACTCTCACATCACAATCCCAACTGCTACCCCCTCAGGTCTCCCCTGACGTACGCCCTCTCGTTGAACTTTGAGGCCCACCCCTTCCCTATGCAACTCTCATACAATCACTGCCACCCCCTCACCTGACGTAGGCCCACTCGTCAAACACCAACAAGCCCAGTCATCTCCTCACCTGACGCAGGCCCTCTCGTTGAACTTGGAGGCCCACACGCGCTTGAGGGCCTCCTCGGCCTCGGCCCAGCGGGCGTCCGTGTCAGCCAGGGCGCCCATGTCGCTCGACTCCAGCAGAGACGTCAGCTCCTGGCGCAGGGAGGCGGGGACCTTGACGCGCATCGCCAGGTCGCGGCACTGGGAGGGGGGGGGGAGGGATGCTTGGAGTGTGAACATGGTGGAGGTGGATGGCATCTCAAAAACATTCACTCAACCCTCCATTATCACAATGCAGGCAGGTCTCTCCGATCACTGCCATGATTCCATGTCTCATGTCACAACACCATCCCATCCCCTCACCTGCTTGAGCCACGCGGCCGGGTCCTGCCCCACCATCTGGGCCGCGTCCTCGATCTGGCGCCGCACGTCCGCGTTCTCCGGCAGTGACAGGACCTCCTCGAAGCTGCCGAAGGGCACTGCGGGGACAGATGGGATGGTCTCAAATAGATATGGCACGCAAGGGTATCTATCTATCTATGGGGACCGAGTGCAAAGCAAAGCGGTGGGCATGCGGGGGCTGCTACCCCCCTCTCCACCCCTCCCACGCTGCTACCCTACCGCCGCATCCCCCTCTATCCCCCACCCCTCCCTCTCACCCGTGACGCTGCTGGGCAGCCGCACCCAGTCCGGCAGCTGCCCCCTCAGCCGCGCGATGTTCTTGGACTTGGCCCCCACCACACCATCTTTAAAATCACCCATGGGCACCGCCCACTTCCCGCACCACTCGGGGATCGTGACTTTCAGGTTTAAGTGGCGCGGGCGCTCCCCCTCGCCGTGGCCTGCCCCCTCGCTGCCCTCCGCCCCCGCCGCCGCCTCGGCCCAGGTCACGTCCCCCGCCGCCGTGGTCTTGATCGACAGCACCTTGCCGCTCAGCCCCTCCAGCTCCTCCATGGGGGAGTTCTCGTAGCATGTGGCGAAGAGCGTCTTGAGGTTCCTGGCCCTCACCGCCACGTGGGACAGCACGTCCGGGGCGTCGGGCGTCAGCACGGCCACCACGCCGTCGGGGATCTCCTCCTCCCCCGTCACGCGCTCGCACACTGGGGGTGGGGGAGGGGAGAGGGGGGGATAATGCATATGTGGAACACGGGCAGCTAAGCGCAGGGAACTGCGGGTGCCGTAGCGCTGTCGATGGCTGGGGCACTGCCACAGTCACTGCTGGGGTGTCTGTGTTGCGATCAGCCATCCCACCTCATGTCTCACTGGAAGTGATCGACATTGAATCGACACCCAGCAGTGCTGTCAGTCACCCCATCTCGTGAGTCCCTCACCCAGCACGGTTGGCTCCGGGAAGGCCTTGTCCTGCACCTCGTGGAGTCCCTTGGCCTGCACCACGCGGCCCTGCACCGACGCGGGACTGATGACCTGCCACGAGCCCAGCTTGGCCTGCTGCCGCAGCTGGGGCTCCACTGGGGGAGAGGGGGGGGGGATGTACGTGAGCGGAGCAGGTGAGCGGTCATGTCATGACGGCGGCAGGCGGGGTGAGGCCAGTGGTTGCTAGAGGCGCACTGCTGCACTTGAGCACTGCTTCCCTCATCCCATCACCCATCACCCCCCTCACCCGACCCCAGCACGAGCGACACCGCGAAGGCCGGCCCCCCCCGGATGACCTCCTCAGCAAAGAGCTCCACGGCCCAGTTCTCGCACCCGAAGGCGCGGCCCATGGAGGCGGAGGCGGCTCCGATGCGCGCCTGGGTCTCGTCTGCGGGTGATGGATGGGACAGAGCGATGATGCGACAAATGAGTGACCCTCGCCACGCACAATGCCTGCTCAACAGCCCCATTGACAGCCCTGCCGTGCGCAGACATGGCAGTGTTCTGCTTACGAACACCACCACCACCACCACTACCATTACCATTATCACCACCATGACCACCACCACCACCACCACTCCCGCCACTCCCTCACCCGACACGTGCGCCAGGGCCCTCCTCACGCGGTCCACCACCGCCATGGCCTGCAGGGCGTCGTTCTCGGACGGCCGCCCCCTGCCCCGCGAGATGCTCTCCGGCAGCTCCTGCCACGCCTTGAGGCAGAAGCACAGCTCCTCGTTGTCGTGGTACGACAGGCACAGATTCTCCAGCAACGGGCCCACCAGCGCCACCGCGTTGCGTGCGCCTGCCCCCCGCTCGGCCGCTGCCCTGACCACGTCCTGCAGGGCCAGGTCCAGGTACAGCAGCTCCCGGTCGGTGGAGGTGTCGCCGCGGATCTCCGCGCGGGCCTCCACGGCAGCCTGGGGGGGTGGAGAGGGAGAGGGGGCGGTGGTGGTGGTTGTGAGTAAGTGAGGTGAGGGGTGCGACACTGCGCTGGGCCGCAGTTGCTGCCCTGCTTCCTGCTGCAATCGCACCACCCCCGCTCCCTACTCGCAAGCAAGCACGCATCGCCGCTCACCTCCACGAGGCTGAGCACTTGCGGGGACTGCAGGTGGCTCTGCACGTAGCCCAGGAGCCCCTTGGCGTGCACCGACACGCGCCCGCCCGCGTTGGCGATGCTGGTGCTGAGATCGGCGCCGGAGTGGCAGGCCTTGAGGATGCCCAGGTAGCCGTAGAGGTCGCTGATCAGCGCGTCCTTCTTGTCCGCGTAGGAGTGCGGCTCTGCCACGATGGGGCGGTCGAAGCTCTCCAGGCGCTGGCGGGTGAGGCCGGCGTCGCTCAGCACCTGGGGGGATAAATGGGGTGCGGTTCAGGGTGGGGTTGCTAGTACTAGCGAAGACGGGAGAGGGAGAGATGGGTGGGTGGGGTGAGATGCACGGGGACACTGCAGCTGGAGGACTGCCTCATTGGTTGCTGTGCCACTGCATCAGTGCGGCCCATGCCCCTGCCACGTACAGCAACCCCCCTTCCCTCCCACACACACACACACCGCCCCCCCAATCGCCCAGCACAACAACCCCCCACCCCCAACATCCCCCCTCACCCTCCAGTAGGCCCCGATGTCCCCGTTCCCCTTGAGGAACGCAATGTACGCCTCGCATATGGGGATGTCGTCGGGCGTGGTGTTGTTGTGGAGCTTCTGGTGCCACTCCTCCATCCACGTGCCCTTCACCTCCTTGATGTGGTGGCGGTGCATGATGTTGAGGATCTCGTCGCGGATGCGCTGGCCGTCGCCCCCGCGGCCCACCATGGACAAACACAGCCGGGCCCAGTACTGCGCCTCGCCCCGCAGGTCCCGCACGGCCGCCATGATGGTCCGGGTCATGCGCTCTTGGGCCGAGGAGAGGATGCGCGGCTGCGTGTTGTAGCGGCGCTGCCACGTCAGCTGGCGCGTGGAAGAGTACCTGGGGTGGGGGGGGTGGGGGAGTGAGTGGGTCACAAGCGCTACTCATTGTCAGGTATAACAGGCGACCAAGGGTGGCGAGGGAGGCAGAGAAACGAGGCTATCATAGACAGACAAGTCTAGTCTCTTGCATATCCCCCCGCAGCCTCGCCTGAGCCAGATGAAGACGCGGGACATGGCGCTGGCGACCTGGTCCTGCCCCCGGCCATACCGCCCCTGCAGCACGCCCTCGATGAGGTCGGAGGCGCGGTTGTACCGGTGCATGAGCGTCCACTGGTCGCTGCCCTCCGCGTCCACGATCTCCTGGGGGAGAGGGGGGGGGATGGCCAGGGGTGATGCTGAGGGGTGGATGCGAGTGCGCGTCAACCGCCACCGCACTGTCGCCCACCACTCCCGCTCTCGTCCCTCACCATCAGTGATACTCATCGTCGCTTCCTACCCACCACCATTCCCACTACTCCCCCTCAACACCACCCCTGCTGTCACTCCCTCACCGTCGCGACCTTGTCCCCCACTATCACCCCCTCTCCCCCCCCTCACCATCGCGACCTTGTCCCCCACTATCACCCCCTCTCCCCCCCCTCACCATCGCGACCTTGTCCTGCGCCATCAATGCTACTAATACATCTCATCACTCACTATCACCCCCAACTCCCCCTCCTCACCATTGCGACCTTGTCCTGCGCCAGGTCGGGCGACGCCGCCCCCATCTCCGCCTCCGCCGCCTTGAATGGCAGCGGCACGCTGAAGTCACCGCTGCCGTCCTTCCACCACCGCGTGCCGTCCGCCGACCGCAGCACTGGGAGGGGGGGGAGTGGATGGGGTGGTGGTGGGTAGGGGCACAGTTGTGACTGGGTATAGCACATTGGTGCATGAACAACACAGGCGTACATACCCAGGACAGCCAGCCATCACACACCCACCACAGCCGTACACACCCAGCACAGCCAGCCGTACACAGCCAGCACACAGTCACACACATCCTACCCCCCCACACACGTATGCTCGTCTCACCGAACGTGAGTGCGACGAGGGCGTCTTCCCGGGTGAACTCGAGGGTCACGCGCTGCAGGGGCACCACGGCGCCGCCCACCTCCACCATGCACTCGCTGTCATCTGAGGGGGGGGGGGGGGGGGGGGGGCACGGGGAGGTGAGGGGGTGGGTGGCGACGGGGTGGGAATTGCAAAGTGACGGTGGGTCACTTGATGGAGTGGGTAGGATGCATGGGTCGGCACATGCCACCTGACCCGCCCCTCACCGCAGCTGAGGAAGGGGGTGTCTGCCGACTTGCCGTCCGCCGCCGCCGTCCCCTCCGGCCACCGCCCCTTGGGGGGAAGGGCCCACCTCTCCCGCCGACGCCCCGACCGCGACACGCCCCAGTGCAGCACCAGGTCGTTGGCGTTGTCCGTCCATATCTGCACGCGGACTGTGAAGGGGGGAGGGGGGGAGGAAGGCATGAGAGGCGACAGTGCAAGTGGCCTCCAATCACCACCCATTCATCATTTCACCAGCGCCACCCCCGCCGTTCTTCCCTAACAGTAACAGTCACAACTGCCCAACTTTTCTACTCGTCACTAACCCACCACCCCCCACCCCCCGCATCGGCCCTCACCCGGCCCGTCCCCTTCCACGTCCGGCTTGTACACCCCCACGAGCAGCCCGCTCTTCTCCCCCAGCGGGTACACCCGCTTCCACACCACCTCCTCGTCCGCGCCCATGGCCTCGCTCAGCGGCCGCAGGGGCTCCGGGGCCTTGGGCGCCTCCAGGGACAGCCGGGGGATGCCGACCTTGTCCTCGGGCACGCTCTCGTTGATCTGAAAGGGGAGGGGAGGGGGAGTGGGTGAGGGTGGGGGTGGGGAGGGGGAATGGAAGGTTAACAAGCGCACAGAGTCTTGCCCCCCACTGCGCCCAATGGTTCCCTCCATTCAATGCCCCACACACGCATCGCATCCGCATCTATCAGAAGCAACTCACCAGCTAGAAAGGGCAACAACACATTCGCATCCGCATCCACTCGATGCAACTCACCAGCGAGAAGGGGTCTCTCTTCCCCGTGGCCATCCCCCCCCCAACATCTTCGACTGACTGCACGGGGGCCTCGCGCTGGGAGTCCACGAGGGCCTTCTGGGGAGGTGGGCGGGGCAGGGGGGTGAGACATGAGACACGCAGGCATTGGTACCCGTGACACGTTCAACAGGTGGTGCCTTGCCATGCCCACTCGTGCCCACCACCCACCCCTCTCATGCAACCATCTCTCATCACACCACCACACCTTCAGCCCCCCCCCCACCACCACCCCCTCCCATCCCCCACCCACCTGCGCCTCCCTCTCTGCCGCGGCCCCCTTCTCCCTCTCCACCCTCTCCCTCTCCTCCTGCGCTTTCCGCTCCTCCGCCTGCTGCTCCTTCGCGCGCCTGTGACGCTCCGTCACCTCTTTAGTCACCGCATCCAGAGACTCCCCCGCCGCCAGCCGACCCCGCAGCTGATCCAGGGAGGGGCCAGAGAAGTCCGCGCCCTGGGGGCGGCCCCCCTCGAACCAAAGCAGGAAGGCGTTACGGTTGACCACGTCGCGGGGGACCTCGGGGAGAGCAGGGGCCTGCATGGGGAGAGGGGTGGCTCAGGGGACTGAGCGGGGGTTGTGGGCACACTCACGCAGGCGCGTCACAAGACATCCGGGTGCCGGCTGAAATGCTCCGTCACTCCCATCCGTCACCTTTACTGTGCCCAACCCCCCCCCCCCCACACACACACTCAGCCACCCCATCTCTCACCTCGGGCACATCCTCCACGGTCGCGTCGGCCGCCTGGGCCGTGGGCGCCGCCTCCGCCTTGCGCCTCCCCCTGCGCTTCTCCTTCTCCTTCTCCTTCCCATCCTCTGCCTTCCTCGTCCCCTCCTCCGCTTTCCGCTTCTCATCCTCTGCCTTCCTGCGCCCCTCCTCCTCCACCCTGCGCCCCTCCTCTACTCTCCTCGCTTCCTCCGCTTTCCTCCGCCCCTCCTCCTGCACACGCCGCCCCTCCTCCTCCGCTCTCCTCGCCTCCTCCGCCCTCCTCCTCTCCTGCTCCTCCCTCCTCCTCGCCTCCTCCTCCACCCGCCTCGCCTCCTCAGCCTTCCTCCGCTCCTCCTCCGCCCTCCGCTGCGCCGCCTGGTGCTCCTCCCACGCACGCACGTAGTCCGCGTCCACCTGCTCCACCAGCCCACGCACGTCGCGCCCCGCCCGGATCTCCGCCACCAGCTCGCGCCGCGACTGGTCCCCGAAGTCCGCGCCCATGGGGCGGCCCGAGCGCCACCAGATGAGGAAGGCGTTGCGGTTGACCGTGTCCTGGGAGTGGGGGGAGAGAGAGGGTGGGAGAGACGGAGAGAGAGAGAGGGGGTGAGAGAGAGAGGGTGGCGACTGGGCGAAGCAGCAAGGCAGCGTGGCAGTTGAGCGTGGCAGGTAAGCGAGAGCGTGACTGGTGAGGGAAGGCGTGGCAGGTGAGCAAGTACATAGCGGCTCGCATGTTCGTGTCCCATGCCGTCTCTCGCCTGGGGGATCTCCGGCGCCTGCCTCTCCGACAGCATGCGCTGCAGCCGGCCCAGTCGCTCCGCATCCACGGTGCTCAGGGCCGCCAGGGTGCCCGTCACCTCCGCGCTCATCGCGAAGGCGATCTCTGCGAGCGGAGATGAGTCGCAACAATGGTCGCGACGTCGCAGCAGGCACTGGCCCCTTGCTTGTTCGCAAACACACCGGCCCGTCCATCCATCACCACACCCCTTCACCACCACCTGACCATCGCCCATCCATAACCCCTGGCAGGGCAGGGTGGCCCATGCATCCCGACATGATTAGAACAGCACCAGGGTCACCCACGCATCTCACTCATGCCTCGCAACATGCCACAACTCATCTCCCCTCACCGTCGGCCACGTCCCGGTACTTGACCTCCCCCCTTGCGACGCGCCAGAGGAAGTCCAGGGACCTCCCCGTGCGCAGCAGGGCGTTCATCTCCTTGATCCCCGCCTGGTACTCCTTGTCCGCATCCTCCTGCGACCGGTTGGGGCACCCCGCCTGCTCCCACTTGATGTACGCCCAGATGCCGCAGAGCTCCTGGGGAAGCGCGGGGAGGCCCCCCACGTCCGCCGCCACGTCCACGCCCCGCGCCCCGCCCCCGTCGTCTGCGCGGGACTCCAGGAGCGTCCCTGGCCCGACACCAACAGGGGCGATGACCACGGCAAAGTTCTGGCCGTTGTTGTCGAACCACTCCTCGCTGCAAGGGGGGAGATCGAAAGCAGGAGTGACGCAGGGGGGCAGGGATCGATCGATGCCAGCGATCGTGTGGGTGTGATAGACAGAGCTTTGCCACCACCAACCGTGTGTAAAGAGAGACCGCTCGCTAGCCTCGTGCAACTCAGTGCGAAAGCCCATCTCCAACCCCTTTCACCTCTCGAGGTCCTTGAGGACGAAGTTGAGGATCTCGGAGTTCTCCTGCCGCGACAGCTCGATGGTGACAGACTGGCGCTCGCCCGGGGGGCCGGCCACGAAGGGCGTCTGCAGGGCGCGCTTCTTGTAGTTGTACGTCCCCTTGGGCCACACCGCCTCGCCGGGCAGGCGCCACCCTCCCTGCGCGCGCAGGGGCTCTCGAAGCACTCATGACACCCTCACATTCTCACGCGGCATCATGACGGCTGATGCAACACCAGCCATCGGCACCCGGCCAAGGCGCCAGCCGTGGGCAGCCGGGGCAGCGGCACGTGCGCACTGATGCGAAACGACGAGCAATGGCTCACCCAGCGCCCTCGCACCGCCCCCAAGCACCCCACCTTGTACTCGGGCCCCCCCACGACGCCCCAGTGCAGGATGAGACGCCCGGGGCGATCCGTGTCGACGACGATCTTCTGAGACCCGTCCTGGGCGTTGACGACGTCGACGCGGACGAAGTCGCTCCGGAGGCGGAAGGTCGTCACCACGTGGTCCTCCGAAAGCACCTGCTTCTGGGCCCCGCGCTCCATGGCCATGGCCATCGCCAGGTAGTGCTGGCGGCCCATCACACTCCGCGCCGCGACATGCCGGAGCCGGCGCCTGCGGGCGGGGGGACGGGCGGAGGGGGTTCAAACTGCTGGGGCTCTGCCCTCGCGGCCGCCTCGACGCTGGGGGGAGGGCCAGGCGACGGCAACGAACCCAAACGAGCATGCGACATGCACAAAGTCAGCGCCGGGGAGGGAGAGGCGACGGAGGCTGCTCATCGCCGTCCCGAGGAATGCAATGCGCGGGCCTGCACCTGGGGGGTCCGCCCCGCGCCGCGGCGACGTCCAGGGGTCCATGAGCCCTCCTCGAAGACTCCTCCGCCGCCCTACTAACCCTGCGTGGCGAAGGCGAGCGAAGAGATCAGACCAAGCGACGGCGCGAGGCCGGGAACAGACGCAATAGGTTGCACGTCGTGGGTGCGCCGCGTGCCGCCCCGGGACGGAGGCGAGGTCGCGGGACGCGCGAGAGGAGAGCCTACATTCGGCATGCGACGCGGCTGCCGCGCAGGAAGACCATGGGCGCGCAAAACGGTTTCCAAGTACTCGGTCTGGGATCCTTGCCGAAGCCGGTAGCCGATGCGCGGGCACGCGGCGCCCTCGCTCTCCACTACAGTCAAAGTCGTCGAACGGGATGCCGAAACACACCCCGAATCGCCGGCACGATGGCGGGCGGGTCGCGGGGGGGCCCAAACGTTGACTCCCCCGGCCCGAAACGCTCGCGGAAGCCCCGGCGGGGCCCCTGAGGACGCCATCGTGCTCCATAACATCAGTCGTAGCAGGGGAGCGGGCGACGATTGAGGCCGGGAGCCGCGGGGATAAGAAATCACGGCCGGCAACACTCGGACCGCCGTCCAGCCCCGGGACACCCCGCGCGGCCGGCAGGGTGCCCACCGCGGGAATATATCAAGCCAACGAAAGCGCGCGTCGCGTCCGCGAGGGCAGGATCCGCTGGCGAGGGCTGTAACGGTATGGCAAGCCGACAGGCCTCTCGCGGAGAGCTCCCACGCTCACCAGGGCACCCGACAAGCCAGCGTTGCGCCAGCAGCGGCCATCACGCCCCCACTCCAATGCTACCCAAGGGGGTTGCAGCAGGAAGGCTTCGCGACGCAACACGCCCTGATTATGCCACCCTTAAACGCCCACTTGTCTCTAAGGCTTCACAGCCAGCACTTGCTCGAAAAGCACGACATCATGACGAAGCCGAAGGGCGGCACCGGCGCTATCACGACTCGGGGCGGGCGCCAGGCACGCCGCCAGACGCGGCCTTGGCGTCAGCCAGGAGCTTGATCCGCGCCTTGCGAGCCGCTTGCCCCTGCAGGCACGCGCGACCCCCGTGCGTTCGCGGGCGACCGTCGCAGGCTCCCGAAGCGCGCGTCTCGCCGACACCTCACCTCGTCGTCCACGTCTTGCTCGTACTCCGCCATCTGCTTCGCGTCCTCGAGCACCTTGTCCCGCGTCGCCGCGTTGAGTCCCTGGAACTTGCGCTGCAGCACCATGTCCTGGTACTCGCGGGCAAAGGTCGTCCCAATCACTGCAGGTGAAGGGGCGGCTTTGTGGTCGCGAGGGGCGCGGCCAGCATTGCTGGAGGGGCATCCTGGTGACAGCACTTGCCTGAGATGGGCAGGGCGATGATGAGGACGCCGAAGATCATGACCAGCGACGCCATGAGTTTGCCGTACCACTGCAGGGGCAGGTGAGCTCTTCACTGTGTCACGCAGCCGCGCCTGTCGCTCCCAGCGCAAATGCTGATTGTGCAAATGAGAAACTCGCCAGGACCGGGTACACGTCTCCGTATCCGACCGCCATGAGTGCGACGATGGTGAACCAGAAGGACTCCGGGATGGACGCAAAGGGCGACACCTGGTACACGGTGAGGCAGTCGCTCTGGGACCGGGAGGGCACGTGGCGGTACTCCACCAGGCAGTCCAGCACGGCATGCGTCTGAGGAAGGGGCAGGGACAGTATGAGGCTGGGGTGAGCCGCGGGGGTGGCACACCAAGTACGGTCGTGGTCACTGCCGGGTGCTCGGGGTGGGGCACCCCGGTGTGCGCATGCATGGCAGGCGCTGGCTCACCGTGGATATCTGCTGGCTGACGACGCACGTGGGCGCGTTGTTGGCGATCCATGCGTCGTTGATGGCCACCCCCGAGGCCGTCTCTTCGGCGTCAAAGAGGCAATGAAACCCGACGGGCCGCTTCCAGATCTTCTGCGAACACGAATGAACAAGTCTACTCTCACTCTCACTCTCACTAGGCCTGGACCTCTCAGTGCACTGCGCCCCTTCTTGTTTGTCTCAACATCACCCTCACCAGCGCCGTGTCGTACGTCCCCCTCTCGCAGTAGTACTCCAGGCTGCACGAGGCGCAAGGCACTGGCAGGGTTTGCCTAGGCATCATGCTTGTACCCTTATCGACACGGGCCCGGGGTTCGCCTAAGTATCATGCTTGTGCCTAGGATTGTGTCGTCACAAAAACCCCTGCTCAGGTCCCCCCCTTGCTCGCCTGGCGAAGATGACGACGCCCATGGCGACGAAGAAGAGGAGCATGGACATGGGGTGGGAGCTGGCGGCCATGGTGCGGCGGAAGACCTCGATGGAGGAGCGGCTGACGCGGAAGAGGCGGAACACGCGGACCAGGCGCAGCACCCGAAGCACCTGGGGGGGAGAGAGAAGGGGATATCTGAAAATGAGAACATGACATGGGGTCACAGGTAGATATCGGCATAGGTGGACGGGCACAGGTGGAGACCAGCGCCTGGCACATTGCAAGCGTGTCGCAGTCGCATGGTCAGTCCATCACACGTGCCATCGCGTCCGCCAGCCCCGCGCCTGCAGTCCCGGGACGGAGCTCTTGCGCTGGAACCCGAGTTCGACGTAGAAGGGCACGACCGACACGATGTCGACCCAGTTCATGAGGTTGACGCTCCGGGTCTGCTGGGAGGGGTCGGCGCCGGGGACGAGGGGGAAGAAGTACTGCAGGATGCTCTTGCACGAGGCCAGGCGCAGGGCGATCTCGAAGGTGAAGACGGCGATGGCCACGGCCTCCATGGCGAACCAGCGGCCGAAGGGGCTGTCGACCATCTCCTGTGTGGGAGTGGGGTTGGGAGTGGGGGTGGGAGTGGGAGTGCGATGCGTGAGGAGGTTGCCAAAGCCAGCGACTCGCCTTGTTGTAGTAAGGGAGGGTGGAGACCATGAAGGTGATGGTGCTGTAGACGATGACGGAGATCATGAACACCATCCAGAGCTGTGCCCCGAGGGAGCTGGACGGGTCGTCGAGGAACTGCCACACCTGCAGGGAGCGTGGGGACAAGCGTGGGGCTGGGAGATGCCACGCATGCGCAGGGCACGGTCGCTGATGCGCAGGTGTCTCTCCCGCACTCGCCTTCTGCAGCCACTTGGGCCGCCTGTCGCGGATCCGCGCCTGGATGCCGGCGTTCATGGCCGTGCGCGCCCTCTCCCGCATCGAACGCAGGAAGCCCTCGGGGTCCTGGGCGACTGCAGCAGCCAGAGCAGCGGCACATAGTTGGAAGACGCGAGGAGCGTCAGGATGGAAAGCATACTCGGCTGCTTGGCAGCGAGGCGCTCACTCTTGTCGTCGTCGTCCAGCCCTGCCGCCTCCTCGCCGCTCCCCGCCCCACCCAGCGACCCTGGGGGGTCCCCCTTGGCCCGGGGCACATCGACAGCCGCTGAGGGAGACGAGCGGGGCAAGATGCGATGACAGAATGCATGATGTGGCACGTCAAGCACCCACTGCGACAGCAGGGACTTCGGAAAGGAACCGCCCACCTGCATCCCTGCGCAGCTGCTCCGTGTGCGACTCGCCGCCGTTGGCCGCCGCCCAGCTGCGAGGCTCCCGAAGCTCGACGACCGCGTGGGGGTAAAGGTCCGACAAACTGAAGTTGCTGTACTCTACGCCATACACTCTGCAGGGGCCCAAGCACAACATCGTCTTGGCGCGCGGCTGCGCGGCGCCAAGCTCCCTCTCCGCCTGCCACGAGTAAACACTCGCCTGTGCCGCAAAGAGAAGTCGTCCTCAAGCAAAAGCATCGCGGGGGGGAGAGAGAAGGTCTGCTGGAAAAGCTCTACAAGGTCATGCCACGTCTTCCCTGCGCGTAGCGGGCCAGACTGCGCGGTAAATGCCTTTGCTTCGAGCGATGGAAAGATGCAGGGGCGCTGGGCGAGGCGCGCTGCCCTCGCCGTTCCACGCGCGCCGTCGAGTGTAGGGCCCGAACTTGAGGAACAAGACGAGGCCCTCGCCGCACGTCCCGGTCTCCTCCGACCCCTCGTGCAGGATACTGACACTCTGCAGGGAGACACCGTGCCACCGTGTCCTGAGCAGACAGCGGTCTCTTGTTTCTGCCGCGCCGCGACACCCACCTGCTTTGCCCCACGAGGGCGGGACTCGTCATCGGGCCTCCCATTGGGCTCGACTGTGTCCGTCTGCGTCGACGTCCCTGCCATACCGGACGACGCCGGCTGGCCCTGCACATCAGAACGTCAACGAATGGTTTTGGCTGGCTTTTTTGACGTCGCTTGGCAGAGGTTAAAGCGCCTGTTGCTAGCTAATGACGCGAACACCTCAAGAAGAGTCAAGCGAGTTCCACAGCGGGGCTTCAGCCTCGCTCAGCACGCTTTCGCCCGCTTGCGCCCTGCACCGCTCCTCGCCTGCGCGGACCGCCTGCTTTCAGACGACGTCCACCTCGTGACCATACAATACTCAATGTCCTAAAGCTGATGTTGCTATGGATTCCTTCAGATGACCTTCAGGGAGCTCTTTAAAGGGTCCTGCACAAAGCTGGGCATGCAGCTGGTCGTTGGACCACCGTGTCCCGCAGAAGGGGTTTGAGCTCAACCACGAAAGTAATGATGGCAAAGCGCGTGCACAAAGTTGCTCAATGGTCCCTGGCAGACGGGCGTAGCGCCAGACAAGTGGGCCGTGCCAGCCATCAGCTCTCAGCCCAACGCCTCTGCCTGCATGCAGCCATTCGCGATCTGCCAGCCAGTGAGGGTTAGGCCTGCGAGCATGGGAGCATGCAATTGAGCCTGATTTCCGTTGGCGGGGCCCCTCTCGATTGTAAGCCTGCATTTAGGAGCTTGAGTTCTCCGCGGACTGGCGTGCGACGACACGCGATGCAGCCCGACTCTGCCGAGGAGGCCGGTCCTTCGGGGCCAGCGAAGAAGCCCCCGTCCCTTGCCGTCCCTTCCCCCCCCGGCGGATCGGCCCCGCCGCTGGAGTCGCCGGTGAGACCCGCAGCTAGACGTGTTGGTAAGATCGTCGTCCCGGGGAAGGTGTCGTGGGAGGCGCGTGCCGCGCTTGCGGTCGATGAGGGGTGCACGCATCGACTGTTGGGCCTCGGCCGCGCGGAGGGGTTGATGGCGACGCTGCATTCACTGTCATCGGCAACGTCTCTCTTGGTCGACATCTGCAGCTTTACGGGCCCTGGAAGATGCACCGTGGGGCCGTCGCGGTGCCACTCCCGTCTCAGCTTGCCGAGGTCAAGGACTGGGAGAATCCGGGGGTGACGCGCGCTGGCGGCTAGTTCCTTGGAACGATATCCATCGAGTCTTGCAATGTGCGATGCGCATCCGCCGCAGCGCACCGCAACTGCGGAGGTCTGCCCCGCGCAGGTCTTCGGACGCAACAAGCTCAAGCCGCACGTCCCCATCCGCGGTTTCCGGACGGTCCGAGAGGCCGTCCAATACTACTCCCAGCCTGGCGAGCGCCAGGGCGTGGACCAGTCGCACCTCAAGTTCATCAGCGGCCAGTGGAAGTTCGCGGTCGCAAAGAACCCCGAGAGCGTGCCTGAGAACTTCTGGGACGCGGAATTTGACGACTCGGCCGTGAGCGTGGCTGCAGCAGCGAGGCTCGCGCCCTGGCTCCCCTGCGCCGGCCCTGACCTTGATGCCCCCGGTGCGCCTGCCCCTGTCCCGCAGTGGGGCCACATCCAGGTGCCCGGCAACCTGGAGACGCAAGGCTACAGCAGACCGATGTACACCAACTTCATCTACCCCTTCCCCATGGAGCCCCCCTTCGTGCCTCGGGACAACCCCACCGGCTGCTACCGTCATTGGTTCCACGTCCCTGAGGCCTGGACCAAGCAGGTGGATGGCGTGCTGGATGCGTGTCATGCACTCTTTGAGGCTTCCTCTCATGCCCTTCCCCGCTCACCATCACGCAGAGGGTGCACCTGCTTTGTGTAATCGAGTTTCTCACGTGCCACTCTTGCTCACCGCCACACAGAGGGTGCACCTGCTGTTCGAGGCGGCAGGGAGCGCCATGTACGTGTGGGTGAACGGCAACATGGTGGGGTACTCCCAGGACAGCATGTTACCGGCGGAGTTCGATGTCACGGAGTTTGTCCGACCGGGCGCCAACCTTGTGGCCTGCCAGGTCATGCGGTGGTCGGACGGCACTTATTTGGAGGACCAGGACCAGTGGTGGTTATGCGGGATCCACAGGGACGTAGCCATCCTGTGCCTGCCCCAGACCTTCATCCAGGTGACCACCCCTGCGACTCACCCAAGCCTACGCATGACGACGCTGCCCTTCCTGCCCAAACCACTCCTTTCTCCTCGCCTTCCCTCAGGACTTCTTCATCAAAACGCCCCTCGAGTTTTCGCGGGGCATCGAGGGCGGCGCACTCAAGAGCGCCAAGCTGGCCCTGGACGTCAACGTGGTGTCCTGCACCGCCTTCCCCGGGGCACACCCCCTGCACGCGTGCCGGGTCGAGGCGCAGGCGAGGCCCGCAGAGATGTCATTGTCGCGCTTGATGACAGTGGCGGCGCGGGTGCCTGACCAGTGCAGCAGTGACCATCTGTGTCCAGCGCGGCAGTGACCATCTATGGTCCATCGTGACCCCCAGGTCTACTCGAGCGCGGGGGCGCCTCTGTTTGCCACCAAGCCCCAGGAGATCGACACGACGGTGTGGCCTGCGAACGACGCCACGGGGAAGCACCACGCCTGGAACACCCGGGGCGGGAGGGCCAAGCTGCAGATCGACGCCCTGCGCGCGCTGCCGGACCTGCAGGCAAGTGCGGGGCTTTGGGAGGCCAGCTGCGGATAGAGCCAAGGGGCGCGTCGCCGGGTGCGTACGAGTCACGCGTCTCTGTGAGCTTTCGCACCGCAGTTGTGGTCGGCGGAGCGTCCGTACCTGTACGTGGTGGTGATTGTGCTGCGGGACCCGGACGGCCGCGTGGTGCAGTGCGAGTCGGCGCAGCTGGGGTTCCGGCAGAACTGCGTGCGCGACCGCAACCTGCTGCACAACGGCAAGCCCATCACCATCTACGGCGTCAACCGGCACGAGTTCGACCCGGACACCGGTGAGGGAGCAGGGTAGGACTAAGGGGCTGAGTCTCTGCCAGAGGTGGATATCTGACAAAGAGATGGGGTTTGGGTTCGACTCCCGAGGCGCCTCGTTCGCTGTGTCTGCAGGGAAGGCCCTGACGGAGGCGAGCATGGTGCGCGACATCCTGCTCTTCAAGCGCCACAACATCAACGCCTGCCGGTGCAGCCACTACCCCAACCACACGCGGTGGTACGAGCTGTGCAACCAGTACGGCATCTACCTGGTCGACGAGGCCAACTTCGAGACGCACGGCTTCGATCCCCAGCTGCGCCACAACGATCGCAACCCCTCCAGCGCCACCGAGTGGCTCCCGGCCATCCTCGACCGGGGCGCGCGAATGCTCGAGGCGAGGGGCATGGTGGGGGTATCGAAGCGGGTGCTAGAAGGTGTTGGTGATCACGTGTATGAGAGCCTGCACTCCCGAGCAGAGACGTCTTGCAGAGCCGGGGTCCACGAGAGCAGCTGCGCGTGTGCCGTGCAACTTGCGCACGTGCCTCATGCAATGTCGCTCTGTGGCATGTCGTTCACATCCCCGCCTCGCGCTCCCCCTCCGCAGAGGGACAAGAACCACCCCTCCATCATCCTGTGGTCGCTGGGCAACGAGGCGGGGTACGGCCCCGCGCACCTGGCCATGGCGGGCTACATCCGCAACCGGGACCCCAGCCGCCCCACGCACTACGAGGGCGGGGGGTCCAAGACGCCCTGCACGGACGTCATCTGCCCGATGGTGGGTGCAGCAGGCACAGCGTCGCATGACACGCATTGCTTGGCACGACCAGCACTGCGTTTATGCCCAGTAGAACCCCAGTCGCAGTCTCGATGCGTGGCAGGCATGCATTCACCCTCTGTCTCTCTTTTCTCTGTCCCAGTACACCACGGCCGTGCAGACCAAGGCCCTGGCGGACGACCCCACTGAGACGCGCCCCATCATCCTCTGCGAGTACTCGCACAGCATGGGCAACTCCACGGGGAACCTGTCCGAGTACTGGAAGGTCTTCGAGCAGCACCCGTACATCCAGGCAAGCAACCACGCGGCCCACGGTGCATGGCAGCCCTCCCCTGGGGTGGCCACCTGCCCCAGGAGCTCTGCCCTGTGTCACCTATCGTTCTTGACACATCGTAGGGTGGCTTCATCTGGGACTGGGTGGACCAGGGCCTGCGCCACGTGGCGGTGATGCCCGACGGCACCGAGAGGCGCTTCTTCGCCTACGGGGGGGACTTCGGGGACCAGCCCAACGACGTGCAGTTCTGCATCAACGGACTCGTGTTCGTGAGGAGCTCGCGATTGCCTGCATGCATGTTCATGTGTCCTGCAATGGTTTCGCTGTGTGGTCGTGCGACACACACCAAGCCAGTCTTCTGACGCAGCGCCTCTCTTGCCCACTTCGCCCGCAGCCTGACCGCACCCCGCACCCGGCGCTGTACGAGGTGAAGGCCGTCTACGCCCAGATCAAGATGAGCTTCATGCAGGGCACGCCCGGCCCGGACGGGGCCATGAGCCTCCGCGTGCTCATCCGCAATCGATACTTCTGGCTGTCCACCTCCTGGCTGCGATTCGAGATGCAGGCGAGGGGCAGGGTGTTGGACGCGGGGCCATTGGCGCACGGCGTGGGTGCCTGTGCCTCTGTGTGGGGGTGACTGTCATTACCCAACTTGGGTCCGCAGCTGCGCCTGGACGGTGCGCCACTGGCCTGGGAGGGCGAGGGGACGGCAGATGAGGGCAAAGGGTACTGGCGGGAGCTGGAGGTGCCGGCCGTGGGGGCGCGGTCGGAGGGCACGGTGGACTTGCCAGACGTGGTGGCGAGGACGCTGGTGGCCCTGGTGAGTGGAGAGCGGGGAGAGAGATGGGGTTTGCAACGGGAGAGTTGGTGTAATACGCGTGCGGTGTTGCGTGTGAGCATGGAGACGCATGCGGTGCTGTGTCTGGTCGCAGGCACGCCGGGAGATGGAGCGGGGCGGTCGCAAGGCCTTGGCGAGCCGCGAGGCGGTGCTGGAGGTGCGGGTCTTGACGGCGAGGGGTGAGGCGTGGGCGCCCAAGAGTCACGTGGTGACGGAGAGGCAGTTTGAAGTCGATTTGGCCAAGGTGAGACTTCCTGTGTGCGCAAGTGACGTGCAAGGGGTGCTTCATGGCACCTGGTCATCTGAGAGTGCGTGTCCTCGCCCCTGCAGATCTCTCGCACGGCCCAGGCCAGCCCCCGCGCCTTAATCGGGGGCCTGTCATCGCAGCTCAGTGCGGCTGCCATCGGCGACGGCCCCTCTGCCGCCCCCCAGTCGCTCCGCAGCAGCGCGCCGGGCCCCGGCGAGCCAGGCCTGGCGGTCCCCGCGGGCATGGCTCCGCTGACGGTATCGGAGGGCGCGGGGGAGGTGACGGTGGTGACGGAGACGGCACACGGCATGGTGGTGGTGGGGATCGACAAGCGCACGGGGTGGGTGTCGCGGTACCAGGTGGGGGACCGGGAGCTTCTGAAGGAGCCCCTGCAGCTGTGCATGTTCCGCGCCCCCACGGACAACGACCGCGGCGGCAGCGGGGGCACGTCGTACGCCTTCCGTTGGATGCGCGCGGGGCTGCACGCGCTGCGGGTGGACCACGGGGCGGACGTGGAGGTCGTCAGCAGCACCGAGGGAGAAGGCGAGTGGGGGTGGCAGGGGACAACAGCACGGCAGTCATGCATGTCGATGCAGGTACGCTCCTCTCCCATCCGTCACGCCCCCTGGTTTGCCCTGTGTACCCGCAGTGACGCTCCAGGCCACGCTGTCCATGCTGCCCGAGGAGTCCAAGGCACTCAAGGTGTCGACGGCAGAGGAGACGGAGGCGGTGGGGGCGGGGGAGACGGGAGGCATGCACTGGTGAGGGCAGGGATGGTGACGTGGGAGCAGCCATGGCGACAGCCCCAGTGCGGTTGATTCCTCTTAAGAGACCCGCGGTGTTTGAGCTGCCTCACTTCTTGCCTTCTTGCTTCTTGCCTTGCACGTGTGTTCCCCATCACACCCACCCGTGTCTTTGTCGCCCAGGTTCGCGGACATGGCGACGGACCAGGCGGAGGACATCCTGGCAGAACTGATCGAGGAGCCTGGGACGCTGTGGGTGGGCCCGGAGAACACCTGGGCGCACGACCTGGACATCTCCAACCAGGCGACCAAGACGCTGAGGTGAGGGAGCGGGTGCTGAGGAGCGGTGATGAGGATCAGCGCATGGCCCAGGTCATCGGGTGAATGACTTTGTGTAACTGTGCCGCAGCTTCATCCACGAGATCACGGGGGCCGGCACGCACGCCAACCAGGACAAGAGCTCCACGCAGCTGTCGTCGGAAGCGGGTGAGGGTGGCATGGACACAATACAATACAATCCATGCGATTTCTGCGCCGCTCATCGCCAGGCCTGGCAACGACCCCTCTCCCTGCGCCACAGAGCTGCCCTCCACCCCCCACGATGTCCCCGGGAGCAACGCACACGGCCTCAACAGCGTCGGGGGCGGAGTCCACCTCAGGTGAGCCCCGTCTCTCTCTCTTAGTCTCCCGTCCACCCAGTATCGGTGGTCAAGCTTGCTTGTTTCTTCGCCATAACCCTCGTGCCTGAGCTGCGCCCCCAGCTCGTCCCTGGGACTGGCTGGTGGCATGGTCCGCGCCGGCTTCAGCTCCCACCTCTCCAACGACATGATGCGCAACCTCAGCGACCTGGTCCACGAAGCCAGGGAGCACGAGGCCTTCGTCAAGCTCAAGGTGACACAATTGGCATATGATGGGATATGCTTTGTGAAACTCAAAGGGATGATGGGCTGACCGACTGTGCTCACTGCCCCTGCCACCGCCCCTTGTTCCGCAGATCCGGTACACGGTCAGCGCGGGTGGCGCAGTGACCGTGGCCCTGCAGGTCGACCCCTCCCGGGCGCTCCCGGACGCCGCCGCGTTACCCAAGGGCCTCCACGCCTCCCTCCCCCGCATCGGCGTGGCACTGGCGGTGGACAAGGGTCTCACCGACGTGGCCTTCTACGGGCGGGGCCCCCACGAGAACTACCCGGACCGCAAGGCGGGGGCCACGCTGCGGGAGCACGCGGTGGCGCTGGCGGACATGCACACGCCCTACGTGGTCCCGGGGGAGAACGGGGGGCGGTGCGATGTGCGGTGGCTGAGGGTGGCCGAGCCGGGGTGAGTGCCTAGTATCGGTGCAGGCACCCACGCGCATCTGCTCTTTCTCAATGATGTTCCCGACGTGCGAAGCTTTGTGCCTTGCTCGCCTGCGCCTTGCGACCGTCGTGGGTGCCCTGCGGTGGCGCAGATCCGGCCTGGGCCTCCGCTTCGACGCGGTCGACACCACGGGGGTGCGGGAGCGGCGGCCCGCGTTCGGCCTCGTGTCGGCGTCTCGCTTCTCGGTGGAACAGCTGGCGGCCAAGACCCACGACTACGAGGCGAGAGCACGTAGCATGCGCGGGGCTGAGGGTGTCAGCGTCTGGTGCATGCCAGACACGTGCAGCGCTTAAGTGACATCCCTTGCCTCCCCTGCTGCAGCTGGAAGACGAGGGCAAGGTGTGGGTGCACCTGGACCACGCGCACATGGGGGTGGGGGGCGACAACTCGTGGTCGCCCACGGTGCTGGAGCCCTACCTGGTCAAGCCGGGGTACTTCTCCTTCGGATTTACCATCACGCCCGTCCGGGGCGCGGAGTGAGGGGACACCCTGCCCCGAAAACACGAATTGCCCTGGCGCCTGTCGCTCTCTGACAGCGTCTCGCGCTGACTATGATTGCGCCACCTTGGCAAAGTCCCGCAACAAACAAGCAGCCGCGGCGTTTTTGAACGAATCGGCTGCGTGCAGCATCGCCCGTCGAGAGTGGACGACGATCGCAGCACATCTGAGCCGCTCGCGCACTGAGGCAGTGGCACTCGACGCCGTTGGTTCCCTTCCTCCTTATCGGTCCCCGCGATGAGCGCCATTCGAAGGCAAGGGCGCACGCGAGGGAGCGGGTGACCCATCCGCGGTGTTGGAGTCCCCTCGTCATGCCATTGTCATGCCAACTTCGCGACGCCTCGTCGCAGGGTGCTCAACCCGTCATTCACGCGAGCCTTGCCATGTGGGGCGGCTTGCGCCGTCCTGCGGGGCCCCGTGTGTGTGCGAGCTGAGGATCCCAGGCGCAGCGCGGAGGTTTCCGCGCCGAGCAACGCTCCCGCCAAATCTTCTGGGCGGGTCCTGACAGAGGAGGACTTGATTAAGCGCGGCCTCCCTCGAACGATGCCCCCGCCGCCTCCCGGCTTCGTGGCGCCCGGCACCAAGGTGAGCGCAGTGTCCTTGAAGGCCTATCTCCGCACCCGCGCCGCCCTGCATGCGACCGCGAGCATCGACTTGATGTTCGCAGGTGTACGGAGTCCAGGACCCGGGCGTGGATGTCCAGGGCGTCGCGTTCGTCGACCAGGCGGGCAGGGACTCGGATGGGGCCGGGCGCGTGGCGCTGCTGGTCGCGGGGGACGTGGCGGCGCTGGTGCTCTTCGCCGCCATCGGCAGGCAAGGAGCGCATCGATGCTTGTATCATATTCTGACAAATAGGATACATAGTCAGTCGACACAGCAACGACCCTGGGCAGCCGTTCATCGCTCCCCATGTCGCTGCCACAGGGGCTCCCACCATGAGACGGTGGCGAGCCTTGAGACGCTGGGGACGGCCTTGCCTTTCGTGCTGGGGTGGCTGGGGTCGTGTGCCTGGCTGGATGGATATGGGAAGGCGGCACGGGGCTGGGAGGCGGTGCCGGCCGCTGCCAAGGCCGCGCAATGCTGGGCCGTGGGCATTCCCGCGGGCCTCGCCATCCGGTGAGCGTCGTCGTCAAGACAGCGAAGCTCTCGTTGGCTCACTTGGGGACGGGAGCCATCGCAAGCTCCGCCACGCATGACGAGGGCGGGGATGCCTGGTTGAAGTATGGGGAGTGCGATTCATGGCCCCACCCTCGCCGTTCCTCGTAGCGGGCTGCTCCAGATGCGCGTCCCTCCCACTCCCTTCATCGCCGTGTCGATGGCCGTCACCTTCGCCCTGCTCGTCTCCTGGCGCGCGGCCCTGGCTGCCGCCACCGAGGACCCGCGCACGCCCGCGTCCGTCAAGCGCGCCATGGAGGAGAACCGGAGGGCGAGGTCCAAGAAGGGTAACATTTTTGACCTTGTCAAAGTCATTGGGGGGCTGACGGGTCGCTGGTGACTTTCCTGCGCGAGCCCGCGGAGGCAGTCCCAGTTGACGCTGCGGCTTCATGCCAAGCCTTGCTTGAGCCCTTAAACGCTTGGAGGTCGACGTCAGGACCTGTCACACCAAGTCTGGCCCGCTGTCGAGCCTAAGTCCACTGCCTGCGATGTTCTCAGCTACAGCGGCGCCACGGCTATCCCCCGCCCGCGCCCTGTCCCCCGTGCCCCACCGCCGCCCTGCCTGGGCCGACCCCTCCCACCCCCGTAACCCTCCCTGCCCCCTCCATATCCCCGACCCTCCCCCCCGCCCGCCTGTCCCCCGCCTCCCCTGCCCCGCCTTCCCCCACCCTCTGCACCCTGCCCCCGCCCGCCCCCTCGCCCGGAAGCCCCACTACCGCCACCCCTGCTGTACCCACCGCCACGGCCCTGACCGCCCGACTGCTGCAGCGGCTCCACCACCACCGCCCGCGGAGGTCCGCGTCCGTACCCACGGCCCGGGCCTCGCGAAGGCTGCAGGGGCGAGCACGCAGGGGCGCAGGGGTCAGCAAGGGAGGGCCTGGCCAGGCCAGCAACCGCAGCGCGCGTCCGCGTGCCCTAACAAGAGAAGGCCGAGTGCCAGTCTCATGCGCTGCGGCATGCATCCAACACCCAGGCTACCCGCAGGTCCCTCACCCCCGCCATGGTTGCCCTGCGTGGGTCGTGCATGACCGCGAGCCCCCCCTCCGCGCTGAAGAGGCTGCGGATGGCCTGCACCGCCGACGCGTGGTGCGCGGGCATGGGCTGCCCCGGCCGCTCGACCAGCCAGGCGAAGGCCTGCGTCAGGCGGTGGCGCAGGGTCACGAGGGCCGGGGCCGCGGCATCGTCGACGAGGAAACGCAGCCAGCCGTCCGCAGTGAGAACAGCGCCGTCCAAGTCTGCGAGGGGTGGGGGTTAGAGTGGGCATTGCCGCCTGCATGCTATGCAAGGGGTCCAAGCCACAGCGGGCGAGCCAGCGCGGCCTGCGGGGTCGAAGGGTCCGCGAGCATAGCCCCGCAACTGCATGTGCGCTTGACATGAGCGGCCCCACCTGCCCCCACGTCGCCCCCATCCTCCACCTCCACCCCTCCCCGCCCCATGGGAGTCCCTGCGCCGTCGTCCTCCTCAGCGTCGCCATTCTGCAGGTGAGGCACCACCGCGACTGCACAAACGGCCCAACCGACCGCATGCTGCCTAGCACGCTGCCCAGCATGCGCATCTCACCGCCCCAGTGCCGGCGACACGCGCAAACGCCGCCCACGCCTCCCCGCCGCCCTCCACCCGCAGCGAGTGGCACGCCAGCACCAGCGCGTGGGGTCCCACCGTCGTGCACGTCCTCACAAACGTGGCGGCGTCTCCTCTTACCAAGTCATCGTGCGCCACCAGCTGCGGCAGCTCCAGGTCGGGGGAGGGGTCCGCGGGGTCGCGGAGGGGTCCCTGCGACAGGCGGCGAGGCAATGGCGGTGAATGCGACAGATGGAGATGCGACACTCGTTACATGAGACGATAACCATGCACAACGCAGATCAGCTAGGCTGGCTCTCCCGCAGCCGGCATCCCTGGTCGCCCCATGCCCCCCGTCCAAGCACGCCCCGCTCGCCTGCAAGTCGGCGTTGACGCTCCCCGGGTGTATCTTGACCTTGTCGCCCTTGCGCGTGACGATGGTCGCCCTCTGGGACGCCACGTTCCCCGGCTGCACCTCCATCAGGCGGCCCACCTGGGGGTACATGCCGCACGCGATGACACCGCGCAGCACGCCTGGGAACAGCGCGCGCAGAGCGGGGGTCAGTTAAGCGCAGGGGTGCGCGAGACACGCCGCGCTGCAGGGGCCTGCACTGCAGGCGACATCGTGCGGTTAGCAGCGGCACCACTGTCAGTATCTCTATCGGCACGTGGCCTTACCGATGTCGCTCATGTGCGCCGATGCTTCTGCCAGCGACCGGACGAGGCTCCGGTTCTGCAGCTCCCCCAGGAGTTGCCGCCGCATGCCGTCGAGCATGTTCATGGTGGCGGGGGAGAGGAAGTTGCGGGCGCAGTAGCGGAAGTCGTCCCCCTTCTCACGCGCCGCCTCCCACTCCCTGTGCAGGTGGGGATATAAGAGAGGCGGTGAAGAGAGCGACACAGGCACGGTGCTGTAACTCGGCATCCGCAATGACTCGGCATCAGCACATCAGCAGTGACAGAGCAGCAGCAGTGACTCGCATCCGCAGTGACCCGACACCGCATATGTAATGAGTCGGCACCAGCAGCAATCCCCCGGCCCCCTCGCCTGAGTGCCACCACGACGGTCAGGTGGTCGCTGTCCCCTCCCCCCGCCTGGCTCATGCGCTTGCGGATGGCATTGGCCGCGCGTCGCGAGGCAGAGTCCATGGGGGCCACGAAGGGGTCGCGGTAGGCGCTGGCTGCGGGGAGGTGGGGAGGGCAGAGGGACTGAGATTAGGGTCGAATGTCACGGTCAATTGCCACAGAAACAGGTGCTAAGCAATTGTCCAGATGGTATGGTCCCTGTATGCACCACGGCAGCCGCCTATGAAGTGGGAAGGGCCTGGGCTGGTGATAAGGGCCATGCAGCAACCTCTCACCGCACGCGACGGTGAGCATGGGGTCGAGGCACTGGAAGAGCACAGACAAAAGGAGGAGCTTCCCCACGCGGGGGCTGAGGGGCAGGGCGGCCAGGTGGCGACCCATGCGCGTCAGTCGCTGTTGGCCGTCCACCGCTCCGATGTCCTCCAGGAGAGTCACGGCGGCGCTAATGGCATGGCTGCGGGCGAGAGATGCTCACGACATGATGACGGGACATTGCATGGCCCCACACCGAGCTGCTACCTAGTAGCAGCAAGCCCGATGACAGGGTGAAAAGCAAGCTGGAACAGTCCACAGCCACGCCTCTGCTTAGCCCATCGCTTCTCGCTCAGGTCACCTGAGGGGCGGCTCGGGTGCCTTGGCCAAAAACTCCTCAATCCGCACGTCCCCCGCCCCGCCCCCTGCCAGTGGCCCCAGCAGCTTCACTTGCAGTGCCAGCTCATCCAAAGGAGACCGCTTGATCTCGGGGGGCTGGAAGTCCTGAATGAAGAAAGCACAGAGAGGGACCACGATGGGCAACGCTGCGTATAGAGCCGTGTCAGGTGAGGGCGCTAGGCAACGATGTTGCTTGCAGAGCAGCGCGAGGTGAGGAGCGCGCGCGAGAGGCGGTGGGGCCGCTGGCGCTGGCACGGGCGCTGACCTGGAGGGAGAGGGAGCGCGTGCGGGAGTAGAGGTGGAAGCACACGCCCGGCTGGCACCTCCCGGCCCGCCCCCTGCGCTGCCGCTCCGAGGCCTTGCTAATCCACGACGACTGCAGCGTGCCCACGCCCGTGTATGGGTCGTAGCTCTTCTCCTTGAGCCGGCCCGCGTCCACCACGCACACCACGTCGTCGATCGTCACGGCCGTCTCAGCGATGTTGGTCGACTGCAGGGGGATGGGGGTGGGCTGTCTCAGCATGGGCGCGGCTGGCGAGATGGGCGAATGCGGAAGCCAGGCGAGGAGTGCATACAACCTGCAGCGAAGGAGGGCATGGCTGGCAAGGGTCAAACGCAGCCTGCAGCGCTCACCAGGACGATCTTGCCGACGCCTGGGGGAGGGCGCTTGAAGACCTTGCGCTGCTCCGCGGAGGGGATCATGGAGTGCAGGGGCAGCACCACGTGCGTGTCGGGCCTGCAGAGAGCAGGGGGGACACGCGGCGTCAAGTGGTGGCTCAGTCCAATGCTTAGCTGCCCCTCTCATGCGAACCACTCTCCTGTTCCACCGTGCACCTTTCCAAACGCTTGAGTACTATCAAGCATCCCTCACCACAACACCCCCCAACCCCTGCCCCTCACCGGAAGAGTCCCTTGGGGTGGCTCTCGAGGGCATCCCTGACGCGGAGGATGTCGTCCCAGCCAGGCAGGAACACGAGCACAGCACCGTCCACAATGGGACGCCCCCCCTGTCCACCACAGCGGATGTACTCCAGCAGCCGCACCACCAGCGCCGTGTCGATCTCCTCAGCGGGGGCGTTCAGCTGGTAATGAGCAAGTGCAATGGTGTCTGATGCCACCGCGTCCTGCTCCCGCTTCTGCCGCTCAAATGCCTCCAGCAGAGACGCGGCCTCTGCGGACCGACGGGGTGCGATGGGGTGCGCTGTGGTGGGTCATTCTATCATGGAGAGTGGCAAAGTGCAGGCAGGGCGCAGGCTTATGGGTGCGAGTCACCGGTGTGTCCGAACTGGGTAGCCCAGTCGCGCGCCACCATGCCGTTACGGGCTTGCAGGGACGGGTCCGCGCCGTTGGCGAGGAGCGCCTCCACGACGTCCACGCGGCCCTTGCCAGCCGCGACCATGAGGGGTGAGGCGCCCGTGTCGGGGTGCTGCGGGAGAGGAGTGAAATGGAAGTGACGAGTGAGCTGACGAGGCGAGTTGCTTATCGATGAACATGACTGGAGAGTGAGCGACTCTATCAGCCCTCGTCTGCCCATCGAACCTGCCACTCGCCTGGTGGTTGACGAGAGGGCTGGCGTCCGTGTCTCCGCCGCCCTCAGCCGCCCCCGTGGACTCGAGCAGCTCGTAGAAGTCCGCGTCCGTGCCGGAGAGGAACGCCGCGGAGATGGCCGCCTCGCAGCGCCGCGCCTCAGCGGAGCCGGGAGCCACGGCGGGGCGGGCACGGGTGCGGGACCCCTGGGGCAGCGAGGGAGGCGGTCGGTGGCTGGGGAGTCAGCGCAGTGCTCGTGACTGATTCAGGCGACACGCTGCCAGTGCGCCAGGCGCCCCTGTGCTGTGTGGGGCAGCGCAGGGGCAGCGCAGTCCAGCCATGTTCCATCCCGTGCCTCTTGCGTGGTCGCTCACCCGCAGGTCCTCCGTGGCCCTGGCCATCTGCTCCATCGTGAGCCCCACTCGGCCCACGTAGTCGGTGAGCTTAAGGACGTCCTCGAGGTAACAGTCGACGACGGGGTGGACGGTGCCTGGGACGCGCACCACGGGGCAGCCGCCGAAGTAGGACGAGAAGAGGTCTGGGGTGATGGGAGAGGAGGAGGGAGGTGAGGTATTTGAAGAGATGCAGGGGGGTGAAGGTAGCGACAGAGCACAGGGGTGACGGTGGCGGACAGAGCATCACAGGGGTGAGGGTGACGAAGTGAGCGCAGGGGACGGCTCGTCACCGACGTGGAGGGTGGCGGACATGAGCACGATGCGGAGGGAGGGGTGCGTGGCCAGGACGTCGCGGATGATGATGAGGAGGAAGTCGGCGAAGCGGTCCCTGCATGCAGGGGCACGTGGGGTGGGCGTGCGTGTGTGCGATCTCATGCGTGGAAACACCATACATGAATTCTCTCACCTTTCGTGGATCTCATCGACCACGACGTGCGTGATCCCTGACAGCCCCTCTCCCGCCGTCAGCATGCGCATCAGCACTGCGACATCGGGGGAGGAGCGCGGCAGGTCACAGCTGGCTCTCGGGAACGACTGGCTGCGTCGGAGAGTCAATGACCAATCCCAGTCACACCTCCGTTGGTGCAGAACATGATGGGGCAGTGGTCGCCGCCCTTGGACTCGAGGCGAATGGTGTAGCCGACGTTCTGGCCCAGGCTTTCGTTCCTCTCAAACGCCACGCGCTCCGCAACAGTGATGGCAGACACGCGGCGGGGCTGGGGGCGTGGGGCCGAAGGGTGGGGTGGGGTGAGCGTTGCTATCGACAGTTGAGAAGAGGGTAGCGTGGTCGTCGGGACGCCAGCAAAGGCTACCCATCACTGCAACAACTTCAACAACAACGCTCGTCCTGCCTCTGGCCAAGCCTCATGGCGCCCGATGCCATTGCGCCTCCACACCGCGCCCCACCTGAGTGCACATCAGCCTGCAAGGCTCCCCCCGCGCCCAGCAGTCGTCCAGCAAGAACTGAGGCACCTGGGAGGGACACGCGAGCACAGGGTGAATGCTGGCAGCACGCGCACGCCTCGTCGTCCCTTCCCGGCCCAACATTCCAGCTTATCCCAGGTAGCGCGGAGTCTCATTCGCACGCAGTGTGTCCAGCGATGCCCCCCACCTGCGTGGTCTTCCCGCAGCCCGTCTCCCCCGCCACCAGCACCACCCGGTGGTCGCGCACCGCGGCCAGGATCTCCTCCCGGTGGGCCACGATGGGCAGCGAGGCACTGCGGAGGGATCGAGCAGGCTGTGCATCGCGAGGGAGCAGGCGCTTGTGCGGAGCGGGGTGCACCATCCAAAGGCGCCTGATGCTCATGGCCCACGCGCCCCCCACTGCAACACTCACCGCGCCCGCTGCACCTCGGCCAGCTTTGCGGACCCCGCTCGCGCCTGGCTCTCCGCGAACATCCGAAGGCACTCGTCACGCGACATGAGCGCGGCATGCGGGCCGGCCCGGCGCCGCTTGTGCCCCTCCGCCGGCGTATCCATTGTACCGCCACCGTCGCCCGCGGCCTTGCGCTCTCTCCAGCCGCCCTCGGCCCCGAAACCGTCCCGCAGCGCCTCGCCCACCTCCTTGGGGGACGGCGGGAAGTGCGCCATATGGGACGCGAGCACCGACAGCGACTGGGGATCCAACGGCATCAGGAAGGTCTCCTGTCGGACCTGCGCGTGCGCAGGCAAGTCGACGTCGCTTCCACGTCCAGATGTGCGGCCTCATCGGGCGCAATCGTGAAACAGTGGGCACGGTGCGCTGTGCACCTTCTTGGGCGGTTTCCGAACGTGGATTCGGCGCTCGTCGCCCTTCCCGTAACTCTTCGAGACGAAGCCATACTTGCGACACTCGGTGTGGATGACAGCGCGCTCGTGGTTCGTCAGGCTCTGCGAATTTGCACGCGGCACGTGCGGGCTTTCTGGAGGACCTCTGCGCCGACGCAAGGCCCCTTCAGCCAGCCGGGGCACATAAACGGATTGGGCACGAAACAACCGTCATCAACATCGCAACTTGCATTGCCTGATGGGCGCAAATAGGAGCCGCAGGGCACGAACGTTGCCGGGACGCACCGGGGGGCACACGAGCTCCGTTTCATCTGAAGCCTGGAAATCGCGCAGCATCTGCGTGATGTCGATGCGCGTGTCCTCGTCCACGGGCCGCTCGCTCGCCCGCATGCGCCCTCCGCGCCCTGCAGGATGTGGCAGAGCGGGAAAGGGCTAAGTCTGCACACCTGTGGCACAGCGACTGCAGAAGTGAGCGGGGCAGGAGAGATGCCCAGCCATCAGCGTGCGCACGTACCCCATCGCCCTCCCCCCCGGCCCGCTTGTTGCCCGCTCATCGCCCTAGTGACGACTCCTGCCCTCGCTTGACATCGAAACCAGCTTGAGCTGCATTCTGTGAACCTCCCGACGACGTCGCGCGATTGACTCATCCAGACCGGCGCTGCTCATGCGTCAGAGCATCATTGTCGCCAGCTGGTTTGGTCGATGCGAGTGAGTCAGACTTGAGTGCATTGTACAATTCCTCAACACTTCAATCAGGCCAAGCATCGGCGGGAAGATGACGTGTGCGTGCCGGCCTGTGCTGGCTCATCATTTGGATGGGCCAGCGCTCCTCAGGCGCAGGCCGCTCGCGCAGTGGAGACCAACGCGACGGCACGTCCTGGCGACAGCCGTGCAAGGCCCAAGCGGAGGGAGCGAAGGGTCGGACGCTGACAAGCTGCGCATGTTGCCGCTGGTGGGCGGTGCGACGGGCTTCGTCGCGTGCCTCGTCAATCGCACCACGTCGCAAGTGTCCCCGGTGTTTGATTCGTCCTCATCCCAGGTGACAACCCCGAAATTTCGAGGCGCCGTGAACCGGGCGGTGCCGCAGACCCCGCCGGTGCAGCCATCCTCCTCGATCCCTTGGCTTCGGCGGCTTCCGCCTTCCCGCCGCGGCGCTTGCAAGCGAGGTGGCATCCGTGTCGTGTATGTAACCACAGAGCGTGGCAATTCCTCCTCCGATCCTCCGCAGAGCCGCGCGGACGTCCTGGTGATCGTCATGTCAGCGGTGCTGCTCCTCACCGGGCTGTCGTGGCTGAGTCTTCGCCCCAGGGTAGTCGACGCCGTTGAGCTGGAGGGGGAGCCGGTTTCGTTCGTCGACGCGGGCCTCCCGCGCGTCGCTCGCGAGGAGATGGAGTGGGCGTGGGAGGCCGCCTCCACCTCTGCAGGGGCCACGTCGATGGCGAGCGGCGGGCAGGCGCGCCGCGGGATGCGCGGTCCGATCTACTCAGCGTCGGCCAATCGACGATCCCGGCCCTTCCGCGCAGGTGGTGTTTTGCGCGGGCAGGTGCGTGATGCACATGGGGCTGGCGGCGCGGGGCCACAGGGCGGGGAGCAGCAAGCCGGGGGAGATATGCCGCAAGGCCACGGCATCAGGGCAAGCCTCCTACTTCTCCAATCTCGCCCCCTACCCTGGGTGAGCGACCGCACATCGGCTGTGCATGGTCAGACACCCGCCCTTCTTTCCGTCTCTGCACTTCCCAACCAGGAAACGCCTGTCACCGCAGTCGGGTGGAGCTGACGGCGTTCCTCCCCGAGAACTCCCAGGCGGCGATCGTGCAGCCCATCGGCACCCGCGGCGTCCTGGTCCTGGGGCACAACCGCGTGCGTGGATTCACGAAGGCGCGTGCGCAGGCAGGCTGGCCCCGCAACAGCACCCCCGCAGCGTGCATGCGTCGGCGCTGGGCCGTGACTGCCGCGTGCCCTGTTAAGCCTGCAGCTGGACCAGGCGTGGGTGTCGAGTCTGGCGGACAAGATGGACGCCACGCTGGAGGGACTGGGGTGGCAGCCGGCGGGCAAAGGCTTCCGATGACGGGGCGAGATGACCGACGAGACTTCAACGGCATGTGGCATGCATGCACTCTGTAACGCAACGCTTATATGGGCCACGGCGCGGCCAGGTGAAGCGCGGTAGTGGTCGAACGAGAGCTGTGGCACTAACGCTGCGGGAACGCGAGCCCGCGCGACTACAGGGCCCAGGCACCTGGGACACCTGGCTGCAGCGGGACTGGCGCTAGGGGCGAAAATCATGGAATGCGAGCACCCATGGGCTGCCCGGGGCGTGGGGAGGGTGTGGTCTAGGCAATGGAAAGCCACCGGGGCAGCCCATGCGGAGTCTGGGGAGCGCAGCTACGGGGGTGCGCGCGGGCCGCAAGGCAGGAGGGGTACACGCAGAGGGGGAAAACTGCGGCGCACTGGGCGCGGGGTGGGCTGGTTGTCGCGAAAAGCACGGAGACATGCAGTCGGTGTTGTGGGCGCGAACACACGTCGACGGCCGGACGTTGACCCCCCGAGCTCGGCCCCCCGGCGACCCCGGCCACTGCAGCAACGGGGCCCGCGCCTGGCCTGGCAGCTCCGGGCGCAGGCGCGGGGACGGGGGGTGGCCTAGGGCGTGCCGGGGGAGCGGAGGCCCCACCAGCAGCAGAGCTGAGCAAAGGTGGGGACGGGGACGGGCGAGGGGGCCCGAGCGGCGCACATCGCCGGGGAAAACACAAAACGAGTCCTTCGCGATGCGAATGGAAAAAACCAGGCGATAGATTGTACGGGAAGCCCTGCAGGCTGTGGATGGAGACACGAGGGAGGGGGGTGCCCTGGTCGCGCTGCGGAGTGGATCCCACGGGGGGCCGCGCTGGCTGACCTTGGCCAAGGGAGAAGGAGACAGACGGCGTGGTGGCTTAACGGAATCCGACAACGGGAGGCGAGTCGAGGAGGACGACGCGCTGTCAGTCGGTGGCGGCGCTGCCCACGTGCTGCACGCGGCGGGGGGCACTGCGTGGGGGGGGGGCAGGCGATGCGGCGTCGCTGTTGTGACACTGCTGGACTCGCCAAAAAGGCACGCGGCGCGAGGCGCCCCTCTTGCAGGTGCCACGTGCCGGACGGCCCCCTCACCGCGCCATCCCGCACAGCACCAGGCGCTTGTACCATGCCAGGTGGCTCGCGGGCACCGTGGCCGTCGGAGACCTGGGCCCGCACGGCCTCCCGTAGCTGGCCGGCCTCTCGGGGTCCTGGTCCTGCGTGGATCCCATGCTGCCATGCATGCCCGTGATGACCGACAGCGGGGTGTCGCACGCAGCCACTGCGGGGACGGAGGGCGGAGGGCGGCGCGTGAGCGGAACGCAGGGCACCCTGACGGACTGCCGATGGCTTCTCGTGAAGGTGGAGCCCCTGCCCCCTTGGATGCCGCCGCATGAGCTGCCCATATCCCATGCGGGCGTCTCGCTCACCGCTGGACGTGCGCGTAGTGGGCTTGGCGTTCCCGTCGGTCTCCTTCCCCCGCGAACGGGCGCGCGTCCCGCTCCCCTGGCTCCGCGACAGCTGCGGGGGGGGACATGAACAGCAGTGTGTGGGCATAGCAGCAAAGCATGGAGTGGAGAGCAAAGTCCGTCGAGCCTCCTAAAACCACGCACCGACAGGCCTGCCATGTCCTTCGCCCCCGCGGCCTCGGCCGGCTTGACCAGTTGCCGCCCGGACGGCGGCAGCGTGCGGGCCAGGGTGCTGCGGGGGCGGAGAAGCGCTGGTGCGTCATGCTGCGACGCCTCTGCGTGCCTAGCAACAGCAGAGACACCCCCGGCGACCGCAGGCTCACCTGAGGGTGCGGATGGACGCCTGCTCGTCCTTGCCCCTCCCCGCCGGGGGCTGCGACGACTCAGACTGGCTGCGGTCGTGGCTGGGGGCGATGGCGGCCGCCATGCGCGTGCGAGGCTCGGGGACCAGCTCCCCGTTGGCGGACTCGGGCCCCAGGCGCAGGCTGCGGAGGAGGTGAGGGGACGTGGCGCAACGCAATCACCAGGCTGTCGCACGCGGCGCAGGGGCGGCCAACGGCTGCTCCCCCGGCTATCCCCTCTCCTCTCCCTCAGCTCAGACCAGCCACCGCGTCACCCAGCGCCTCTCACCTCGAGGGCCTGTCCTGCGGCTCCTGCCCCGAGGACGTGGGGCGCACGTTGAGCATCGAGGGGGAGAGCGCCTCCCAGGACTTGAGGGGCACGTTGTGGAGGACGAATTGGTGGGAGTAGAGCTCCTCGCAGGACAGGCGCTGCGCGGGGTCCCACTTGAGGGCCGAGGCCAGGAAGGCCTGGGCCGAGGGGCTCAGACGCGTGAACTCGGGGCGGGTGGAGAAGCCGGCCACCATGGAGCAGATGATGTCGCGCTCCTTGTCGCCGTGAAAGGCGCCTGCGGGCGGGGAGCGCCTGTGCGCTCGCGGTGCGGCGGCGGAGGGGACCGGGGGGCCGCAGGGCCTCAGCTGCGGCCGGGCCTCACGTGTGCCGCAGAGGAGCTCCCAGCAGAGGACCCCGAACGCCCACACGTCGACCTTGTCATCGTAGGTGGTGCGGTTGTCGCGGGGGGTTTCGGACCGCAGGGGTCCGGAGGGGTCCGCCACGTTGGACAGCAGCACCTCGGGCGCCATAGCCGACAGGGTGCCCACCTGCGGGCGCGCGGGGGTGGGCGAGTGGGATGCAGCGGGCGAGGGGAGGCACGAGCAGGAGGCCCAGGGGAGCCCGGCCCGAGCGCTCGCCTGGGTCATGACCCGCAGGCGGCGCGTGGGCTGGATGGCGAAGCCGAGGTCGGCGAGCTGGACGCTGCCGCGACTGTCGAGCAGGATGTTCTCGAGCTTGACGTCGCGGTGGATGACGCCGCGGGCGTGGAGGTAGGCCAGCGCGCTCAGCAGCGGCAGGATGACGTGCTGCGGGCACGGCACGTCATCTCGCGAGGTCGGACCGGCTCCCTCGCCAATTCCACAGGTCTCGAACAAGCGGCCACGCCACGGCCCGGCGCACGGCCGCCGCACCTTCGCGATGGTCCTCTCGTCATGGTGGATGTGTAAGAAGCGCGTGTACAGGTCCCCGTTCTCCGCCAGGGGCATGAGGACGCAGAGGAAGTCGCCCTCCCGGAACGCGGCCCACATCGGCGTGATGTGCGGGTGGTCTGCGCGGCGGGGAGGGGCTCGGTCAACGTCGCATGTTCGTGGATGCACTTTTTCCGACCCCGCCACGCCCGACGCGGGACGCGCGCCGCCAGAGACGGCACTGGCCCAAAAAGCAGGCAGCGGCATGGAATCGCCCGCGGGGCCGCTCACCCAGGGCAGCGTGGATGCTGATTTCCGTGAGCACCGAGCGCATCATGCTGTCCGAGATGGCCGCGAGGTCGTAGGCCTTCAGGGCGAGGGACGTCCCGACCAGCGTGTCCGTGACCTGGTAGACGCGGGAGGCCAGGCCTTCCCCGATCCTGGGGCGGGAACACCAAATCGAGTCGTTGGACACCTCACTCAGGCCCCCCTCGCGGAAATGCGCGGGACCGGGCCGCTAATTTCGCTCTCATTTGCACGAATCCGCCAGCGATACGCGAAGGAGGCGCCGAAGCGTTTACCCCCGCCGGGCCCAGCCAGTCGCCCCCGCTCACCGCGAGACCTTTTCGAAGCGCCACAAGAAGAGCATCCCGGGGTCGGAAAGGTGCTTGGGGCACGCACAGCCCAGCGCCAAGACCCCCTGGGGGACCTGGGCGTGGTGCGGCGACATGCCCGCGCCTGCGGATGCGGGGAACGAGATGCGATTTCGACGTGCCGATGGCGGCACGCCCGGAGGTCGTGGTCGCCGCCGAAAGGCGAAGGCAGGGTCGACACCGTCCTCCCCGCTCGCGTTCCCCCAGGGCGCGCCCGAATCGCCCGGGGGGGCTACTCCCGGAAATGTGACATTAAGAGCATCGCGGGAGGTGCACGGGGCAGCCCCGGGGCCGCGGGAGCGCAAAAAGTGCGCCCACGCGGACCGCCGTGGGGGCTTGCCAGGAGGCCCTCCCGCGGCCCAGCGCCGGCGCATCCGCGTTCAGGGGATTAGTTAACGTCCAGCGACAGCCCCCATCCGCACCTCCGCCGCTTGAACGATCCAGGGCGGGCGGGCGACGCAGCTGCACCCGACGGGCCAAAAGGCAGGCGACTTCTTGTAACCGCGGGACCTCTATCTACTCCACGAACACCCAGCCACTGCCGTTGCGGCCGGGAGCGCGAGGTCAACGGCTTGGCCGCTTGCCAGTCGGCACTGGGTAAAACCTCGCGTCACTTAACCCCCATGGAGCGACTTTGCATCCTATTCCGACCTGCGCGGCGCGGGGCACGAATACGCCCCTGCTCAGCGCGCCAAGGCCTCGCGCTCCGCGTTGATATCAGACGAGAGCTGCGTGAGGAGCAGGTTGTGGTCCCAGACCTCGTCCATGTCCTCCTCGTAGACCAAACCGATGGGCGTCAGCACCTGCGGGCCGCTCCGCGCGGGAACTCGCCACCTCGTTCGCACACGGGCGAGGTAAGTACCCCGGAGCACCCGCCGCACCTGCGTCAGCTGCGTCAGGTCGATCGCCTCGTTGCCGGTGTCGGGAAGTATCAAGCCCGTCTCATCGCGCAACTCGTCCATGCCGTCCACCCTGCGGGCCAAGTCACAGGCGGCGTCCGCTGCCTCAGGACCTCACGTCAACCAGCGCACCCCACCTGCCCTGGCGTGGCCCCGCGCGGCACCTCTGCCCGGCAGCCTTGGGAGGCTCGGCGACCTTGCGCGTGATGTCCTCCCCCCCATCGTCCTCCAGCTCCTGGATGTCGAGGACGTCTGCCTCCCTCTCCATCTCCTCATGCCTCAGCCGGTTGCGCTCCTCCAGCGTCAGGGGCGCTCCCGCGCGGTTCCTGCGCATCGTGGAGGGCGCCCGTGGATATCGGGGACATCGTCCCAGAGAGCGCGTGCTGGACAAAGCAACGGCGCCCTCGCCTGGACTCCTGCTGCACGGCCTTGCGCCTCGAGATGCCCATGAAACGCGGGCCCCCCTGAGCAGGCGTGGGCTCCGCGGGGCTCATCGGCGTGGTCGATGTCGATGTGGACGTGCCGGCGGCAACAGCCTGTCGGTTCACGCTCGACGTCTGCATTGTGTCACCAAGGGGAGGGGCATACTGGCAGTTCCGCGCAACTCGGCCCGCACATCTAGTCCCGTCGCGATGACAGCAAAGAGGCAAGCACCTGGCGGGACGGTCCTTGGGGCTTCTTCGGCTCCGACGCGTCCTCCACGCCGAATGCGTTCGTCCTGGAAGCGCCGATCGCCTGGGGTCTCTTGGGAGCGGGCGTCTCTGCGGCATCACCCAAGTCCAGGTCCGCATCCAGGGCCCCAATGGGCCCCGAAGGGACGTGAGGGGGTGGGGGAGTGGGCCCCGCGCGCCTCCCCTGCCGGCGACCCGCAACGGGCGCCTTCTTCCCCACATTAAGAGTGAAGATGTCGTCTGCATTGTCCGCCGGTGGCGGCTGGGGCTGCGCGGGGGGCCTGCAAGGCACGACGCCATGTGGGCGGTAAGAACGGCCGCTCAGCGCGCTTCGGGCCGAGCCATCGAAACGGCGTAAAACGAACGCTGTGGAGAGCAGGAAGGCACAGCGACAGGGGCATGACGAGCCTCCTCGCGGCTGCAGCGTTCGAGCTTGACTCGCCTGGGTGCGCTGGGCGCCTGGGGGCCAGGGCCCGGGGGGGGCGTGGGTCCCCCCACCATACGTTCCCTCTATGTGTCGCGCGCTGGGAAAGAAACGCTGGACAGAGAAGGGTGCTATGCGCGCCACAAGTGCCCAAGTGAGCAGCAAATCACTGGCGTCCCAGCGGGTTGCTGTGCACTGGATGAATCTTTGCGCCAAAGTGAAGGCACCTGCGCACCCCCAGTTCTCATTTGGCTTGCATCTCTTGCCCTAGTCAGAAACAGTGGTTTTTTGGGTTGTTAGAGTGCTAGGCCTCACCTGCGTGGCGCATTCGGTGTCTCGTGCGTACAACAGAGCAGCTCATGGCTGCTTCCTGCGCCGCAACGCGTCTCAGTGCGCTGGATGGCCGAGCCCGTCCTGTGGCTCACACGGGCCATCGCTGCCGCCGTCGACGCGCGCCCTCCGCAGCCGCGCGAGGCACCCTGGAATCGTCGCGGTCGGACTCGATCCCCAACGTGGTGGATGTGGTCGTCATCGGAGCAGGCGTGGGCGGGCTCACGGCCGCGGCAATGCTCGCCCACTTTGGGCAGCGGGTGGCCGTGCTGGAGGCACACAGCAGGGCCGGCGGGTGCGCGCACACCTGGACTCGCCGGGTGGGGGAGCGCACCTTCGACTTCGACGTCGGCACGTCGCTCTTCTTCGGCCTCCGCGACCGGCCCAGCGACAACCCCATCGCGGCGCTCCTGGACCTGCTCGGCGAGAGGGTCGAGTGCGTGCCGTGCCCCGACAGCAAGACGGCCCTGCACTTCCGGGAGGGGCACTTCCGCACCCAGATCGGGAGCGCGGCCTTCGCTGGCGCCGTCGAGGGCATGTGGGGCGTGACTGCCCGGCGTGAGTGGCAGGCGCTGCAGGCGCGTTGCCGGGAGCTGGGGGCGGACGCGACGGCCATCCACCCCATGGTGGTGCGCTTCGACAACGCCATCGCCCTGACGGCGGCGCTGCGCAGCCCGGGCAAGCTAGCCCGCAGCATGGCGGCAACACGCCGATTGGGGGACCGCAAGTTCGGCGCGGTGGTGAGGGAGGTGGTCCGGTGAGTGACGGCGTGGCCGCATGTACCTGTCCGCATGGGCGCGTCATCCGCGCCGTTGCCACTAGTCCTCCTGGGGTAATTCACGCAGGGACCCCAACGTGCTCACGTTCGTGGACACCCTGTGCAAGGCCACGTCGGGCATTGGCCTTGACGACGTGGTGGCCAGCTACATGGTGCGCACCTTCAACCAGCTCTACCAGGAGGGGTCCCGGCTCGAGTACCCACTCGGTGGCGGGCAGGGGGTTGTGGAGGCCGTTGTGAGAGGTCTACGAAAGAAGGGGGGTCTGCTGGCGCTGAACTCGCGGGTGGCGCAAGTGGTCGTTGAGGGGGGGACGGCCAAGGGGGTGGATATCCAGGGTGGCAGGCGCGTACGAGCGCGGCGCGCGGTGGTGTCGAATGCATCCGTGTGGGACACGGCAGCGCTGCTGGGGGGGGCAGGGGTGTCCGAGCGGGAGAGTGGCGGGGAGAGTGACGGTGCAGCTCTGTCGGAGGACTTTGCACAGAGTTTGACGCAGATGGGCACGCATGACAGCTTCATGCATCTGCACAGGCGAGGCGGGGCTGCGGGTCGCCACGTCGCCGCACCTCCTCCTTCCGCCCTTGCCGAGGGAACCTGTGGCTGCTCTCGCCTCGCGCAGTGCATTCGAGGCCCGTGCCGGTGAGGACCTCCCCTTCCACACCTTCTTCTTCGACCCGGACGTCGTGGGAAATGCGTCCTCCTGGCCCACCGTGTGCATCCCGAGCGTGCTGGACCCCACGGCTGCGCCGGAGGGCACGCATGTCATGCATGCCTACTTCGCCGAGCCGTACGGCGCGTGGGAGGGGCTGGACCCCAGAGGCGAGGCGTACCGGGCGCAGAAGGCAGAGAGAGAGGGGCGGCTGTGGGCGCTGGCGGAGGCGGCGTGCCCGGGGGTGCGGGGGCGCCAGATCCTGGGGCTGACGGGCTCGCCCCTCACGCACGCGCGGTTCCTCAGCCGCCACCGGGGCACGTACGGGCCACGGAACCTGCAGCGGTACAGCGGCATGCCCCAGGCCACGTGCCCGGTGCCGGGGCTGTATGTGTGCGGCGACTCGACCTGGCCGGGCATCGGCACGCCTGCCGCGAGCGCCTCGGGCATGTGGGTGGCCAACTCGCTCGCGACGCCGTGGCAGCACTGGGCCGCGCTCGACGCGCTTGGGCTGTGACGTCTCAAGAGGCAGGGACCGTGCTTACAGAGGAAGTCTGGTGAGCCACGGTGAGCTGAGGGTTTCATCCGGCTGTCTCGTGCGCTCGTCTCTTCAACCCCTACCGTGCGGGTGGTCAGATCATGAACTTGGTCCGTGGGTCGGCCCGCAGTGCCGCGTAGATCTGGATGACCTGCTCCTGCGTCTTGACCTCTACAGGGCCCACGTCCACCGTCCAGTACGTCCCGTTCTGCAACGAGAGCGGGCACGTTGCGGTGGCAGGCCAAGACACTTCCCATGCTGAGGCGCGGAGGGGCAGCGTCTGTCTAGCCGTCACCTTGCTGGCCCTCGTGACCACCATGATATCCGGCACAGCATAACCAATACCCTGCGACACCGTCTCCCGCACCATGCTCGCATAGTCCTCCCCCGCGTGTCCGATGGCCTGCGCCCACCGTGCCGGGGCAAATGCTCAGAGCGGAAGGCCCTGGGAGGCTGGGCACCAATCGCTGCGACTCAGCTCTCGCCTTGAAGTTCCTCATGCACGGGTACTCGGTCCCCAGCCGCTGATCCAGCTCCTTCCACTTGTCCACCGCCTCCTCGGCCGTCTTGGCTTCCCCGCCCAGCACCACGTTCCTCCCCTGCGACGTCCGGCCCTCCATGCGCCCCACAGCACTGTGTGCATGTCAACATAAGTCGCATCGCGGCTGAAGGTGCCCGCGCGCTCCCGGGCTTGGGGAAAGCGCGGTGCCGAGGCCAAGAACACGCAGGGGCCACGGGGTTGCGCTGCAGCAGCCGCAGGGATCGGAAGAGAATGACATTTACCTGAGGCTCTGAATGAGAGCGTCCTGCTGGCTCATGTCCCGGCCAATCCTGGCTCCCCGGCTGCTCTTCCCAAATCCACGGGTCATATTGCTCGAGTCCTGGGACTTGCCCTTCCCATCCTCATCATCCACGGCCGCGCGAACGGTCACGTTGCATCGCTGGAGCGTGGGTCGCGTCAACCTGCACGCCGGCGTCGCGCAGCGCGGCAGCGCGGCTCTGTGCCCGCACCAGCGAAGGCTGCTCGACGACAGGCATCGCCCCAGGCCCCCAGACAACGTGGAACGCGAGACCAGACTGCGCATCGCGGAGCGTGGCGAGGGAAGGTCAGCACAATAATTTGTCCGCTGCACCCAGGCGCCCATCGGGCAGGGCATACGAGTGACAGCTGTTGACAACTGACACGGTGAGCAAGACGGCTGCCTGGGGTGGACGAGGCGAGGAGGGAATGGGTGGGGATGCCCCGCGCCAGCGATGAATCAGATATCCATCAATCCACAGAGGAGATCCCTGATCTCCTCTGTGGATTCGCAGCTCGAAGCATTCCGAATGTGGTGGTGGCAGACATGTCGGGGCTTCGGCAACCGTACCTGATTGTGTACAATTCCGCGTCGGCCGCGGGGTGGGCCTATGTCACGGGGCGCCTGGTCCTCGCCGCGCTCACCCGGTGAGTCAAGAGCAATGGTGCCATGATACCAATGCCCGCTGGATTGCCGGCAACGACGTTTGAGTCGTTCTACTCGCCATTCTGCTCGCAGGGGTCTCCCCGCGGCGTGGGAGGTAGCCGGATGGCCCCTCAAGATCGTGCAGACGTGTGCAATCCTCGAAATCGCACATGTAGCGCTGGGGCTGGTGCGATCGCCCGTTGCCACGACGACCGTCCAGGTGACTGCCGGTCATGACGGCCATCGTGAGGGACAGCCAATGCTCCAGCCCCAGCTCCCAGCGCCCACGCGATTCTGTTGGCGTCCTCCCAGGTCTTCTCGCGCCTTTTCGTGGTCTGGTGCGTGCTGCACGCCGTGCCCCACGTCGCGGGCCGTGCCCTGGCCCTCCCCGCCCTGCCGCTCCCCCTCTCTACCCTCACGTTGCTCCTCGCGTGGGGCCCCACCGAGGTCATCCGATACGCATATTACGCATCTCGGGAGGCGGCCGGCGACGCCCCCTGGGCCCTCACGTGGCTCCGCTACTCCACCTTCCTCGTGCTCTACCCGCTGGGCGTGGCGTCTGAGGTCGCGCTCCTGTGGATGGCCCTCCCGCACATCAAGGTGTGACAACTCAGGGAACGAACTGGGCACGCGCGCGATGGCGACGGAGGGGCCAATGCATGCCTCTCGCTGCCCTAGGCCACACGCCCATCTGCAACCCACCCGAACGTGCCCGCAGGCCACCCGCCCCTACTCGGTGACCATGCCCAACCGCTTTAACTTCGCCTTCGACTCGTATTTCCTGGCCCTGTTCGTCCTGGCCGCCTACCTCCCGGGGTTCTACAGGTCACTGTGCCGAGCCTGTCCGTTGGTGTGCTAGGGCGGGGTGCCTATCAGGGCTGGCCATCATCACGCTTGATTCCCTCCCGCCCCCGCAGCCTCTACACGTACATGTTGTCGCAGCGGAAGAGGATCCTCGGTCGGGGGGCACAGGTCGCATCTGGGAAGCCGCACAGCACGTGACGAGGCGTGGCTTTCCAGAGCTGCGCGGGAGGCTTGGCCATACGCGCCGCGCTGGGCATCAGGGCATCTTCGACCATTGTGGATTTAAAGAGTACACTTTCGGCAGAAGGGCTGGTACGCCATGGTGCCTCAGGAGACGACATTTAGGACGCTAGTGAATCACTCGAAGCGCGCACGTTCAAAAACCTCTCCTCACAGGTTCAGATGGGCCAGCTCCGTCATCTTGGCAAGGTCGAAGCGGCGCCCCTGCTCCCGGAGGACGCTCCGCATGGCGTGTCCGGCAAAGAAGATGTTCAGGCACACGTACACAATCTGCACGCACGGCAATTCCTGTGCATGGACGCAACATATCCCTGGCAGGTCTGCACCCCTGGCCGGTCGTGCCGGGGTATGCATGCTCACCAGCATGACAGTCAGGGCCCGGTCGACGGAGGTGATCTTGAACTGTGCGATCCACATGTAGATCATGAGCGGGACGCCCAGGAGGGAGAGCACTGGGTCGGTGGGGGGCAGTCGTGGTCACGGTGCGCGTGCTGGCTACAAGCATGCGGGGCGTCTTCGAACCATGGCAGGTGCACCGGGCCACGGCCATGCGAGGCGGCTTTGCGGGGCCTCACCGAAGAAGATGAGGAGCGAGGGGAAGTCCTCGCGCAGATTGCCGTGGTACCCACGGCTGCGTGCAAGGCGCAGCGCATTGCACGTCACGTCATGCAGACGGCCGCAGAAGTCGGGCCCTGCCTCAGCTACGCTCGCTTCAGGCCCCGCACCTCAGGCGGAAGGGCTCAATGATGGCCCAGATGGAGAGCATGGCGACGCGCGCCTTGTCCTGGTCGCGGAGGACCACTCCGTCCCCGTACTTGTGATGCAGGATGGCGATCTCGCTGACGAGGTAGAAAGGGTAGAAGAGGCGCCCGTAGAACAGCAGTTGCTGCAGCATGAGGCTCGACGCGACCCTGCAGACGAACAGCGAGCCACGGTGGCGCCTACGCGCCGCTGCAGGAACCCCGGGCGTGAGAAAGGATAGCACTGCGACAGAGTGTGTCGCGCACCGCGCGCGGGGCCGTGCAGTCCGCGCACCTCGTCCCGGGAAGCTCGAGGTTGGCCGGCACCGTGCCCACGTCGTCGTGGCGGCCCGAGGGTCCCGCGGCTGGGCCCCGCTGGAACTCCTGGCGGCGCATGGCGCCTGGCGCTGCGCCAGATGCGCACAAGGCGTGCGCAAACCGTCCGTTGTTTCTCTTTCTTCCCAATCCGCTGATTTCAAAAACGCACGACCGCGCGGGTCCGCTGAGGGCGCTCGTCAACGAGCATTCGCACGGATTATCGAAGGCAGAGTGCGGCGGGGCGGCTTCAAGTTCAGGGGCGATGGATGCGGGCTGACAGCTGTAAGTCGACGCGCCAGGGTGATCACAGGGAATTCAATCGCGCGTCAATGTCAATGCGCCGTCCAATAGCGCCTCGTGAGCGATGGGCTGGTGACTTCTGCATATCAGTAGGCCCCCGCGGGGAACACCACAGCCTTGTACACCTCTTCCACGTTCTCGTCCGAGGCGGGCACTTCCCACGAAAACCTGAAACCGCGATTCCCGTGCTTCGCGTCGACTGCCACGTGGATAGCTTTGAGGTCGTTTTTGACCGACTCCCACTGCGGGCGCGGAACAGCACGATGAATGGCCGGGCGATCGTCGAGGGCCCCTGCGGCTGGCTCGTCAGGGTGCACCGCCGGTCACGTTCATCAGCGGCTCGCTTCCGGTCATGCAAGCGAGGGAGTTCTTCTTCTCCCGCTGCACCGTGGCGCGGATGGCGCCCTGGCAGATCTTGGTCGGGTCGGACTCGAAGATCAGCGGCACGCGGAAGCCGCTCATGATGTACTGGATGGCGTACTCGCGGTCCTGTGGGCGCGCGCATACTGCTAGGGCTTGCTCGCGAGACCAGCAGCCAACGGCGTGCGCATGGCGTGGACGTGCAACCTTCCCGTAAATTGCAGCTCACCTTGAAGTCGGCAATGGTGATCGGCTGGTCCTGGGTCTTCTTCTCCTGCTCCGTCGTCACGTAGAAGGCGTTGACTTCGGGGATGAAAGAGCCTGACAGGATTTTTCCGTTGGCGCCGCGCCTCACGCGCCCCCGGTTCTCGGGGATCCCGGCGGGGACGGCGATGCGGGGCGCTTTGCGCAGCTCCCTTGGAATGCCTGCGACAGGTAGCGGGGGTACCATGCGGTGGCGGCTGTAGCCGTGAAAATGCCCATACCGTGCTACAGCGGCGCTCCTCACGTCCACCGCGCAGCTTGGCGACGCCAGAGACGACCACCACGCCCAGGACGACCAAACCGACGAGGATGGCAATCTTGATGGCCCAGCTGGCCGAGAGCGTGGCCGCCAGCGCGGCTCGCATGGCCTGAAAGGCGCCGACGAAGAGCGCGGCCGCGAGGCCCGCGATCGGCTGTGTGAAACGGAAATTGAGTTTAATGTTGGCATGATGCGGTCTAAGCGCAAGCGGACAGCGTGTGAGCGCGTCTAACAACGGTGCGCCGGGCTCCCCACGCGTTGCGAAGGGCCCATGGTCGGTCCTGCGGCACGAGTTATCATACAGGGTCCTGAAGATGCACAGGAAATGAACGCAGAGGGCCCAGCGTTACCTTGAAAGCCGCCGACGACGTCATCTCAGCGAAAATTCCGGTTGAAGACACGTGATGAGATGTAAATGCTGGCAATGACGTGGATGGGAGGAACAACACGGCAAAACGCGCCCCGTGGGGTGCCAGAAACATCTGGCACTGCAAAAGTCTGACGGGGGAGTTCTGGCCTCGATCCTCATGATGAGCTCCAACTCCACATCCTCGCTCGTTTAAAACAACCGGGAGAACTGCCTCCGCGTGCGCATCGTCTCTCTGTGCTGGACAGTGACGGCGTACCCGACCCCCCGGCGGTTTTCAAGCTCTAGAAAATACTTGGATGCTTTCTGTGGCTCTGAACTGTGTGGTCGCAGTCGTTTTCTTCATCCTGGGCATCGCTGCTTTCGATCTGATCGGCTACGCGGCCGGGTGCGAGAGCACGCTTCGCCACGCATGCACGCGTCGATTGTGCGGACGCTGGCCCACTCGACGATCCCCACCGTCGCGTGCACGATGACGGACCACCACCCGCGTCGACGCCGTGCGCGCAGGCGCCTTTATTTCGATCGGCACGCGAAGGGCAGGGGTCAGGGAGCTGCCAGCACTGCAAAGCGGGAGTAGCGAGGGCTGGGCGGGAGGAAGGGATGCCTAAGAGATCAAGAGCTGCGGCGGCGGCCGCAGCGCAGCGCGAGGAGGAGGCGGAGCAAGGTGTGCGCCCGGCGGCTGCCAGGTCAGCGGCCATCCCGCCGCGATGCGGGGCCGACGATGGCGTCCGGACGCTCCGCTGATCCCAGAGGATAGCCCGGCGTCGGATGATGACTCGGGGAGCGAGGACTCGCTGCCCAGCGATTCGGACGAGAGCGGCGAGGAGGGCGACGAGAGTTCCCCGAGCGAGGACGAGGCGAGCGACAAGGAGGAAATGAACGTCGAGTTCGACTTTGAGGTGAGTCGCACGCGCGGGAGCCACGCTCGCTGAAGCGCAGGCATCGTCGTGCCCTTGGTGGCGTAAGGGCAGTGGACCGTGGCCGTGCCGCAGGCCCCCGCGGAGATCGATTTCCTGGGCCTGAAAGCCCTGCTCACGCCGTACCTCGACGGCGCCACGTGGAACGCGGGCGAGCTCTGCGACGCCATCATCGGGCAGTTCTGGTGCGGCACCGTCGTCAAGGCGGACGGGGCCTTGGACCCGGTGGGTCTGCTGACCGGTGAGCTGCGAGGCCAACGACGAGCCCCGCATCCGGACACAACCCCGGATGCTCAGAGCTGCTGCGACGTCCGGTGCTGGCTGTGGCGGCACGCGTTTGGCTGGTCGCCCCTTGCAGTCCTCAGCACGTGGTACTTCCACGAGGTGAAGAAGCTCGACTGCCTCAGTGACGTCAGCAAGTTCCTGGCGAGCGCGGCTCCGAACGACGCAGCTAGGGCCGCCGTGCGCGAGGCGTTCGACGCCCACCCCTCGACCGCGCTGCTCCTCAACGACCGCTTCCTTAACGTGCCCCCAAACGTCTCCACGGCATTGGTGTGGCGCGCACCGGGGCGCCTTGTCAGCGGCGTCTGGGCCCCCGGCTGTCTCAGCGCCCCCCGCGCCTGCTATGCCCCGCAGTTTGCGCTGCTGCTGAAGGACATGCAGCAGGGCCGGGAGGACAGGGACCTGGACGCTTCGGAGAAGAAGGCACTGACCTTTACGCAGTGAGTGGCTGGGTCTCTGGACCCGTGCCATGGCGGCGCTGTCAGGCTTGCGAGACGAGGGCTGCGGCGGGCCCGCAGGTACCTGATGTGCACCCGGGTGTGGGTGGAGCAGGGGGCGGAGACCGCGGCACTGTCGCGAGGCCTCGCGGCGGACAGCGCAGGGGGTGCGCCCAAGGCCAAGCGGTCCAAGGGGGATGTCAGGGAGGATGTCAAGGACCTGCCCTTCGCGTGCACCCGACCCGAGGATGAGTACCTGTGGAGGAGGTCCACGTGGGCGTTTGCGTTCCCCGAGGCGGGGCGCGTGAGCAAGGCACGTGGACCCGCGCTAGCTGGGCACTGAGCGCCTTGCTCTCCCTCCGACACACGGGCAGGGCCGTGCCTGCCCCACACGGCCATCGTCTGTGCCCCCGCAGAGGCACGACCCCAAGGCCCTGCGGCTGTGCATGATGGTCACCCACGACGCGCTGGTCCAGGCGAGCCAAGACCTCTTCGCGGCACTGGGCAAGCCGGACGTGTAGCACAGCGGAGTTGGGATGCTGCGGAGTCCTTTCAAATAACCACGCCGTCAGCATCGCCCTGGCCACGGCCACCGCCGCTAGTCCCCTCTGGGTGGCGCCGCCTCCTCCCGTTCCACTACCACCTGGCCGTTCCGCACCTCCACGCGCAACCCCAGCCTCCGCAGCTCGTCGGTCTGCTCCACCCCTTGCACCTGCGCGGCAGCATCCCAACACCCTCGCCACGCCGGGCCGGCTACCGCTCCAATGCGTGGCACAGCCTGTGGCCCTCGCCTTCATGCTCCTGATGCGGTCCTGCACGGCCACACTGGCCTCGCACAGGTTCCGCACCGCAAAGAGCCCCCACTCGCGCGCCATGGGGCTGAGGTCATCCACCTGGCACTGGGACAGGACCAGCTCCACCGCGTTTGCTTCGACCACCGCCTCAGCCACCGCGGGACTGCAGGGGATGTCGGGGGCACGCGTGGCCCCCCAGGCAACACTGGCGCATCACCCGTGTATTGCTAAAGCCCTTGCCTGCCGAACGCCACGTTGGCCAGCACGGCCAGGAGGTCGGTCCGGTATCCAAAGTACGCCATGCGCGATGGCAGGCGGCGTCCCACATCTGCGCTCAGACGCCCATCCTCATGTGAGCCGCACCTTGCATCTCCTCATAGAGACTCTCTGTTCGTCACTCTCTCACCTTCAATTGATGCAGCATCCTCTGCGCTGCGGTCGCTCCTCTCTGTTCTACCCTTGCTCTCATGAGCCTCTCGGCGTGCCCGGGGACCCGGCGGGCTCCCCAGCGCATGCAGCATGTCCAGCAAGGCCCCGACCAGCCCGCACGCGACGGCCCTCGAGCCCCACGCCGACTCCGCGCCATCCGCTAGCCCCGCCTCCCCGGTCGGGCCCGCCCCGTCTGACGGGCTTTCAGGTGCGCCCCCGCGACGCTGCGTCAATGCACGCAGCGCCCCGAGGCACGCCCGGAGCTCGGCGGGGTCGTCGCCCGCAGTTCCTACCGCACGCTCCAGGCACTGTGTCAACTGCTCCAGCAGCTGCAGGGCCTGCTGGGCCGCCTGAGGTCCCCTGGAGGGACCAGGGCCAACGGACCCCGGGGCGTCTGCTGCCCCGTCCCCGCGACCCTCCATCTCCTCCTCGAGCAGCTGCAGCACAAACGCCCGGTCGGAAACCCCGCGCAGGGACGCCAGCACCGTGGCCAGGTGGGGCCCACGCAAGCAGAGCGCCTCCACCAGCATCGCCAGCCACTCAAGGCCTGGGACGGGGCGCAAGGGGTCGGCGGGGGCGCCATGCGTAGGGCGGCGGGGGTCGCCCTGTCCCATCGGCAGCTCGCTGGCTGGGGCGGATGTCGGTGCCTCCGGAGTTGTTGCTGCAGCAGCCGATGCCCACGCGGATTGGTAGGACGCCACCAGGTGGGGCAGCGCAGTGGCCTCTGCCACACGCGCAGCTAGCGTGGGGCTCACGCGGGCGCAGTTGAAGAGCGCCATGGCCACGGGCGCCAGCAGGGAGGGGGACGCCGATGCAGCTGCCACCGCACGCCACCCGTCGTTGCACGCTCGCAGTGTCTCCTCGGGGCGTCTCACGCTCATGTTACCCAAAGCCTGCAAGCACACGCGCAGGGCGGCGGCCGCGGGACCCCCGCTCGCCCCCGATGCGGCATCCTGCAGCTGGCGGGCATCGATGGTGGCGTCATCGGAGTCGAGAACAGCAAGTGTCACCTCAACCAGGCCCCACGGGTGCTAGTAGCACCCGCAGTAAGTGGACTGCGCTTCGCATAGGTCACCCGGGAGAACCTGGCCGCGGACTCTAGGCACCCGGAGGCAATGACGGCCTGGGCAAGCTCGGCGCCGTGAGCAGGGATGCTCCTGGGCACGCACCGGGCAAGCGGGGGGGTGTGGATTGTCGTCATAGCTACCATTATAACTCTCCTCTCCGAAGCGATGGCCGCAGCCATCGCGAGCACCTCAGGGCTGCAAATGCGCTCGACGCCTCCTCCCACTGCACCGCCCCCGCATCCTCCGCCAGGTCACGAGCCACGTCAATGAATTCTCGTAGCAGTAAGAAATGACCTGCTTCTACTGCCGCCAGGCAGCCGGCCAGGGTCGAACAGGCCTGCGCGAGCTCCTGGGGGCGGGGGGCCATGAGTCGAGGACGAAGCGAGCGAGTAGCGAGCAAGTACAGAGGCACGATGGTATGCAAGTGATGCGCAAACAAACAAACAGCACGATGCCGGCGATGCAATCCGGCTCGGGGCTCTCAGCTGCTCTTTTCACTGACATCAAGAGAAGTTTCAGTGTCAGTGTGTGATGTCCAGCAAAGATACAGAGCCAATCCCTGCATCAGAGCGACAGCAAGTGATCGGCATGTCATTGGCCGGCTCAACGGGCGATGCAGCTTTGTTTGCGGGTTCCCTTTGCATGAACGTGGCGCGTAGATCCCTATGCATGAGCCCCTGACGACGCCCAGGCTCATAGCACTTCCATTATTGAACTTTTTTTGATTGAGATATCCCCACCTTGCTCTTCCCTCGCGGGCCGTCCATCGCCCGGGACGCTAACAACACCGTGGTTGCGGGCCGGCCTCGCCCGAGCCATCCCTCGATATGGCTGCGGACGCGACTAGCGCGATATGGGGCCACGTCCGGCTGCCGAGACCGGGCGGCATCACCGGTCCAACGCGAGGCGCGGAGCTCGCGCCGTCTCCACTCTCGAGCGGCGCCAGCCACGACGGTCTGCACGTCCTCACGCATCTCATCCCCGTGGAGGAGAGCGCTCGCATTAGTCAGATCCTGGGCTCCCTGCCGCCGGCGCTTGCACGCGGCCAGGCTCCCGAGAGCCCCACCCTGCAAGCACCCGCCCCGCGCCGACCCACGAAGCGCCCCCCCAGGATCACCGCCGCCCCTCCGCCGCGCCCGGATGACGTCCCGGCATCCAGGCCATCCCATCACCGCCGGCCTCTCGAGGCGCTCGAGCCCAACACCAGCCTCGGAGCGCCGGGGCGGCAGGGGAAGCCCCCCACGGACGGCAAAGGCCCCAAGTCCCTCTTGCCCCGGTGAGCCAGCGTCTCCATAACCTAGACCTCGCATCTCCCGAGTCCTATGCATCCCGCATGCCCCTGGTGCGACCATCGCTGCCGTGTGCCCGCAGTCCCTCAAGGCTTCCACCTCCCCCCAGGGGCCCTGAGAACGAGGCTCCGGGAGCGCCACACCCTCAGCTACCGTCGCTGAGGAAAGGCGCTGGAGCCCCGATGCGTGCCCAGTCGCCAGCTGTGGTGCGCCCACAAGCGCTGACCGGAGCTGGGCCCAGGCCCGCGGGTGCCGACGCGCGGGCCGTCGAGTCCCCAGGCCCGAGAGCCACGCGGCAAGGGATCAGAGAGCCCCGCGACCCCTTTGCGCGTGCGGGTGCGGGCGGTGGGAGGAGGGCTGGGCCGCTGGCGCCCGTCGCCAGTGCCCTGCCGGCTCTAGAGTCCGTCCCTGGGCTGCCCAGCCCGAGCAGGGACCGGCCGGCCACCCACGCGAGCGCGACACGCCCTGCCGCATACGAGGCGCGGAGGGCGCAGGCGGCCCAGGTGAGAGGCCGCACGCCAGCACTGTGCACGGCAGCCCTGGTGCCGCACCCTTCGCATTCCCCAGCAACACGTCGCGACCCTTTTGCGTGGCTTGCAGGAGAAGGCGGATGCCGTGGAAGCCGCCCTGACGCGTCGGCTAGTGGCCTTGCCCAATGCGCTGTTGCCAGGGGAGGCATGGCACGGCGCCATGAGTGGGGACACAGCCTCTCATGGGACCTCAGGACCAACAAACGTGCTGGGTGGCACTGAGTCGTCTCTGAGCTCTGACCTCCCGCCGGAGGCGGCCAGTGCGCTCGCGACGGTGCGGGCGTCGACGACGCGGACGGTTGCTGTGGCGGAGGCGCTGGAGGTGTGTGACAGGGAGCATGCCGTGAACCTCAGCTGGATCGTTTCTGCTCGTGTGCTAGTGTGACCCTCGCCCTGTGCCATACCCCACAGGCTGCGTCCTCCATCGATGGGCCCCTCGCTGGCCTCCTGCGACGCGCGGCCCTCGAACTCCGACGGTCGTGCATGGCCGCGCACGCCGCCGCTGCGTCGGCCGGGGCGGCCTTCCGGGACATCGCGGGCGCTGCGGAGGGCTGGCGGGCAGATGCGAGGCGCGAGTCCGACCGGGCGGCGTTCCTCGAGGTGTGACTGGTGCATGCGCTGCCCAACGCGTGGCTGCCATTGTATGGCTGGAACCTGCAGCGTGTGCCTGTGAGCTGGGTGGCGAGGCACCCACTCGCTTCCTAGGCGCACCCCCACGCCCCTGGTCTGGCTCTGTCCCCAGGGAGAGCTCCAGGCACTCCAAGAGGAGGTGCGACGCGGGGACCGGGCCTCCCGCCCATCGCAGCCGCTGCGTGGCACAGCTGGGCCCAAGGGGTCTGCGGGGCCGAGGGGGCTCCGGGCGAGCGGGGAGGGCGTGACGGTGACGGTGAGCGTGGCGTTGTCGGGGCGCGCCACGGTCAGCGGCGTCCAGGGGCCGAGCGCGGCTCCGGCAGGCCAGATGAACGCATCTCAGTCCGCGGCGGGCGTGGAGCGAGGGGGGTGGCGAGGAGACACGGGGGAGGGTGGCGGGACTACAGGAGAGCCCTGGGCGGGCCTCGAGGGCAGCGCGCCATCGCCAGAGTCCCATGGCAGCAACACAGGTGTCGTGTGTCGCGAGGACATGCGGGGGTCCTGGGGCAAAGGCCCGGGAGGGCACGGGGAGGGGCGATGCATGCGAGTGGGTGCGCGGAGGTCCGAGTGCGCGGGGGAGGGGGCGGAGGAGAACGGTGCGTGCCCTGACGGCCCTGCGCCGGGAGTGGGTGCCAGCCGCGCCGAGTGGCGCGAGAGCCTGGCGCTGGGCCCGAGGGGGTCCGCCGCCGTGGGTGAGTGCACGTGAAAGGGTCGCCTGGGTGGCGTGCGCTGGTGTGAGAGATTGCAAGCATGAGTGCCACCTTCGGTCCCTGCAGACCGCGATCCCCGTGTGTCGGCGTCGACGGAGGCCTCCGTGTCCTGGGGCGTGACCCTCCCGAGCCGCCCGACCCTCCTCCGGCCCCTCGGCATGCCGTGGCTGAGGGTGAGCCGCGTCGGCGACCCCCAGCGGCACGGCGCGCCTGAGGCCAGCGACGAGACGAGCGGGCCCGTGGCTGGGGTGGAAGAGCGCCATGGGGGTCTCCCTGGTGGGGCCGGCCTCGAGTCGCAGAGAGGTGACGGGGGGACCGAGAGCCCCGCGGCGGCGTCACGGTCGCAAGACGACCGGGCTGAGGGGGCGAGTGTTGCTGTGCTGGGTGGAGCAGACGCCCAGAGGGCCAGCGGGGCAGTCTTGCTCCCCCACGCCCTTCCCCCATCGACGCCCACGCCCCCTCATCCCTCCCGCGATGGCGGGGCCTCCTGGGCGGGGCCGGCGGAGGAGGAGGCTCGCTCGCCGCCCCCCGCCCTCGTGCACGCCTGCCTGCCGGGCCAACCGAGCGATTTGGTGGTCCTGGCGTCCCCCGTGCCGCGCCACGAGCCTCTGGCCGTCCACGCCGCCGCCCTGCCGATCGTGGCCAAGGGCAGCGGCGGCGGCGCTCGCAAGGCCCGGGCCGCCCGGAGCAGCGTCCCCGCCGGGGTCAGCCCCGCCCAACCGGGCGGGACGCCCGGGCACACGCCGCGCCGGCCGGGGCTGGCCCGCAGCCGCTCGTGCAAGGCGTCCGTGCTGGGCGTGGGGGCCATGGCGGTGGCCGGCGTGGGCGTCGGCACCCCACGGCCGGCGCGCTCGGTCAGCGCGGGGGGCCCGGATGACTGGCGGGAGTTCTTTGACGACGGCAACGCTGCCCACTGCACTGGAGACTCGCCCCCTTGCACCGGTGCGAGGCTGCGGAGCTGCGACGTTGGACCCCTGCTGGCTCCGCGTACCTTGCTGCCACAGTAATTGCGGCGACATCACACCGCCCATGCGCTCACACTGTCCTTGCCCTCCCCGCAGTGGTTGCCCGCCTGTTCGGCGACGGTGGGGAAGGCGTGGCCGCCTCAGCCGCCCCCGCCCTGCGCGCCGCCAGCCGAGGGGAGAGTGGTGGCGAGCCCTGCGCCCCCCGCGAGCGAGCGGTGCGGTTCAACGACAGGGTGGAGGTCCGCATCCGCACCGCCACGGGGCCCCTGCCCAGCGACACCGGGGACAGCGATGGGGCGTCTCAGTCGGGTGAGCAGCATGGGCTGACAGCGTGGAGTGACAGCGTGGTGCGACGGTGGCGCTCGGCTGCATTCCACCTGGCTTACGAGGCTGGCGACCATACGCCAGAGAGTGCTTGGATATGTGGCCAGGCACACATGCCTGCCCATGTCCCGCAGAGTGGGCGCTGCCCATCGGGAGCCTCGATGGCACGCTCAGGCGCGGCAGGCCGTCCGACGAGGAGGCGGAGGACGGACCCGGCGGGGGCGAGGATGAGACCCCCAGTGTCGCAGAGATCGAGACCATAGCAGAGGGCGCAGATGCAGAACAGCTCGTGCGGCCTGGGAGCGGTGGGGATGGGGCAGCCTGGGGGCCCTCGGCCCCAGAGTCGCCTGAGCCAGGGTCGCCATGCAAGGCTGCCCGGGGCGCGAGGGTGCGGCGTGGGCCGGTGGGGGCGGGCACAACCCACGGCCCAGCCACGGACGCCGTGACGCTGCGGCAGGGGCTGGCCGGGGCGCCGTCGGACTGGCGGCAGTTCCTGGGCAGCCCCGACTCGGGACTTGGGGCGGACGAATTCGACTTCCCAGAGATGGGATCCGTGCGAGGGCCGCTCCTTGGTGCCACCGACGGCACGGCCTCCCCCGCGCATTGACGCGTGTGTTCTGGGATAGAACACTCGTATAGACCGCCTCTTGGCGGTGCGATCAGCTGCTGCTACTTCAATGCTGCCGAAAACAAGAGTCTGGTCAGATGCACGTCAGACCCTGCGCGTTGTCCGCTTAGGTGCCGCCTGCTGCCCTCAGTGGTACCCCAGCCAGGCGAAGATGGCCTCGAACTCGATCTTGCACGAGGACCGGCCCGGCTTGTCCGTGGGGGTGTATTCGGGCACGTATGGCGGCCCGAGCTTCTTCTCGTTCCAGTGGCGGCGGTGCTTGGGGATGAGCTTCTCGTCGCACTCGCCTGCGGGAGGGGCCGGACGAGGGGTGCGCTTGCTGCTGCCCGCCCGCACGCGTCGCATGCCACCCAGCCGTCCCCCCACGCACCGTCCATGCGGAAGGTCTTGGCGATGGCGCCCCCGTGCTCCTCCTTGCAGAGCTCCGAGATTGGCATCTTCCACGTTCCGATGCGCGTGTCCTTGGTGATGCGGTCCTTGTCCCACAGCTCCACCACCACGTCGCGGTCGGGCAGGAAGGGGCCCTTCACCGCGTCCCGGATCTTGATCTTCATGCCCGTGTACTCGACGCCGTACCACACGGAGCTCCGGTCGTCGCGGCACTTCTTGGCAGGCGTGCGGAACACCTCCTTGTGCACCCCCGACTCGTCCGGGAGGCGGATGAGGAAGTAGGGCTCGGCCCACCCCGCCACGTCCACCTTCGGGACGCCCTTGGCGCAGATGATCTTGACGTAGAGGGCGCCGTAGTCCGAGTCTGGAGGGAACACACGCGCGCGGTTGCGTGGCGTTGGGGCGTCCTGGGAACGCAGCACAGCGCTTGCAGGGAGATGCCCTGGCCCCCGCGGGACTCACCCAGGCCCTGGAAGATCTGGTTGAGGATGAAGCCGGCCTGCAGGTCCCCCACCATGCGCCCGCCGGGGCTGCCGAACTCCTCGGTCGACAGGGGCAGCGTGTAGCGCACCTCCAGGTCCTCCTTGGCCTCCAGGTTGTCGTTCATGAGGTCGCGGAGCTTGAACTGCGTGGACAGGCGGGAAGCTCAATTGTGACCTCCACGCACCGAGCGTCCCCGTCGCAAGCGCCGGCATCGGCTGCGTCTGGAGGTGGCGTGCCAGCCACAGCTGCCCACCTCGTAGCGCGCCACCTCCTCCTCCTCGAAGCCCGTCACGGTGTTCCCGTGGATCATCTCCAGGGCCACGCGGATCGTCTCGATCTGGGGCTCCTTGACGACGATCTCGAAGCGCTCGCCTGCCGCGTTTGAGCCCTTGTCCAGGCCGAACACGAGCTCGTCGCCGCGGAGCGTCTCGACTGCGGGAGAAGCCGCGAAGGGAGTCCTGGCTCGCGGCCTGCCCCGTCAAGACGCGTGCAGCGCCGAGCTCCATCGCCCGGCCGCATGCTCGCTCTCACCCGAGGTGTAGGACTTGTTGAAGGCGTTCCCGGACCAGATGGCGAGGCGGTAGCGCAGGTTGGGCTTGATGACGGCCTCCTCGCCCTGGCCGGGGGATCGCACCTTGACGCGGATGACGCGCGAGAGGACCACGGCGCTGGGCTTGCGCTCGAGCTCGTAGTACTTGACCGAGAAGTCCATGGGGACCATGAGGCGGTCGGGCCAGACGAACATGTTGAGCACGAGCTTGGTGACGAACTGTGAGATGAAGTTGAGCACAAAGCTGGGGAGGGGGATGCCCTTGGACTCGACGCGCATGCGGATGAAGGGGCTGCCCACGAAGGACACGTTCAGGGACTGCGGGGGGGAAGGGGGAAATGACGAAGTTCACCCGCCAACAGCGTTCCCGGGGCCAAGTGGGGACGGCCCACGGCATGTGCTCTGGCCCTGCCCACCTGGAACATGGGTGGCCGGTCGAAGAAGGGCTTGAGGAGGATGCGGATCGTGGCCTTCATCTTGATGTCGCGCACCACGGCGAGCGACGTGATCTTGCCCACCTCGACCGCGAACTGCAAACACAGGGCGCGAGGGGCGCGTCGCATACACGTCCCTGCTTCATAGGCGACCGCGCAGCTCGACGACGACCTCCAAGTGCCCACGGTCCTAACCCATCCTTCCCGGCCCCGCCCCGCAGCCCCGCGGCACCGACCTGGATCTCCGCGTCCGAGTCGAAGGTGAAGTCGAGGTCGATGGCCACGTGGTCCTTGGCGCGGCGCGTGAACTGCACCGCGCGCGCCCCCGTGAAGCGCGCCGGCCGCGTGCCGAGCGTGAAGCGGCGGAACTTCATGGACTTGATGCCCGGGGGCTTGGCCCAGTCGAGGACGGGCTCGACGGCGAAGGCCATGAGGTTGGCGAGGAAGCCGGAGAAGGCCGGGAAGATCTCCGAGACGATGATGTTGAGCCACTCGCACGTGTCGCCCTCGCCGCGCATGCTGATGTAGAAGGGGAGCTTGCCCAGGACGGTCTTGACGTAGGAGAAACCGGGCTCGGTCTGGAGCGCGTTTGCCAGCGTCAGCTTGTACGCCCGGTTGCGGAAGCGCTGGAAGGAGGCCGCCAGCCCCAGCACGAAGCCCAGCGCCAGCACGATCGCCACGGCCAGCTTGCGCCGCGCGACCTGATCGACGATCAGTTCGTGGAAGGCGCGGTACGCGCCGAGCGCCGACGTGACCAGGGCCTGCCGGATGAAAGGGGGGGAGTTGGCAGTGAGTCCAAGGTGGCAGGTGCATGGGTCCCAAGGCGGGTCTGCAGCCCCGCCGCCTGCCGCTCACCTTGTACCAGGCCCAACCCCACCACGAGCTCTTCATGATGCCGTCGTGGTGGTAGTAGCACCACAGCCCGAACAGGGGCAGCAGGTACAGGACGTTGACATTGACCTCCCGCGCTGACTGCCCCCGGATCATGACGGGCTCCTCGACCTTGAAGGCCATGAGTCGCAGCAGGGGGACGACGTAAGGGATGGCCAGGAACCAGTCGACGATCTCCTCCGCGAAGCTCACGAAGAACCCTGGGAGGTCGGCGGGCAAGGGAAGCGTTTATGACAAAGGCTTCCAGCTCTTGCCGAACGCCGCATTCAGCGGCCAGGCCACTGAGCAAGCCTGCCATCGTCAAGGCGCGTCACCTGTCGTGGTGTCATCCTCCCTGATCTTAGCCCTGCGAGGAGGCCAGGCATCGAAGCGCTCAATGCGGCGAGCCTGGGCAGGCACGCCGGCCTCGCCAAGAGCGCCCCTGCACCCTGGAGGAAGGCGACACAGAAAATGGGCCTTCCTCGCCAAGAGGGGGCATGCCGCGCACTCACCTGTCACGCTGGAAGACGTCGTAGATGCCCTCAATTTTCTTGCCCTCCTTCGGGACCTCCGCAGCGGTGACTGCCGTCCCTGTGCCCTGCCTTCTCTTGGCATCCAGTCCGAAGCAGCTCATGGCGATCGCTCGCTCGCGGGCGCCCCGGCCGGGGTCCACAAGCGCGGCAGCTTGGGAGGCCGCCCGCGGTTCTGTGGGCGTCGAAAACACACACGGTTCCTGCTCCGCGCGAGACTAGTCAACGAAGATACTACAACGGCAGTCGCTGCAGCCTCTCGGGGCCTCCATGACTTGGTCAAGCCCAGACATCTCAGGGGGCCAGACCTAACGACAAGGCCGGGCGATCGTTCGCGAGAGGGACTGCTCGCTTTCGAAAGAGGCTATCGAAAGGTCGCGGGCTAGTCGATCGGGTTTCCTCGGTACTAAGTCAAAAGAGCAGTTTGCGCAAAGCCTCGGCGTGCCGCCGCGGCAATCTGTGTCATGTCCGCGAATTGTTACGTCAATGCGCGCACCTGGAGCTAGTCTATGACTCCTGCACGCTGCCCTGCTGTCTGGGCTGGCTCCCGCGTCCCAGTGCTAGCAGGCTGAGAGCCGACAGTGCGCCTGAGCAGCAGGAAACCGGAAACAAAAACCACGGGCCCACAGCTGCTCGTCCCATTTTGCCGGAGCGGGCTTGGTCAACCGTTTCACATGCCAGCCTTCGCCGATCTCCCCTCAGGGGCGCCCAGAGCGCGATCGGGCCCGCAGACCTGCATCAACGTCCGATCATCCGAGCGCGTTTGCGGTTTGGGTCCTCCTGGCGGGCCTGCGAGAGCCGCGCCTGAGTGCCACAGGCGAGGCGGCCTCCATTCCCCGGCAAGGCAGCGGAATGGCATTTTTGTTTACTTGATCATGCTTCTCTGCCCCTTCCATGGTTGAGCCCTCCACGCGGCCTCCGTCCAGCTTGGTCGTTTGCTTCCGGGGCCCCGCGCACAGGCCGCGACCTCGCATGCACCTCGGGCCAGTGCATTGAAACGCCACATGCCGTGACGTTGCCCTGGCTCCCAGCGCTGCTGCGCCTACCCACCTGCCCATGCCGCGCCATGCTCACGTCGTTTTCTAGCCTCTCCGCGCAGGCTGACGCGGCCCGGCCGGTGTCTCCGGAAACATGGGCATCGGAAGCATGTTCATGGGCCTCCTGGCCTCCATCGGGGGTCTCTTGCTCTGGCCCTTCAAAGCGGCCCTCTCCTGGGGGCTGTACCTCGCCGCGCCCGTCTGGCGGATCGGTGACGCGCGTGCCTGCCGTGACTGGCATGCTCGCTCGGATTGTCAGCTGGAGAGCCAACCGCCGTCGATCCGCGCCCTCCGCAGCGCTCTGGATCCTCACGGCCCTCTGGGTGATCGTCTGCGCCCTGTACCTATGGATCCCCGCGTGGGTCCGCGCGCCCGTCGAAGCCGCAACGCTCGCCATCTCTGAGTGGGCCTGGCCCCTCATCAAGGACGTGAGCCCCTGCAGCCTGGCGAGCATTGTGCTGCTGCAAGGGCTGAATGAAAGGCGCCCATCCCTGCCCCGTGCCCTCCCTGCAGCTCGACCAGACGCTGCTGCAATGCTTCAGGGAGAACATCTACAACAACCTCGACCTCGTCACCACCGTGGGCCTCGTGGGCCTCGTCGCCGGGTGGCTGGTCGGCCATGTGGCATTCCAGTACCTCGTGCTTGGCGTGCCCCGCTTCTCCCTGCTCCACCGCAAGCGCGACGCCTCCACCAGCTGGGACACGGCCACGTCCCGCCCCATCATCGGGGGATGGCTCCTCCAGCACAAGGAGGCCCAGCCAAAGTTCCTCACGCACCAGGACTTCAACCGCGTGGCCTGGATCAACGACGTGATTGAGGCGAGGGCACATGCGCCGCTTGCACGCTCTCGCTGCCGCGGCTGCCCCTTCTGCTCGCCTGCGTCATCCTTGAGTGCCCCGTCCGCCCCCGGCAGGCCATGTGGCCGTCGATCCGCGCCTCGGTGGACAACATGGTGTCGGACGTGCGCAAGTACATCAACTCGTTCTTCTTCTTCTTCCCCATCTTCAATCTGGACATCGAAGTCGACCTCGGCTCCCGGCCCCTCAAGCTCGGCGGCATCAAGAGCTACGCCAGGTGATGTCCGCGGGGGCGGAGCACAACACAGCCCCCTGTGCTCGCCTGGTGCGGGCGCTCCTTGCTTTGCCTGAGGTTCCTGCGGACGCACTCTCATGCGCGCCTGCCCGCGACCCCCGCAGCGTGGAGGACCAGGCGGCCTTCGAGGCGCACCTGATGTGGGGCTCCGACATGGCCGTCCGCCTGGGCTTCAAGCTGGGCTTCCTGGGCTACTACCTGACGCTCCCTCTCTTCACCATCTCCAACCTCATCATCAACGGCCCCATCCGCATCAGCCTCGACGGCCTGCAGCCCGCCCTCCTCTTCTTCGGCACGCTCAGCCTGGCCTTCCCCGAGACGCCCGACATCAAGTTCGACGTCTCCACGCTGCTGCCCTACGACCTCACCGCCTTCCCCGGCGTGGACACGGCCGTCCACTTCGTCTTCTCCCGCCTCGTCATGGCCATCATGGGCTTCCCCCGCACCCTGGGCATCCCCATCGACCAGGGCACCGTGGGCGAGCCCGACGGCATCCTCCACATCCGCAAGGTCCGCGTCGAGGACCTGCGCCCCGGGAAGACGCTCTCCATCTCCAAGGCGAGCGCGCATGGGGCCTGGCTCGCCGAGAGGGGGCTGGGGCAGAGCCGTTGGCATCGACGGGTAGCCAGGGCCGCCGTGCCAGCTCTCCCCAGCATCCCCGTCCCCGCAGGTGGACCCCTACGTCCGCTTCCTCACGACGCGCGTCCTGGACGGCGACGGCGAGGGCCGCCCCCTGCAGCCCCTGACGCAGCGCAAGACCGTCACGGCGTGGAACAAGTCCTCGCACCAGTTCGAGGGCGACTTCTTCCTCCCCGTCCTCTCGGCCCAGCATCACCAGCTCACCCTGGTCGTCATGCACGACCTCCGCATCGACGTCGAGCTCCTCCGCGCCCACTTCTCCCTGGCGGCGGGCTCGGAGATCCTCACCAAGTCCATGGCGGGAGAGTACCTGCAGGTGCGCGGCCGGGGCGGTGGTCCGTGCAGGGCTAGCTGCACTGCGCCCGTCTTTGCATATTGTCCGTGCGCAATGCGACAGGCTCCTTGGCCGTGCTGTCCCCCCCAGGTCCGCGTGCCCCAGAAGACCAAACACGGCTCGGGCGGCACGCTGCAGTGCGAGGTGCGGTACGAGCCCTTCCCGCACACGACCGAGTACAAGCGCATGATGCTGGCGAGGAGGTACGCCGAGAACCCCGAGGAGCAGAAGGGCATCCTGGGGGTGAAGGTGGACAGGTGGGTGGCCTGCCACGTCGTTGCCCGGTGGCAGGCCAAAGCACCGTTGGTTGCGCTGGAGAGACGAGCCTGCTTCGTGGCCTCAGGTGCTTCAACCTGATCAACCCCAAGGCCTCGGCCATGGTGCGTCTGACGGTGCTGGACAAGGACAGCAAGAAGAAGCTCATGCAGGAGGAGACCAAGGTGGACCCCGCGACGCGCAACCCGGTCTTCAACGAGTCGTTCGACTTCTGCGAGGTCCACGGCGCCTGCAAGCTCCTGGTCGAGGTGGTCGACACCTCGCGCAAGCTCCTGTCGGTGCGCACCATCGTGCGCAAGCCCAACAGCCTCGGCAGGCTCAAGATCAACGTGTCGGACGTGGTCGACGCCGACCGCATCGTCGAGAACTTCATGCTGCAGGTGGGACCTGGAGGGGCGTGGGGCGTGGCTTGAGGGGCGGGGGCGCATGCGTTAACGTTGGCTTATCGCCCTGCTCATTGATGGCGCCTCTGCTGCCATGCAGGAGGTGGCGACGGGGCAGATCAAGATGACCCTGACGTGGAACACCATCTGGCCCAAGAAGGGTTAGAGTCGGCGTGTGCAGTCACTGGCGTGACGTGCGCGAAGAGCCGCTGGCGTAGGGCTAACTGGAGCGGCTGCAGATGCGATGGCCAAGACTATGGATTGAAGTTCAAGGCTGCAATCGGGCTGGTGCGGTAGAAAGGCTGAGAAAGGATCGCTTATGGGTCGCGTCATGTTGGGTCAAGGCAGTTGTCATCAAAGACGTCAATTTGTCGCTGTGCGGACACACATCTACAGAGAGCCAGTGCGGCTGTGTATCTACGCCTGATGCTGTTGGACGAAGAAGCGCCGAGCGGCAGTGGCGGCGAAGGCCTCGTGCACCGCCCGGGCGCTCTGGGCTCCGTTGGCCACCGCCCGGTCCACCATAGCCAGGACGCCACTGGCGCCGCCCCCAGGGCCCACAATGAAGTCGCCGCGGACGCCTTCGAAGAAGCGCACGTCTGGGGTCAGAAGCGGGCCGAGGGAGGGATGAAGTGCCGCGGACACCAGCGCAGGCATCAAGTGCCCTGCTGCCACTGCCCCATCGACCCTCACCTTGGGCGGGGCGGGCCATGTGCTCCATCCGGATGACGTGCTCACGAGCGGGGTCCCCTGGCGAACTGGCTGGCACCCCTCTTAGCCTGCCGTCCCACTCCATGCGGCTCCTACACTGGGCGGAAGAAAGCAACGACTTCAGCACACGGCGCGGCCAACTTGCCGACCTGCGCTTGACGCCAGCACACAAGCGTCGTCTCGACCAGCGATGCACCCTCCTTCACCTGGATGGCAAGTGCGGTGGGCTGCCCCTTCACGCTCGGAGCTTTGCAGGCCGCCGAGTCCGCTGTCGACTTCCTCTCCGACGCAGCCTTGCGGCGGGACGAGGAGGACCGCTTGGCCCCCTCGAACCACCCGCTGAAGGCGCCGGACGTCATGGGGGAGATGCGCTTGCCCTCCCACCACCCGGCCCACTCACTGCTGGCGCCGCCGTCCTCACTCGCGTTGCGCTGGCTGACCGAGTTCCTGCAAGCCACGGGACGAGGCATGTTGGCCAGGACTCCATGGTGCATGGTCTCAATGGCCTACGCCTGAGGGCATGCGTGCTCGCCTGAGGCGTGACAGCCCCTTGCCAGTCATGGGTGACTTGCAGGCGTTAGGGCCCACCCTCACGTCATCCCTGCCGCTGAGCCTAGTTGGCGTGTCTGCGGGCGTGGAGTCGAGGTCGAGATGCTTGGGACTGGCGCCGCAGAGCACCGGGGCGGTGGGCACAACTGCTGCCGCATGGTCAGCCGCCTGGACTCACCGACACTGACGGTGTCACTGCCGCTCCCGGAGTCCGCCTCCTTCTGGATGTACAGGCCGTAGTCGTCCTGGTAACCACTTGCCGCTTTGCAGCTCTCCCACGTCCCTTCCAGGCTGGGCGCAGCGAGCTGGCCCTGAGCGTCCATCTGCATAAGGCAAATACTCCAATGGCTTTACTCACGCACCCGACTTGAGTCAAAGCAGAGCGGATCGCGTCCAAGCTGCCATGGCATCGCACGCTGCCGCGCGGTCACCTCGTCAGACGCCCCGCCCTCAGCGCGGATGCCGTGGTAAGACGCCTGCCTGGCCTTCTGCGTCTCGTTTGCGAGCCCCGCTGATGCCGCCGCGACCTCCTCGGTGGCCAGCAACGAAGCCACATGCGCTGCGTCAGCCGCGGGCGTGCACGCGACGGCGGGGCTGCTGGCCTCGGCCGTCGATCCCTGGCGAGAGTCCTGGCTCAGGCATAGCATGTTGCGGCGAGAGGGCGCGAAGCCCACACGGCGCCGGGCAGGGTCCCCGGCCTCGTGGGACGAGGCGGGGGGCGAGGGCGGGGGGGTGAGGAAGAGCCCACGCTCGGGGTTGGCGGAGCCGTCGGCGCGGCGGGCAGACGGGGGCGAGGCAGGGACGCTGGCCGGCTGGGACGACGCCAGATGGGGCGCACGCGAGGTCGGGGCGGTGGCACCGGCCGTCGATCCCTGGCGAGAGTCCTGGCTCAGGCATAGCATGTTGCGGCGAGAGGGCGCGAAGCCCACACGGCGCCGGGCAGGGTCCCCGGCCTCGTGGGACGAGGCGTGGAGTCGAGGTCGAGATGCTTGGGACTGGCGCCGCAGAGCACCGGGGCGGTGGGCACAACTGCTGCCGCATGGTCAGCCGCCTGGACTCACCGACACTGACGGTGTCACTGCCGCTCCCGGAGTCCGCCTCCTTCTGGATGTACAGGCCGTAGTCGTCCTGGTAACCACTTGCCGCTTTGCAGCTCTCCCACGTCCCTTCCAGGCTGGGCGCAGCGAGCTGGCCCTGAGCGTCCATCTGCATAAGGCAAATACTCCAATGGCTTTACTCACGCACCCGACTTGAGTCAAAGCAGAGCGGATCGCGTCCAAGCTGCCATGGCATCGCACGCTGCCGCGCGGTCACCTCGTCAGACGCCCCGCCCTCAGCGCGGATGCCGTGGTAAGACGCCTGCCTGGCCTTCTGCGTCTCGTTTGCGAGCCCCGCTGATGCCGCCGCGACCTCCTCGGTGGCCAGCAACGAAGCCACATGCGCTGCGTCAGCCGCGGGCGTGCACGCGACGGCGGGGCTGCTGGCCTCGGCCGTCGATCCCTGGCGAGAGTCCTGGCTCAGGCATAGCATGTTGCGGCGAGAGGGCGCGAAGCCCACACGGCGCCGGGCAGGGTCCCCGGCCTCGTGGGACGAGGCGGGGGGCGAGGGCGGGGGGGTGAGGAAGAGCCCACGCTCGGGGTTGGCGGAGCCGTCGGCGCGGCGGGCAGACGGGGGCGAGGCAGGGACGCTGGCCGGCTGGGACGACGCCAGATGGGGCGCACGCGAGGTCGGGGCGGTGGCGACGGCCAGAAGCGAGCGGGCGTGGCCGACCGTGGGGGCGCCGGGGCGGAGCGCGCGGTAGAGAGGCAGGGCGCCTGCGACGACGAAGAAGGCGAGATTGCGGTGACGTTTGCAAAATGCAAGAAAGGTGCTTGAAAGATGCACAGGGGCGGGGTGTTTGGCAGGCACTGGCAGTGGTAACCAGAGCCAGCCATGCATGCAGCTCACCTCGGTCCTCGCTCGTCGATGAGGACACTTTGCCACCAAGAGCCAGCGCGTTGGTACGGGTGCTGCCCGGTGTGCCGGGCCCGGGGGCGGCCGTGGGCTTCAGGACGCGCCGGTTGCGCTTGGAGGTCATGTTCTCGAGAAGAGACCCGGTCATCTTCTTCACATCCGACATGTTGGGCTGCGCTCTGCGTGGGCAAGTTAACAAGAGGAGCTGTGCTGGAGAGCGTAGGGTGACAGCCGGGGCCAGCTTCCCTGGGCGAGCGCATGCGTGCGGCCCATGCTCTGCCAAGGCCCTCACTTGGGCATCCGCAGGACCTTGGGCGCCTCTCCCGCCTTCTTTACTTCCTTCGCCGCCCCCTTGGGGACCCCAGGGGCCTTCCCGGCAGCCGCACTGCGCATGTCGTCCTGGGTGAAGGTGGCGTTGGCCCCCGCGCCCCTCGCGCCCGACCCGAACGTCCAGGCCACGAGCGGTCCCTCCGCCCGCGCCTCGCAGGGCGCTCTCTCGGCATCCAGCGCGGCAGCCGCGGCCTTGGCGGGCTCCCTCCTCGTGGAGCTGCCCTTGTGCGCGGCCACCTCCACGTCCTCGGCCCGGATCTCCACCGAGTCGGTGCGGGTCGCGTTGGCCTTGCCCTGGCCGAAGAGCCTCCTCCGCAGGGACCACCGGTCCCTCTTGTCCCGCCCGCACGCCTCCTCGGACGCCCCCTCGGGGGTCGCCTCATGGTCGCCTGTCGACAGGGTGGGGCTGGCGACGGCAGAGGGGGAGGAGCCCGGAGAGCGCACGCCGCTGACGGCCACGGTGGTCGCGGGACTGTTGCTGGGCTCCGTGCCCTCGGGGGAGGTCGGCAGCCCCGCGGCACGGGACGGCTTGACGGGGGTCTGCCAGGCGCCCTCGGCAGAGCCATGGGGGGTGACGAGCGAGCCGTTGTCGCTGCCGAGGGTCCTCTGGGAGTCGCTCTTGGCCACCACACTGGGATCGACGTCCGCAGTGAGCCTGCAGGCGCGGATGGGTCGCTGGGTCAGAGACGTCGATGCACCTCGCAAGTCTCGGCCATCCCATCTGCCAGCACGGGACAACTCCAGAACCTGCATGGCGTGCATGGCTAAGAGCGCTCCTCGGGCGCAGCGCAGCTCGCCTGGACGAGTCGGGGTTGGTCTGCCGGCTGGCCATCTTGGCAGCCGCGTCGACATGGAGGGTGAGGTAGGGGTGGACCAGGAGCTCTCTGCGACACAGCGGAATGGCGGGGGCGGTAGTCGCGACAGGCAGTGAGCCATCCAGGGGCTGAGGGGCACGGCGGTGGTCGTGCGAGCGACGGTCTGTGAGGGATGGCGAGCCACGCTCACCTGGTCGAGGGCCTCTTCTTGGGGTCGACCTGAAGGCAGGCCTGGACGAAAGCACGGCACGGGCCGCTCAGGAAGGAGGGCAGGAGGTACTGCCCCTTGCGGATGGCGTTCATGCACGACTCCTTGTCCGCGCGCTTGAAGGGGCTGCGCTTGGAGAGCAGCTCCAGCTGCGGAGAGGAGCGACGGAGCACGCTCAGTGCATGGCATGCGCCAGGTGCCACTCAGGGAAGGGACATGGCACAGCAGCACCACTCACCGTGAGGGTCCCAGTGCTCCAGACGTCCACCTTCTCGTCGTACCCCGCCCGCCACATCTTGGGGATGGCGTCGCTGCCGTTGCTCAGGTTGCCCACGTACGTCTCCCGGGCGTGGGCGCCGGCGTCGAGGACCTCCGGGGCCATGAACTCCTGGGGGAGGTGAGGGGTACAGCGGGTAGGGCTCATGCAAGGGCACAGGTGCTGGGACACGAGGAGCTGCCTCGTTGCGTGCTGGCCAGGCACGTGGCTTCTGTGAGAGTGCCGCAACACCGCGCTCCCCTGGCTTCACCGGGCGCCCTCCACTGCCCTGCAGCCGCGCTTAGCCTCACCAGGGTCCCGAGCCTGGACACTGGGCGGTACTGCTTCTGGTTGATAGCCAGCCCGAAGTCGGCAATCTTGAGCACGCCCTCCTTGGTGAAGAGCAGGTTCTCCGGCTTGAGGTCGCGGTGCAAGATGTTCCTGCAAGCGCACGCGGCTGATGTCTGCTGTTGCCCAGCTGCCTGCGGGCCCGCTCGGGCCGCCCTGCCAGCGCGGCAGCGTATCTCACCTCGCGTGCATGTAGTCCAGGGCAGACAGGATGGGGAAGAGCACGCGCTGGGCCACGTTCGCCTCGTGGAAGAGCTGGCGGTGGGCGGCCTCGAACAGGTCGCCGCCCGTGGCCAGCTCGAGGATGAGGTAGTGGTGGTCGCTGTCCTCGAAGGCGGCGTAGAGGAGGAGCACGTGGGGGTGGGACAGGCTGCCCTGCAGGCGGGAGCGGGGGCGGTCGTGGAGAGCTGCCGTGGGTGTGGGAGAGCGTGCATGGCCGAGGCGTCGATTTCTGCCGGAGATGCAATATCCAAAGCGACAGGGAAGGCTGTGTAGCGTGCGCAGCGTGGCAGGACACGACACCGTGCTGCTGGCACGCACCTGCAGCTCAATCTCCCAGAGGACCTTGAGGGTTTCCTCCTGGCTGAGCCGGGACTTGCGGTAGGTCTTGACGGCCACCTCGGAGCCGGAGACGGTGTCGGTGCACTGCGGGGGCCGGGCGCGTATGGTGGGGTGGGGTCTTGGCGGGAGGGAAGCTCTCAGGACCATCAGCTTGGGCCGCGCGACCGCCCTCGCACCTGGTATACCTCGCCCTTGTACCCGCTGCCGAGCTTCTTGTAGCACCGGAACTGGTCGGCATGCCACCCTTCGGGACGGGCAGAGCCCAGCTTGTGAACGCACGCCTGCGTCAGAGGGGCCCGCAGGCGTTGCTCGGGACCGACAACTGGCAACGACTGGCTCGCGAATGAAGGAGTAGGTGGCTTGCGCCCATAGCCAGCCCGTTCTCACCGGCGTCGTGAACGGGAGCGTAATGGACGAGTCGTGGCACTGGGTGCCTCCGGGCCCCACCCTGCGGCCCGAATCCTTCCCCGAGCAGATCTGGCTCACGAAAGGCATGATTTCTCGCGCTGCCTTGATGTCGAGTGGCCCGGGAGCCCTCCCCTGCGCGCGACGGATGGGGGTATGTCTGAAAGTGCCCCGCACCGTCGGGGTGCCCCGGCGCTGCCATCCGGCGATCAAAGCCCGAATTCAGCTTTTTAAGAAGCTATCAAAGCAGTGTGGATCCAGTGAGGGCCCTAACTCGCAGTGAAGGCGGCGGGGTCCGCTTGGGCTGTGAAGGGGCACTGGGGCCCCGGCGCGCCAATCCAGGACATGACGGACAGCGACGGTAGGCACACGGATGCAAAAGCATACATTTAGCTCCAATCATTGCTTGGATGCCCGCCTGAGCCCGCGACGGGTGAGTGCGGCCTGCTTGCCTGTTGGGATGCCTTCGAGGCTTTCCCGGCCGAGATGGTGAGGCAGCCCATGCGTGCACGAGTACAACGCAGAGATTAATGCCACTAAGGGTCGGCTCGGCTGTGGAACCGGCTGGATCGGCAGGTCGGGTCGGCACGCCGTCGCGTGCGCAGTGCTGCCGCTAGACGTCGCGGTGCTCGTCCGTCGCGCTCGACTTGCAAATCAATAGCGGAAGTGATTCATGTGGGCCACCGACGGCGCTCATGGGGCCTCCGACGGCTGCCTGGCCGAACCGTCAGCCGAGTCAGGTCTACCGAACCCCTCTACTTGGTCTTCTGATCCCGGGGCCTCCACGCAGGCTTGGGCCGCGGACCCAGTGAGAGCGCCCAGAGGAAGAAGCACATCATGCCGCCGCTCAGCCACGAGATCACGTGCGCAACATCCAGGTAGGACCCCGTGTGGACGCACCTGCGAAGAGAGCGGGCCAGGGGAGGGCAGAGTGGCGATGTCGCGATGGCAGAGGACCAGAGAGGAATCGAAAGTCCCCCATGCGGCTAGCATCGGGAGAGTTCTGGGCAGGGGGCCACCTTCCAGGGCACCCGCTCGCTCACCTCGCCAAGATGACGACCCACGCGGTCCCTGCGATGGCAGCCTCGGCGCCAAGGACGGCATTCGAGACGAAGCCCTTGTGGTAGTTGCGCATGTTGGCGTAACCCAGCAGCGCTGCGAGCGGGCGCCCCGGTCGATGGTCCATAGGCGTGGGTCAAGCATGTACGCGCTGGAGAGCGTCATGCTGTGTCGGCCTGAGCCAGACTCACCGATCAGGCCGCCCGCGACGAGCGACGTCGCGAGCGAAATGGCGCTCCCCTTGTGCCAGTTGGCGAACAGCCCGCCCAGGACGAGGATCCCGGAGAAGAAAGGCGTCAAACAGAAGTCGTACATCAGACCAGGAGGACAGCCGGAGGCTGGCCGGGGACGACAGCCCGATCCTTTTGTTTCGTGGGTCAAGAGCTCCAGGTGCACGGAGGCCGTGGAGGCGACCGAGGCGAGCGACGATGGCGCCTAGTACGAATAAGGACACGATGGGAGCATTCGCTGGCAGCCACAGCCAATCATATTCGCTCCAGCCAGATCTGGCACGCGGGCGACACTGCCGGACCTTGCTCTCAGAGAGTCTCTTAGGCCCTCCCGCGGCGCGGATGGGATCACAAGTGCTCGTGGCAGTTTGCACAGCGCATCCATCGCTGTGCTTGCCTCTCATCTGGCCCTCTGAAGCGCTCGTCGAGGCAGCGCCTCCGAGCCATGGCCACACGTGGTGATGGAGCCGGGTCCAGCGTTTGGTAGCCGCATCTTGCAGGGACCGCCTAGCAGAGAGGACAGCGACGTGGCCTTCTTTGACCAAGGCTTGGGCACGGGTGAGAAAACATCATGGCATCGCTTCTTCGCCCGGCTCGCTGGTGCTCATGTCACGGACTACGCACGGGCTACGCAGATTAATGCTCTCAGCCGACGGAGCGACTGAATCAGCTGCAGTCCCACGTCGGGGCAGTGCAACCCTTCGCTCTCTTCGCTATCGCTTCACATGAGAACTGCGGATTTTGCGTGCTCCCAGAAAATGGCCAGGACATGGAGCGGATGCCCGCCTCGGCGTCGGGACAGGATGATTCACACACTGTGATGCCGGGACACGATGGCGCCTCCTCCTCCTCCGCCCTGGTCAACCTCCAGGCGTCCGCATCTGATCACGATGCATCCGATGCTCCGCATGTGCGTCGCATCGCGCGTGCGAAACGCCGCTCGCGTCGATCCAGTGCCCAGGCTCTCTCGACGCATCCGCCTCGTTTGGCCCGCAGCAGTCCTTGGCGCGCGCGGCAGCCGCGGTGCAGCAGACGCACTCCCCGGGGTCATCGCATCGCTCCATGGACGTCCCTCCCGAGGCACCCAGCGCTGGTCCCCAGGCGGAGGGTGCCACCGCCCCTGTGGGTGTGCACTTTGATGGGGACGACATGATATGCGCCCCGGACACCTCCAGTGACGAGGACGAGGGCCCTGCGCGCCCGGTCCCCGTCCAGCCTCCCACAGCGGCAAGACCGCAGCCTGTGGCCCAGCCGGGGGTCGCAGAGGCCGAGCTGCAGGACTTGCGGGGCCAGGTGCAGGGGCTCAAGCAGGAGGTCCGGTCCCTCAGGTGCGCGTTGCTTGTCTGGAAACTGCGACAGGGGTCCGCGGGTCGGGTCTCGCACGGCATCAAGCCGTGGTTTCTCTCGCGCGCAGGGCCCAGGTCGCAGGGCAGCGTGCTACGAACGAGGCCCTCAGCACGCAGCTGCAGCTCGAGGAGGAGCAGAATCGAGCTCTGCGGCGGGAGGTGGGGGGACGGACGGCGCAAGCGGAGGTGATGGCTTCTTCGCACGCCCCCCTTTCCACCCGCCAGTGATGGCATGCACCCCACGCTCGTGTCCCCTTCCCTGCGCCCCAGCCGTCGGGGGCGTCCGGCAATGCGTCCGTCCTGCGCCAGCGCCTGTCCATGGCCGAGCAGGCGCTGGAGCGGGAGCGCCTGCGTGCGGAGAGGCTCGAGGGGCGCATCCGGCAGATGGGCCGGGATCCGGGCGCGGACGAGAGGCTGGCGGAGGAGCTGCAGCGCGTGACCAAGGAGCGAGGGGACGCCGTGGAGGCGGCGCAGCGGGCCCAGCAGGCGCGTGGGGCGTGGGGCCTGCTGCCAGGCTGTGTGGCTTCATCGCGCGTGCTCACCTCATTGCCTCCCCTGCCGTGCCTGGCTTCAGGAGAGCGCCGCGCTCAGGTCCCGCGTGGAGCAGCTGTCCGGGGAGGTGGACGCCCTGACGCACCGGAACAGCGCCATGAGCAAGGCCATCGCGGAGCTGACAAGTACAACAGGGGGAGGGACGCCTACTGGCACACCCACCGCCCCGCCCTCCGCCCCGGGAGCAGAGCTGTCGGCTCTCCAGGCACAGCTCGCCAGGGCTGCCGCGGAACTGGAGGCGTCGGAGCAGGTGCGGCCCACGGGGTGGCTGGTGGAGTGCGCCTGGCATGTGCGTGTGGGGCCGCTGAAGTAGCTTTGGCGATCACCAGTTACCTCTGCCGTGCTCTGCCAGGTGCGCCGCTCTCTGGAGAGCAAGTGTGCGGCACAAGCGCAGGCGCTGGGAGACGCAGAGGCGGCCAGGGCATCGGCGCAGAGGGAAGCAGCGGAGCTGGCGGCGCAGGTGGCGGGGCTGCGGGCGCGGGCGGATGGGGAGGCGGCGAGCGCGAAGGCGCGCGCCTCTGCGGAGGGCGGGCGGCGCGGGGAGGCAGCGGGGGTTGCGGCACCCAGCGACGCGGGGGCGAGGTGCGTGGGGCGTGGGGAGGCTGCACTGGCGCGCACCATGCCACGCATGCGGTCGGAGACAGACGGTCTTTACTGGTCGAGAGCGTAGGTCTTTGTTCAAGACTGGGCAGGGTTACTAAGTGACGCTCGTGCCCCCTTTGCAGTGGTGCATCGGTGGAGGAGCGCATCTGGGCGCTGGAGCAGAAGGCCAACGCGGCGGCGTTCGAGGCGTCGACGCTGAAGCGCCGCCTGGATGACAAGGCGACAGAGGTGAGGGGACGGGCGTGCAGACGGGGACGGCACTGGCGAGGGTGGGCGTGTGTTTGGAGCGCCTGTCCTTGTGATTGCCGCAGGTGGCGAGCATTGCAGCGGATCGCGACGAGGCGAGGGCGGAGGTGGCGCGTCTGCAGCGCGCGGTGGCTGAGATGGAGGCAGGGAGGGCGGACCGGGAGGCGGCGGTTGTAGAGACCAAAGAGGTGGCGGGAACTTCCGAGGAAGTGGGGCGGCTGACGCGACAGGTGGCGGCGCTGGAGGCGCAGCTGCGGGTGTCGGCGGCGCGGGCGGCGGAGGGCGCTGGGCCGGCAGCGGGGGCGGGGCCGGTGGACGTGCCGGACGCCCTGAGGCTGGCGGCGGGGTCGGACCTGTCCGGGACAGCGACGAGGGAGCTGCACGCGCTGCTGGAGGAGGCGAGTGTCGTGAGACGTTGCTCTTTGTCTCGGTGGGCACGGCTCACAAAGCTCTGGCCCCCGCACACAACTCTGCTGTGGTCGTGTTCCGCAGGTCCGGCGCAGTCGTGACGCGGTGGCGGGAGTGGAGGTGCTGATGCGGGAGGTGGACAGCCTTCGTGCGGAGAACGAGGCCCTTTTCCAGCGAGCCATGGGGAGGGACTCCCAATCCCTAGCAATGGCAGGGGAGGAGACGGGCGGGGCGGCAGACGCAACGGCCAGGGGTGGGGATGGTGCGGGGGAGGCGGGGCGAGGGCAGGGGAACGGGGACGGGGCTGGCGTGGCGGGGGAGGCGGGGGAGGGGCGTGTGGTGGTGGACCGGGACACGTGGGAGTACTACGAGGGCCTCTGGGATCGCGTGGAGCGGGTGCTGGCGGACAGGCGAGGGACAGGCGGTGGAGTGGCGGGCTTGGCGGGAACCGGGGGTTGGGTGCCGTAGGATAGAGGGTGCCTCTTTCCTGCACGCAGGGATCAGCTGTCCCGGGAGGCTGCCCGGAGTGGGGCGCTGGTGGGGTTCCTGGTGGAGACCATTCGCGGGTGGGGCGGCGACGTGGAGGCTCTGATGGCCGAGGCAGAACGGTACGTAGCGGGGCGTGGTGGGGAGGGGACGGGCGGGGACGCTGCGGGGCCTGGCATGGGCGGGGATGGCGGGGAGCCACAGCGCTGGCGTGAGAACGGCGGGGCTAATGGGGCGGGGAGTTTAGGTGCAGATGCTGGGGGTGGGGGGGAGATTCAGCCGTATGATGGGGAACGGGTCGCGACGGCAGTGGGGCATCGCGGGTCCTGGCAGGCACCTGGGCAAGATGACGGAGGGGAGCCTTTGCCGGCGAAGATGGGCGCGAGTGCAGGGGACGGTGCGGGGGACGCTTTGATGGACAGGCTTCCTCCGGGGGTGCATGCCGCGGCCTACTACGCATCAGGTAAAGAAGGGTATGGACACTTCAAGCCATTTTGGTGACCACGGTCCTTGTCGGGTGTCGCTCTCGACTGCTGTGTCGCCTGCGCTTTGAGTGCTCACTCATGCCTGATGTTGTCGCCGCCGCAGTGAACCGGACCGTGCAGTCTCAGAGCAGCGCTGCGTCATCGAAGGGACAGCCGAGTCCCAGCGACGTGGGTGGGCCAGACGGGGTGTCTCACGAGAAGCAGCGGGGGATCCTGGGCTCGATGATCCACTACGTGACGGGCGCAGACACGGTCAAGGACAGCGCCATGCTACGGGGTTAGGGCCGCGCGAGGGGAGCGAGTGGCGGTGTTGGGATGCTGCCGTGCCGCACGACACCTCGTGGTTCTGGCGAGGCCTAGCGCTGAGGTCACCTCCAATCGCGTGCGCATGTGCGTCTCATACGTTGAAAGCCGCCTGAGTGGTCGTTCCTCGGCTCTTGGAGGGAGAGGAAGCCGCATCGTCACATGTAAAGGAAAGGGGGACCTGGCGGCCATGTCGGTCCGCGGAACGCGCGTCCAGGAGTTCCTCGCTCACGAAGGCGATGTAACGTGCCTGTACATCGGGCGCAAGTCCGCGGGAGTCCTCGTGACCGGCGGAGATGACAAGAAGGTGTCACGTTGGGGCCGCTCCCACGATGCAAAGGCATCGCATGCGACATGTTGCTTGTCATATCAAGGACGACGTCATCCTTCACATGTGGCAGCGAGTCCAGTCCCGCCGGGTCGTCCCATCACAGAGAGGCGTCCCACTGGGCCACTCAACCACACCTTGCCCCGCCGTCCCCTTCCTCCCAGGTCAACGTGTGGCTTATCGGCAAGCCACAGCCACTGCTGTCCCTTCAGGGACACCAGAGCCGCGTGGAATGCGTGACCTTGGACCGCGCCGAGGAGGTCGTCGTGGCCGGGTCCCAGGGCGGGACCGTGAAGCTCTGGGATCTGGAGGAGGCGCGCGCCGTGCGCACGCTGACGGGTCATCGCACCTCGTGCTGCGCCATTGACTTCCATCCCTTCGGGTGACCGCTGTAGCCTTGCCGACGATACCCGGCGCCACTCTCGCCTCCTTCGCCGTCGTCAGACGCTTCTCCGCCCCTCGCTTCCAGGGAGTTCGTCGCGTCGGGTTCCCAAGACACGCAGGTGAAGTTGTGGGACCTCCGGCGCAGGGGATGCATCCACACGTACAAAGCGCACGCGGGTGCCATCAACCAGGTCCGCTTCTCCCCCGACGGGCGCTGGGTGGCCACCGGCTCCGACTCGGGAGCGATCCACGTATGGGATCTCACCGCGGGACGCCTCTGGCGCGAGTTCACTGCGCACCGCGGGGCAGTCCATGCCCTGGAGTTCCATCCGACAGGTGCCCCCGCGCCGCGCGCCCCGGTGCATGGATCTGCGGTTGGAGGGAAGCCACGTGTGCATCGACTCCGCATGTATACGCTCGACGGTCCCTCCCGCGCAGACATCCTCCTCGCGTCGGGCAGCCAAGACCGCACGGTGCGCCTGTGGGACGTCGACCCGGAGTCGCCGCACGCAGGGCCGGTGGACGTCTGCGGGCCGGACACGCTCCCCGTGCGCGCGCTCGTCTTCTCTCCGGACGGTGAGCCAGCGGGGAGCGTGCTTTTCCCCTCACAGCGCCCTGACGTTGGCGCTCCCACGCATCTGCCCTCTCGTCCCTCCAGGCGACGCTGTGCTCGGCGCCACGTCCGAGGGGTGCCGCTCGTGGGCTTGGGAGCCCTCCACGCAGCTGGGCATTGTGGACGCTCCGTGGGGCAACGTGCGTGACATGGTCCTGCGCAACAGCCGCGTCATCGCATGCGCCGCGCGCCACGGCTCCGTGGGGCTCTGGGCCTTGGACGTGGCTGGGCTCGGGGGCTTTGCGCCAGGAGCGGGGGACGCCAGTGCGGGGTCGCCGGGGCGGCCGCAACGGGCGCAGGGCGCGGGGCCACTCAGCGCACACGGCGGTGCGGGCCCGTCAGGAAGGGACCACGCGGGCACTCCGAAGCTCGCCGCTGCCCCTGCACCGTCGGGCCACCCTGGCGCCCTCCCCAGCGGCCGTGGCCAGGCCGAGGTGGGACCCCCGGGGGAGTCGATGCCCTCCGAGTCCTTTTACGTGATGCCTGGGGTGGCCCCGCAGACGAGAGCGGCGCAGGTGCGGTGGAATGCCGAGTGACCACGGGGCGACGTGGGCAGCCACCCGCATGCTGCAACCCTCCTACATGGCCTCTCGCTCACCCGCAGCCCCACACGCGGCCGGAGGCGCCGGCACATGCTTCTCACCTACGAGAGAGCGGACATCGACCTTGGGGACGGCAGCTGTCTGCGCGAGGGTACGCGGGCTATGCGCCACCGTCACGGGACTCTGACATCGACGCGGCAGCAGCGGACCTGGGGGCCGCGGAGGACCGGCGTACGAGCCGCAGCCAGAGTCAAGGATCCCGGCCCGCGTCCCGCGCCGCGGAGGGCGGGGCAGAGGGCCTCGCTTCCCGGGAGGGTTCGGGGAGGACGTCGTCGGTCCGCACGACCACACCGCCAGAGGGGCGCGCGGGCGGGGCGGTGGCCGGGCGACGGTCGGGGCCGGGCCGGGCGGGGGACGTCGCGGATGGGGAGGGCGGGGAGCTAGGGCAGGTGATGGCAGGGGTGGCGGCCACGCGGATCGGCCCTCGCCTGTCTGCGCCGTTGCCGGGGCCGCGTGGCGAGGTTGGGGCGGACGGCGGCGGGCGGGGAGATGGGGGCTGGGGGCTCGGTGGGGGCGTGGGGGCTGGTCGTGGGGACGAAGGGGCAACGGACCGACCCCGGACGACGGGGGCCGGGGTCGTGGACGAAGTGGGGGGGAACCGAAGGGGTGGGGAGAGGGCGGAGGTGACCCAGAGTCAAGTGGCCCGGTCCGCAGTGGAGATGGTGTCTGTGGGGATTGGCGCTCCGGGGGACTCCCTGATGGCGAATGGGAGCGCGGGGCCGGTGCTCGCGCGTTTGGCGGCGGAGGCGGCCTCGGCCGGGCCGCGGGGCAGGGACGGGCGCAAGTGGATGGAGGGGCGGGCGGGGGACGCGGCGGTGCAGGGACAGGCGCAGGGGCCTGCCACGTCACATGATGGGGCACACGGCCCCTGGCCCCTGGGCGAGGAGGCCTTCCGGCCCCCCGGGGACCCGGGAACCGCGGCTGGTGGCCCAGGCGCAGGGGACGATGACCTGGGACTGGTGCCCCGGTCGATTTCGGGGTCCCGGCCGCGTGCGCCGAGTGCGGGGCGGAGGGCGGCGGGATTGGCGGGGAGCGCAGGCAAGGAGTTTGGCAACGGCAGGCATTGTTGATGGTATCGTGGCGTGCCTTTGCTCGCCCCGCATGTCATTGCAGCGCCACCCCTTGTCTGCAGGTTACGCAGACCCCTCGTCCCATCTCAGCCGTGGCGGCAGTGCAGTTGCAGCCGCGCCCGCGCACGACCTGAGCGCGTCCCCGCCGCCTGCCCGCCCCCGCCGCTCGCTTAGTGGCCCCCGCAGCCCCACGGTAGAGGTGCGCTACCCTGGGATGGGGGTGCAGGGCGGGCCAGCGCTTCCCCGGGGGGCAATGCCGCAGGGCGCGGGGCTGTGGGACGGAGTGGATGACTTGGTCCGCGGCGGGGCAGCTGCGGGGGTCCCTGTAGGGGACGGTGCAGGGCTGGGCGAGCCCTGGAACCCTGGGATGCCTGGGTCAGGCCCCCGAAGTGCGAGCGAGGAGCTGAAGGCCTCGCTGCGGGCGCTGATGGACAAGCACGCGACCGTCAAGAGCATCCTGGCGTCGCGCCTGGGGCACCTGGAGGTGGTGCGGGGCTTTTGGCAGCGCGGGGACGCGCGGGGGGCCGTGCAGGCGGCGCGGGTGAGGGTGGGGATGCGAGTGCTGGGCAGGGCGCCAGGTGGCCGCTGGAGGGCTTTACGAAGTCGCGCCTGAGCTTTTGTTCCACGTGCAACGCATCGGCGCCGTGCTTGTCACCTCTCATTGGCCCTCGCACTCGCAGCGAGCGGGGGACTTGTCGGTGGGTGCGGACCTCCTCAGCGTGATGGCCGGTGCGCGGAAGAGCGCCATATCGCTGGACGTGGTGCTGGAGGCCATCCCCCTGCTGCAGGTGCCGTTGCACGCAGGGCCCTCGCCTGTCACCAAGGCCTCTCTGTCGATCGACGCTGCTCACTCCACTCCTCTCCACCCGCCCCTCCCTCGCAGGGCTTGCTCCGCAGTCCCCACGTCCGCTTCGCCAACATAGCCCTCGACTTCTCCATGGCTGTCCTGGCCTCCCCACTGGGCGACCACATGCGCGCCGTCCACGCCTCACCCCTGGCCGCCGGCGTCGACCTCTCCGGTGCGCGGCCGCTAAGGGGACGGGCGATACTCATGCATGCATCGACGTTGTCTTGTCTCTCTGCATCCGTCCCCTGCCAGCCCATGGGCCCGCAGCTGTTGAGGTTCGGTTGTAATGAGAGCAAAGGGCACACACGAGTCGCGCTCGCAGGCGAGGAGCGGCGGGACCGGCTGCTGCGTGCCCGGGGCGGGTTCGTGGAGCTGGCGTCGCTCGTGGCAGCCCTGGCGCAGTCGGGGTCGGAGGCGGCGGGGCGCGCGTCGGATGCCCTGCCCCTGTTCGACCGATTGTGACGGGTGGCCAGCGGGCACGTGTAGTGGGCGAGATTTCAACATGCAGCTTGCCCTCGCCCGTGCCGCACCACCCACGCGTGCCCTTCAGCTCATGAACATCTTCATGATGTCCCCCAGCAGCCCCCCTGCGCCCCTGTCCTGCCCCTCCAGCACCGTCCCCTGGGCCTGCTGGGCCATGGCGTGCAGGTTCGGGTCCCGCAGCAGACTCGCCCGGTACGCCTGCAGGAGCATCTTGCCCAGCTCGGGCTTCTCCCGCTCAATCGCCTGCGATCACCACAGAAGCGGGGCAGTGACACCGCGTCCCGTGCCGCCCCACACCGGTCCCCGCATCGCTGCGGCCAGTAGGACAGCCTCCAGTCCTCGCGCGCACCTCGAGGAACAGCGCGCAGAATCGGCCCAGGGGCGAGTCCATGGGCGCCGTGCCGAACCGCTGCTTCCCCGCCCCGTCAAACGCCTCCACGAGCTCCCTGGCATGCACGGCCATCTGGCGCCCCTCCTGCTGGGTCTGCGGCGAGCGGGGAAGCTCCGCTCCAGCAGGCAGCATACTTGCAGAACATCAAGGTCTGCCAGCCCAGACCCGACGGCCCATGGAGCGGCACCCCACTCGCGCACCTTCGCTGCCGCCAGCGTCTGCAGCACGGCCCGCGCCCCGAACAGGTCCCGCTCCTCCGCCCGCCCCTCCGCCGCGCAGTCCACCAGGTACTCCCCCAGCCGCTTGGGCTCCTTGGCCTGGATGAGCAGCGTGGAGACGAGGTTGCAGCCCCGCCAGCCGAGCTCGGGGATGAGCCAGTCCACCTCAGCCCTGCGAGGGAGGTGGTAGTGTGGTGAGCAATGGGCCCGGTGCCAGCCGGAGGGTCGGCGCTGCGCGTCAAGCACGGACATGGACAGGGGCTGTTAAGCAGTACGCACGTGAGGATCTTCCGCACGAGTTCAAAAGGGGCCTTCTTCCTGGCCCACTTGGCCGCCTGGGACGCCAGCTGCGTCAGCTCCGACAGCGGGGACGGGAAGGTGTCGTCCTTGAAGATGGCCGCCACGTCCAGGGTTGCCAGGGACGCGAGGCCCTTGGGGAACGACCGCAGGATGGCGAGGACGCGGGAGACTGGGAGGCCAGGGGAGCGTGGAGGTTGAGGGCTGAAGCGTCCGTGGCAGCCAGGCAAGGGACGGAGCGAGGGGACTCGTGGAGAGCTCAGCGCGCCTCACCCGACTGCTCGTCTGGGGTGACGTCATCCGACACGTACGCGTCGAGCATCAGCTTGCCCATGTCCGTGCCACACTGCGACGCGAGAGCGGAACGCGACGCTCGGCGGGGCCGCGGGCCATCGGAGCGGACGGGGAACAGGGGGCGCCAGCGCCGTCACCTTGATCTCCCCCGCCTGCAGCTGCGCGACGGCCCCCTCCTGACAAAGATCGTACGCCCCACTGTTGTCCCCCTTGCTTCGCATCCGGTAGAACGCCGTCTTCATCATCTCGTGGGCCTCGTAGGGGTTGCCTGCGCCCGGGTTGCGAGGTCCCCTCGCGCTGCTGGCCCAGCCCCGCTAAGCCAGCCCACGAGTGCCCCCGAACAAAAGCATCTTTGCCCTGTCAAGTGAGAGAGCGATCCGCTCTGAGGATCGCGCCGCGGCCCGCACCAGACTCCATGGCCCGTTGCACACGCTCTGCAGGCGTGCTCATCCTGCCTCCCCGGCCTCTCCCCACGCAGGAAGCTGCAGTTCTCTCTGTCTTATTGCACCAGCGGACAGAGAGCGATGCGGGCGCCTTCACGCGGTGCAGATCTCAATGCGCTGCTGAAAGGATGCAGCAAGCTGCAGCAGGCATCAGTGCTGACTATGCGTTGTTCGCGCCAAATGTCAACCACGCCGCAACTTCGCATCGTTCGAGATCCGGGGGATGGGGAATGCCCCAGTCAGAGAAACGTTTCCGGGGCAGTGTTTCCCGGACGCGGCAGCGCCGCGTCGGCAGGATCCGCCAACAGGCACGCTTGCGTCACTTGCCGCGCTTATAGCCTCTGCACTGAGCTTTTGCACTGGGCTTTGCTCGAAGACCTTCCCATTTCACTACATACGGCTTCTGCCCAATCCAGCAGCTCAGTGTTGCGGCTAGCTGCTGCGAGTGACAGAGGCAGCGGGGGCTGGGGCCTGACGGGCCGTCGGCAGGCGGCGCGGGTGTCCCCGCAAACCACGCGGGGAGCGGGCTGAGATGAACAGTTTGGAAGGCAACAGGATTATCAACGTCCTGGATGATGCCATCGTGAACCTCAGGTGCGCGGGTGGGCGGCGGATGCGGTCGTCGGCTCGCCCGCGGTCATCCGCCGAGTACATGGTCTCGCAGCGTCACGCCGCGCCGCGCCGGGCGCGCCTTGACCCGAGCCGACATGCTGAATAGGTGGATACCGCGGTGTGCGTCATGCGATACTCGTTCGCGTGCGAAGCGCTCCACCCCGTTGAGCGCTGGAGCCTCCATCCCGCTGTGTCGTGCAGGATCCTCTCCCGGGTCACCGAGGCTGTTTTCGACCGGGGCGACTTCGAGAACGCGGGCTTTCCGGACGAGTTTCTCGACTTGCTCGGTGCGCCGCCATGACGGCGCCGCTCGGCGATCGGAGGCCGCGACAGCTGCGGGTGCATCCATTGCCGCCCTGCCAACCCGTACCCGCGACGCCCCGCCGCAGACACGCACCGTTCCATTATCCAGGCGAACCGCTCGGACATCCAGAGCGAGCAGGTGTTCAAGTCCACCACGGACGTGCTGCGGGCGATCCATGCGTCACCGCGCGAGCGTGCCCTCTTCACGGGCCCCGTGCTCGAGCCCAGCGAGGCGATGCAGGACGTCGTAAACCTCTTCATGCGTCTGCGGGAGATCATGAAGCAGAGGTGCGGCGCGCGGGCGCCGCTGGCCGCGTGGGGCTTGCGGGAAGCCGCGGCCATGCGACATTCCTAGCGCTCCCTCCTGGCCCCCGCAGCCTGGACATGACGGTGGAGGAGGAGCGGAGCCGGAACGAGCAGAGCATGGAGACCAAGGAGCGCCTGGAGCGCAACGAGAAGGAGCGCAGTTCCCTGATGGCGGCCCTGAAGATGGAGCGCGAGGAGCGGGAGCGCGAGTCGGCGGAGCTGGACCGCCTGGAGGAGAGGCTCAAGGCGGACACGAAGGCGAGGCAGGGGGCGTCGCGGGGTGATGGAAAGACGCTGCCCGGCACGGTGCGACATCTGCATCAGGTCGCCCGCAGGTGGTGACGGACCGCTTCCGCCGCGCCATGGTGGACACGGACGAGGTGGAGGCGCGGGAGCGGGAGGAGGACGCGGTGCACTGCCGCATGGAGAAGGAGCGCTTGGAGAAGGAGCGCGACGACCTACTGCGGCGCCTGCGCGCCACGCGGGAGCGGCACGCCAACCTGGAGCTGCAGGAGAAGACCAAGAAGGGGCAGGCCATGAACTACCTGCAGGACGCGTTGAAGGACTACGACGCGCTCATGACAGAGAAGCAGGGGCAGTACGAGGAGCACCAGCTGGTGACGGGGGGTGGGCGGTCGGGCCCTGCCTGTCACCAGAGATGACGCAGCCACCGCGGCCACCTCTTGGGGCCAGCGACGTTTCGTCAAAGCTTATTGACCCCCACTCCCCGTGTTTCCCCAGGCGAGCGACAAGGAGGCGCAGCTGGTGCAGGACATGACCACCATGACGGAGCTGATGCGGGACGAGCGCGTCAAGTTCGAGAAGGCGGAGAGGGACCGCATGAAAGAGGAGCTCAAGCTGGCCATGCGCAAAATCCGACAGGGTGAGGCGGGGGAGGGACGCGGGGGTTGGGTGGGCCGGGGGCGGGTCCACCAGGGCACGCACCCTCACTGGCCAGGGGCTGCCCCGTCACGCAGACATGGCGGTGGATGTGGTGCAGGCGTGGTGGCGGACGGTGCTGGACAGCCGGAAAGGCAAGAAGGGGAAGAAGAAGGGGAAGAAGTGAGGAGGGTCTGCCCTTGCTGGGTAGGCGTCGCATTGTGCGCTTGTATAGGGACAAAAACACGTATCCTGTCTTTGTCCCTGCTGGCCGGCTACACTTCAATCGCATACCGTGCGTCGCGTGAAGAGCCCGCTGCGCGTGAAGAGCCCGCCGCGTCAATGCTGCTCATCCGCGCCGTGCGGCTTGCATGGCTGCCGCAATGGCCGCCGCCGCAATGCCCCCCCCATCCGCCTCGCTACCGGAAGCCCCCTCGGCCCCTTTGTCAGCGCCGTCGCCCCCGCTCTCTGCCCCTCTCTGCCTCTTCGCCCTCACACTCCCCGCCGTCTCGTCACCGCCCGACGGGTCTCCCGCCGCTCCGGACCCCCCCTTCACCGCCACCGGTGCCACGCGTTTGCGCCCCACAGGGGCAGGCTGGATGCACCTCCTTGACTCACCTGCCGCGCTGCCCGCCGCGGCAGGACCTGGCCCCTCCTCTCCGTCCGCTTGCGCGCACGGGCGCTCGCTACCGGCGCCTCGGGCGGGCGAGGGCGTGGCGGTCGGCGTAGTGCGGGGGGGGCAGGCAGGCGGGGTGCTTGGGGCAGGCGCCTCCCTGGGCGCGAAGAGGTGCCGAATGGACGCGGGGAAGTCGTCCTGTGGGGGCGAAAGGGCGTCATTTCACCACCCCACCCTGCACGGAGCATGCACAGCTGCTCCCCCATCCCACGCCCGGCCCCCACCTCTCCCAGCGGCTCCCCGAGCTCCCCCTTATCGAAGGCCACGACGGAGCAGAAGCCATCGCGGCTCGACACGGCCAGCCGCCGCCCACAGGGCGACCAGGCCAGGTCAGTGATCTCCGCCAGGTGGAGGGCCCCGACGACGGCGATGGGGGACGTGTGCGCCGTGTCGTAGATGGCGACGGAGTCCTTGGACGCCACGGCGAAGACCAGCTTGTAGGGGAGGCCGGTCATGGGGCTGGCCGGCGCAGGGTCCTGGGGTCAATGGGAAGAGCATGGAGTCGGGGTAAGGCATGCAGGGAGTGGTTGTGGGATGAGAGAGACGACGTTGGCTGCTGCTGCGAGTCGGGAGGTCCATGGGCGCCGACGGTGGGTGTGCCTGTTACTTCGTACGAATGCGTGTGGGTGATTGACGAGCAGGCACAAGCCGCGCTCACCGGCAGCCGGAAGGCTTTGGGACAAAAGCGTGCGGCCACGGAGGGCGTGCCGAGCCCGGGCAGCACCACGGCCGGGCGGGCGGCGTCCCCCCGGGGGAGGAGGAAGCAGGCGTTGCGCGTGGGCGCGTCGGGTCCGTCCTGGAAGAGGCCGGACGGGGCGAGGAGGAAGGCACCGTCCGGAGACCAGGACAGGCGGCGGAAGAAGGCGCAGGATGAGTCGTCCTGCCACATGGGCAGCTTGCGTGGGGGGGCATCGGCAGCAGCCTGCAAGGTAGGGGCACGCGGCAGGGCGTCGACAGGGGCAGGCCGGAGCGGCGGAGCGGCGGCGACGATCTCTGGCACCGACCGAGCACCTGGTTCGTGGGGGCAGCCGAGCCGGATGCCCCTTCGGCTGCGGCCTGGGAGGCGCGGCTGCGCAGGGTGTGGCGCAGGGCGAAATTGCGGGCGCGCTGAGCACTGGTGCGCTTCTCCGCGGCCTTCTTTCCCCCCGCGGCCTGCTTGAGCGAGTACACGCGGACGGTGCGGTCGCCCCCCGCCGTGGCCAGCATGACGCCCCAGGGGTCCCAGGCGACGCCCTGGACGAAGTGCCGATGGTCCCGGTAGCGAGCGAGGACGTGGGATCCAGGCGACGAGTCGAGGATGACCGTCTCGTTCTCAATGGACCCGGCCGCGACTGCGGGAGCGAGCGCGATTGGTGCCGAGGGCAGGGCTGGGCACCGTCCCAGTGCCTCGGCCTGCCCACGGCGATGCCTCACCCGCGGTGCCGTCCGGGGACCACGCGACGTCCATGACATCCGATCCCACGGCTCGCTCCATCTTGACGGGCTTCCAGCAGTGCGCAGGGTCGCCCGCCACGGCATCCTCGCCCCCAAGCGTCTCCGCGTGCTCGTGCGGCGCCGGGCGCCACACGAAGATATCGCCGCCGTCTGCCCCCGTCACCAGGCGATCGCCGGCGGGCGAGAAGCGCACAACATTGACCGCAGTGGTGTGGCGGGGAAGCTCTGAGAGGAAAGCCGCTGCGGAGGGGGGGCAAGCGGTGGCAGGTGCCGCGTGACACGCGAGGGGCACGCGAGGGAGGGCCGTCGGAGTTGAACCAGGGCGAGGGAGCGACGAAGGGCTGACCGGCTAGGAACTGGCTGCGCTTCACCTGAAAGGCGCCCCCCTGCATCTTCCCGCAGAGCCCACAGCTTGACGGTCTTGTCTGCGCCGGCCGTGGCCAGTACGCCATCGTTGCTGAAGTCCACGGACAGCACCGGCTGCTCGGCGTGCCAATGGATTTGCAGGGTTTTGGCCCGCATGACCCTCCCCCGCCTGGCAGTTCTCCCTGCGGTGTTTGACGCAAAGCGAGTAAGCTCATGAGATGCATTTTTTCACCAGTTCTACTGTGGCAAGGATGCAGGGCTCGGCGACCGCGGCAGTCCCCCATAAACTGATCGAGCCGATTTTGAAAAGCAGACGCGGACGCACCAGCCGCGCTCGGTGCTGGCGATCGCAGACGAAGCGTATGTATTAATGCGACACGTTGTGCACCCCAGGACCGCGAACTGTTGTCTGAGCAGGCAGCGGCGGTGCTGTTGGTTGCTCGTGCCAGTCAGAAACAGACCCGGTTCTGTCGTCCGCTCGCAGCGGCGCTGCGAGATCTGCGCGCCGCGCTCTTTCGACAATGTCGCACTCCCACCGCGCTCCTCTTCCGGTTTGGCGCTACCCATGCCAGCTCCGACCTTCTCAGGTCCCCCGCTTGGCGTCTTGTCTGGTCTGAGACTCTTCATGCCATCGTCACTGCGCGCCGCTACTGGCGCACGGGCCACCCGCTCCCCGGTGCACCCCCCATGCTGCTCCTCGACCCACCTGATGCCCCAGCGTGGGCAGGGGCCGCTCGCATTGTCTCCTACGCCGGCCACAGGATCTCCTCTGCCCTTGCCTCTCACGCCCGCCTCGCTTCCCCGGTCACGGCCCCGCTGTTCCAGAACCTCCATGATCCTTCCCTTTCCCATGGGGTCTTCTTCAAGGCCATCCCTGTCACTCAAAACCTCTTTTCTTCTTTCCCACCTCTGCCTCCCCCGCAGCCGCCACCCCTTCGCCGTGTTCCGCTGGAGCCGGGATGGGGGGGCTAGGGGGGGAGTGGTTTCTTCTCCGCGTTTGCTAGCTTGGCGGCTTACACCGACCTCTGTGTCTCCACGTTTTCTTTTCTTCTTCTTCCCTTCGGGGTTTTCTAGCGGGTAGGGTTTTGAGGGTGCCCTAGCCGTCATCTCTTTGAATCCTCACTGGCAAAAAAAAAAAAAACTGGTCTTCTGCACGAGGCTCGGCGAGGGGAAAGTGGCGATCCCAGGTTCCATCCTGTCCAGGCCATTGCCTCACAAACAAAGAGTGCACAACCTGCCGTCCTCCGTGACCCGACCTTAGTCCACGAGAGCTGTTCAACTCTATGCTCCTGAATAGGTCATCGCAGCCCCACCTACACCGCACCACCAGCCGTCCAGCCGCATGGCGCCCTTGCGCCATCCCCTCGATTGGCGCATTATTTGTAGTTGGCGACCGTGCTGCCCCCCGACGCGTACCTGTCGGGCTTGCCCATCACGTACTGATCCCACAGCTCGCGGGTGATGGCGATGCCGAGGTTGATGGCGATGTCGGGGCGCAGGAAGAACGTCTTGGGGCGCATGTTGGTCATCACCTCCGCCCACTTGGCCATCATCACGTCACCCTGGCGCTGCGTCTCCGAAGCCACCGCGTCCATCAGGATGGGGAACCTGGAGCGAGAGGCGGAGGCGGTCGGCTGAGGTGGCGACAGGGACGGTCCGCTCCCGCCCGGCGGCAACCCTGCTTGCTCGCCTGTACACCGCCTGCGCCATGAGCACCGACGCCCCGAAGTCGTGGGCGAAGAGCTTCTGGACCTTGCGGTTGTACTGCGCCGTAGAGCGCTTGGAGAAGTCGCCGGTCTTGCGCATCGCCAGCACCGTCTCCGCCGCCGCGCGGCCCCCCAGGATGGCCGTGTGGATGCCCTCGCCCGTCAGCGGGTCGATGTGCCCGGCGGCGTCGCCGATGATGACCAGGTGGTCGTCGTGGTTGGTGCGCAGGCCCTGCCCGCCCAGCCGCAGCGGGGCGGCCTTCATGCGCTCTGCGAGAGGGGGAGGGGGTCGAAGCGTCGCACGCGGCCCAGGGGAACCAAGCCCGGCTGCTGTGGCAACGCTCACGGTCGGGGCCTGCTCACCGATCTCGGCGTTGGGCCCGAGGGCGCGGGAGATGAAGGGGTCGTTCTTGATGGCGTCGTTGTGGAGGCGCGCCAGGTCCGACTCCTTCACCTTGCCGCAGTTGCCCTTGCCGTCCGTGGGGATGAGGTAGTAGCAGTAGTTGAGCTCGTCGTTCGGGTGCTTGAAGATGGCCGAGTAGCCGGGGAGGGACTCGCGCTGGTAGAAGCACACCCCGTCAAAGCCCGTGTTGTGGGTGCCGCCCTTGACGAACGCCCGGGAGCACACCCCCCGCGGCGCCTCCGTGCAGTAGCCCAGCTTGGTCGCCAGCCGCGACGTGGCCCCGTCGGCGCACACGAGCACGCGCCCGCGCACCGTCTCCCCCTTCGTGTTCCACACCGTCCACAGCCCCGTCTCGGCGCTGAACTTCGCCTCCGTGACCTCGAACCCCTCCATTAGCTTGGCGCCCGTGTCCCGCGCCTTCCACGCGATGCGCTTGTCCAGGTTGATGCGCTTCACGGCGCACGCCGCCGCCTCGCCCAGCTTCTGCTCCGACCTGCAGCGGAGCGAGCCAGCCCTCTGCGTCTCGGGTGCTGTGTGTCGCGTTGGACGGGCTCACACCGCTTGGATAAGACCTGCCGCCTCACCTCCCGATGTAGCAGATCCCCGACGGCGACACGAAACCGCCGGCGTCGGCGAAGTGCGCCTCCCCGTTCGCCTTGAGCTCGTCCATCACGCCCATCTCCTCCAGCACCTTGATGGCCAGCGCACACACGGCGTCCCCGCAGTACTTGTCGCGGGGGAAGTGCTCCTTATCTGCGACCGCGCGGCGCCGGGGGATCGGCTGCGATGGCCGTGCGTGGCCCCGCGCGTGGCTAGCGACACCGCCGCATGTACCACGCTGGGGCCCAGCCCTCACCGAGCAGCGCCACCTTGGCCCCCCCCTTCGCCGCATAGTACCCGCACGTAGACCCCGACGGCCCAGCTGCGGGGAGAAGGCGGATTCACCGGCGTCGCCAAGGGCCCCCGCCGAGTCGCGTCACGACTGAACCAGGCGCGCCACAGCATGTCGCCCTCACCGCCCACGATGACGACGTCGTAGGCGTCCGCGGGGAGCGTGCCAATCGGGTACTTCCCCGACGAGGGCACGCGCGTCGCATAGCTGTACGCGGCGTACCCCACGGTCGCGACGGCAGCACCAACTGGGGGCGCGGAAGGATGGCGAGCGGTGATGGACGGCACGGGCCCCAGGCCTGGGGCCGTCGGGGAGGCCACGGGGCCATGCTCCGGGTCACGGAGCGAGACGGCTCGCACGGTCCGGGCGCCCGGCGAGGGCGCGGCGCAGGCTGATGCTGGGGCTCAAATTTGGGCCGCGAACAGACCCGGCCTCACGCGCGCTCCCGGAAATCCCACGGAGGCGGAGGGCAGCTGGAATCGATCGAGACGAGCTCGGGCAGCGGTCACGCGCTCTCGCGAACCGGAGATGGGTCCCGGCGCGCCGCGGCCAGCCAGTGAAAGGGCTCGGCGTGCGGAGAACGTCGCCCCCGAGGGACGCCGCGGGACGGCGTCCCCCCGGTTGCGCGTCACCGGAATAAAAAAGGCGCGCGCCCGGGACCCAGCAGGATCGCCCGGCGGAGCGATCACAACCTGGGTCCCCGGCGCCAGCCGCCACGCGACGAGACGAGAGGAGAGGCCGTCGTGTCCCGTGACAAACGAGGAGCAAATTAAGCGCTGGAATGCGCGGGCGTCGTCGATGCGATGCTTGTGAGGCCGCGGGCCTCTGCCCTGGATCGGCGAAGCGGTGAAAAGGCACTGGGACTCTGAATCCGGCCCGTCGACACGATAGCGGTGATCCGCGCGTCCCTCTCGCCTGCCGCCGCGCGGACCTTCGGGTCCGCACGGTCCCAGTAGCCCTGCAGTCGGTCCTTTAGGGCCTGCATGACGCCTCCCTTGCACGACAGAGGGATGAGGAATGGCAGAGCCGGAAGGCGTCCGATCCCTTGCAACTGGTGGAGTCATCTCTGGCACTCGGCGCGCAGGCAACCACGTCGCGACTTGCATCAGCTCCGTTCCCCGCACGCGCTTCCATGCTGGTGTTCGTCTTATCTCGTGTCCCTGGGCACCATGAAATGCCCTCTATAGTGTGTAGTGGGCCTGGGCTGCACTGCGTAATCTGCACGTGTGTCTGCTAAGTTGGCGGGCCGAGAACGGACTCCATATCTTGCCTCGTCTTGGAGACCCCGTGCGGGTGGCTATGCCTCGGCTCCAGGCTTTGCTTTCCCTTCCTGGCCCGGGGGGCAACAGCCATCCCGGCCGAGGTGAGGGAGCTCCCGCCCAGGGAAACTCCGACCGAAACAATGATCGCTCGATGTCGCACCTTGAGCATGCGAGGGGCGTTTTTATGTCGCTGCAGCCGCGCTCGAGTGGGTAAGTATGATGCGATGTCCGTGCGAAATCCGGCGCTGCACCCGCTTCCGGCAGGTTTTCGACACGGAGAGCAGACGCAATTGAAAACCACGCGCAACCCGGACGACGCCGATTCGTGGCTGGCGCTGGGCCGGGCTCTGCTCAGGCTCGGGCGCGTTCACGACGGCGCGCGGGCGCTGGCCCGCGCTGCCGAGGTGTGTTTTGCAGTCGTGCCGCCAAAAACGACGAATGACTGCATTGAGTGCGTGTTTATTCCCTCACGCGAGTCGCCGCGAGTCGCGCTCACAGAAGGCCGCTGGAGGAGACGTGGCAACAACGCGACGGGACGCCCTGCTGCTCCTCAAGCAGGCGGAATCGCTCGCGGCAGAGTACGAAGTTGATGTGGGCCTCCAGGCGAGCCGCACGGGCTGCTTTGTGGCAGAAACTTGGCTCCGCATGTCTGCGCTGATACCATCCAGCAAGTTCCCGCGCAGATCGGCGTCCGGGGCCTCTCGATCGACGCTGGAGAGGCGCCTGGAGTCGTCACAGAGGACTTCGACTGCAGCGTGCTGCTGGCGCGCGCCATCGTGGACGCCAACGCCCCCGCGAGCAGCGACCTGGCAGGCGCGACGCGGCGACGTCCGTGGCGCCGTGACGAGGGGCGTCTCGAGGGCATCGTCAATCAGGATCCGGACTGGCCCTCAAGCTCGTGCTCCACGTCCTTGTCGGAGGATGCGGGTGTTTGCCGGCGGCGCATGTCTGGGGACGTGATGCTCAGCGTACAGAACGACCCCCGCATCACGGGCAGCGTCCTGGAGAAGCTCAGGCGAGACACGCGACCCGCTCGAACGCTGCCGCCTTCGCCGCCCCAGGCCTCAGCAGAGGCAGCCGGTCTCCCGCTTGCCGCAGGGCCAGCGCGTCCCACTCGCAGCTCTGCGGGTCGACAGGGCCACGTGCGCGCGCCTCCCTCCCGCTGCCTTCCCGGGCCCGTTACCGGCAGAGCTCGGCTACGCAGGGGTCGGGCCTCGCCGTCGCGGACCAGGCAGTGGCGCCCGGGGTGGTGGGCGGCAACCAGGAGGGGCGCGATGCCGCACTCGCGCGGCAGGGGACGGGCGGTGGGACTCGGGTCGCGTCGATGCCAGGCATGCGATCGTCGACGGAGGACGAGGACGGGACGAGGGGCGGTGGTGAGCCTGGCCGTGTGGTGTGGGACACGAACCGGCAGGCGGTGTGGGCGTTTGGGGAGGTGGTCGAGGGGGGGACCGCGCTCGGTTTCCGGAAGCAGAGCGCCGAGGTGCAGGGCAGAGAAGCTGCGGCGGCGGCGGTGGCGTGGGGGACGGGGAAAGCAGAAGGGGCCGTGGGGACAGGCGGGGGGCAAAGAGTGGAAGCTGAGTCGGGGTCCGAATCAGGTGTTGACGCGTCAGACGAGGGCAGCTGGGACGAGGTCGTGGAGGGCACGGAAGGCTTCCCGTCGGACCTGTCCCGCAAGCTGCGTCTCATGTGCTCAGGTGACCCATGGATGGGGTGCGTGCACATGGCACAGAAGCGTGAGGCGCCATTCCATGGTGGTGCATGCAAGTGAATCGCCACATCCGCGTTTTCCCGCAGCCATGCGCGAGGCCTTCGGCTCAAGCTCCTCTCGCTCGCATCCACGTGCGGAGGGGACCCTGGCCAGCTCAGCCAGCCACAACCCTGCCCGGCACGGCCACAGCAAAAGCAATGGACACCCCTCGTCACAACCTCACCCCCACCACCTGCGCCACCACGCCCTCCACCCTCGCGCGCAACACCATCCGCCCATGCACGTCACCCCCACCCGCCACCAAGGGTTCTGGGAAACGCGCCACCAAGGCAGCCATGCCCATGCGCCGGACCCCCTGGGCTCCCATCGCTCCACGGCAACCTTCCACGCAGCCGTGAGCACCCCCCCGAACACTCCGGCCCCGTCCGTCACCTCCCCCGCCGGGATGCGGCGGGGTACGGCGTCCTGGGGTTGCGCGACGCCTGCAGCAAATACGCCGCACTCTCTGAGCACCGTGGCGCCCAGCGCAGCAGGGGCCGCCCTTCCCACCCCCGAGCGCGCCGGTGGGGTGCCTGGCTGCCCAGAGAGTGTGCCGCGCTCCAGCCTGGGGCACTCGAGCCCCATCAGCTCCCTCAGTCCCCAGCCCGTGGCGAGGCTCCCGCGGGTGGCCAGCAACCTGACGCGTGAGCTGCGGCGGGTCGAGTCGAGCGGCGCTGTGGCCGTGGGGACAGCGCGGAACGCCGGCAAGTCTTCCTCCGCCAAAGAGGCTCTGCCGGAGCCAGGGGAGGGCCGCTCCGGACGGGGCCAAAGCGAGGCCGCCCTCTCGGCGCTGGGGCGGCACGGGTCGTGTGATGCGCGGCTGGGGCCGGGGGCAGTGGCGGCGGGGCTGGAGGAGGTGGGGGTGGGTACTGCGGGGTCGAGTGAGGTTGCGGTGGGGACAGTGGGGAGAGAAGGGGCGGGGGTGCAGCCACCAGAGCTCAACGGTGCGGGCCCTGCGTGCGAAGGCGGCGACCCCCGGCGCCCCACGCGGCGAGGATCTTCAGCAAAAGAAGGCCGGCATAATGCCGACACGGGCGTTCCAGGGACCCCGAGCACCCCCGGACTTGGGCGACTTCGGGCGGGGAGTGCGCGCCTGGGGGCGTGGCCCTCAACGGACCTAGGGAGCCTGGGGAGCGCGCCCACCTCCCGCCCGTCCCCGTGGGGCCCGGGCCTGACGACGTCCGTGTCCCGGACGACCTCCTCGGTCCCCCGATCCGCGGACCATAAGGACCCTTTCTTGCTGGAGGAGCTCTTCACGCCAGCCGCGACGACCCCGGGCGCCAACGCCGTCGCCCTCGGAAGCGAGGACTTCCTCTGCCTGAGGTGCGGACGCCGCGGCGGGAGATGTGCCCATATGCCCATGCTCATGCTCTTACGTGCTTCGACAGCGAAGACGAGCTACCTATGCCCGCCGTCATCGCAGGACGAGGAGCTCACGCCGCACCAGCGTCGTTCGCCCCCCCAACACCGCGCGTCGGTCCAGTGGCACGCCGAGGCGGGGCAGCGTGGGAGACCGTCCCGTAACTCGGCCCGTGACCCAGCAGGTGGACTACCGGCTCTCTGGGCTGTACGGGGACGGCGCAGACGTCGCCTTCAGGGGTGGCATCGACTGCGGTGATGTCTCGGTCCCGGAAGCAGGGCCAAACGGCGGCAAGGGAGGGGCTCCGTGGGCCCAGGCGGGGGCAGCAGCCCAGGGGACGGGTGCCCGGCCCCCCAGGTCCGAGCGCCGCTCGTCTGCGGATGCCGCTCCTTTCCCGCCCCCCCCTCTCAAGTGCTTCCGACTGCTCCCTGCGCCGGTCGCGTTGGCCAGCTCGACACCGTCACCGGCCCTTGCCCCCCCCTCGCCGGCCGCGCCTGCGGGTCCTGAGACGAGTGCCACAGAGCTGTGCGGCGTCACGGTGGCTGGGGATGATGCCAGCACGGCCCGGCTGTCGCTCTCCGTCGTGGGTGCGGGCCACCCCTCGCAGGCCACGCCATCTCCGACGTCCCCGCCGGCGTCGCGCGGCGCTGTGCACGCGGAGTTGCCTGCTGCGGTGCCTGCGCACCTGGCCGCGCCCACTCAGGCGGACGGCGCACCCAAGGGCATCAACGAAGGCCCCGATCACCGCTGTCCCCGTTCCCGCCGCCAGTCGTGGCTCACGGCAGACGTGGCTGAGCGCCTGGAGAGGGACGCGGAAGAAGACGCCAATTTCCTGAGGTGAGCGCCGTGGCGGGGTGGCAGAACAGCTCAACAGCTGCTGGCAGAGTGCGGCCTGACCGGCCCTGGGTCCCGCCCCTCTCCAGGCCCTACCTCCAATGCAAGGGTCTGCGCGTCCTGGAGAGTGGTGCAGGCACAGGGGTCGTGGGCCTCACGTGCGCCGTCATGGGTGCGACGGTGGTCCTCGCCGAAGCAGACACCGACGCCAGGCGTGTCGTGGCCGCCAACCTGGAGAAGGCGAGGGGCGTGGGGTCGTCGGCGATCGGTCAGCGTTCCTGAGCCTGGACAGTTGCTGATCGTGCCACCTCCGTCCCTGCCCTCAGAACCGGGCCCTCATCACCAAGGCGGGGGGCTCGGCGGTCGTCGCTGCGGCCGACTGGGCGGACCCGTCGTCCTGGGCGCTCGCCGCCGCCCCATCGGTGGACCTGGTCCTCGTGTCGGGCCTCGTCGCCCGCGACGGGGACGTCATGCCCCTCGGGCGCGCCCTGGACGCCGTGCTGGCCGCCGCCCCCGACGCCGACCTGATCGTGGCTCACAAGCACTGCAGCCCTGCCCTCGATGCCGCGATGATGTCCGTCCTGCGGGCCCACAACATCCGCCTGCGTCTCCTCAGCTCCCACGCGTGCCACTCTGCCGTGGATGAGGCCCCCGGCAACCCAGGCGTGGCTGGCCCCCAGGGAGGGGACCAAGCCCCGCCGTCATCCACGCTCTCGGCCCCCGGGGGCGTGGCGCCCCTCGTGCCGCCCGGCGAGAGGTTCGGGGACGACTGCCCGACGCTCGAGGGGCCGGCGGGCCTGTGGACAGGCGCGCTGTCACCCGGGCGATGCGGGGCGGACGACCCAGCGTGGGGGCGGGAGCTGTCGCGGGTCCTCTCCCACGCGACGATTGGGTACGGGCTCGCGGCGCAGTGGGGGGGCGCCCCGGGCGACAGCGTGCGGTCGAGCGTGGCAGACCCCATGGGGGCGTGCACGGTGGCGAGTGCGAGGGCGTCGCGGGCACGCGAGGAGGCGGGCGCGGCCTCCGCTGGCGGGAGCGCCAACGGGCCGCCGGGCGCGTGCGCCACGGCATTGGCGCTGACGCGGGGGAGCGGGGCGTCCACGCCCGCCGTCCCTGAGTCGGTGTCCCTATTCCACTGCCGCCGCCAGACGCGGGGCATGCAGGCCGCCACCGTCATTGCCGACGGCTATCTGACCCACTGCTCCGACTGGAGCTTCTATTGACTTGAATCGTTTGAATTGCGACTCCAGCGCACGCGGGCTGGGAGGTGTTCGGTGAAACTAGGTGGGATTCGTGTGGATGCCCGGGCTCCCCACGCGCGGCAGCAGCTCAGCATTGCATGCTTATGCGGGCGCATGCTGCGGCCGTGGCACGCCTGGCGTGGCATCCAAGGGCGGCGTTACTGCATCAGGGCCACTGGGTGAACTGGAACACCTTGCCGACGATCTCGAGCCCCGTGGGCACCTGCCACGTAAAGAGCGCCAGGTTGAGCACGTTGAGGGAGATGTGGGCCGTCCGGGCAGCGTCGTTGCCCTTCTGCGGAGGCGGGGGGCAGGCAACATCGCTGGCCTGGGTGCAGGCTCTGGGGCTAGTATGCATGGAGCGAACAGGAACAAGAATGAGGCAAGAATGACGCGTGGGTGGGTGCGAACCCCCTCAGGCTAGATCACCTGCATGGCGGGGACCAGGGCAGCGGCTGCCGCCCACAGAGCGACGATGGTGGCCCCGGCGAACAGGTGCGGCCCCGGGAAGAGCCGCTCCGTGCGCATGTAGGTGTTGACGCACCCCTCGATGGCCAGCCCCACGCCCCCCGCGAGCAGGATGTTGCCCATGTCCCAGTGCTTGTCCCGGAACCCCCCCGCGAGGATCTTCTTCCGCTCCTCTTCCAGCGCCCTGACCTCGTCGGCGGCCGGGGAGGGCGGGGTGTTGCCCTCAGCGTCGGGGGCCGGCAGCTGCGCCTTCTTCTCCTTGATCTCCTGCGCGATGGTGCGCGCTCGCCGCCACTGGAACCCCGTGTACGCAGAGAAGAGCATCCTGCGTTGGGGGTGGCTGGGCGCTTGGCACCGATCCCACCTAGCTCCATGCACCCGGGATGCGTGTCAATGTCGTGGACGGGCGGCCAAGCGCGCACCCGACAAACAGCGTCCCCATCACCGCCGGATGAACCAGTGCCGCCGTCCGACCCTCCAGGATGCCGTACGCCCCCCCCGCAGCCTGGGCGGGCTCGGCCATGGACAGAGCCGCAGCGATCATCACCGACGACGCGGCGAGGCGCTCAGCGACCGCGACGGAGCCTTCCTGCGCGCGAGGGTGAGGGGGGGTCGCGTCGCGTGCGATGGTCTGCACGCGCGCGATGGCGCGTCGGATGGCTGCCCCGCTTGGCGGACGAGCGCATGGAGACCATCCCATGCGATGACAGGGCGACGGGCGCCAGCTGGCGGAGGGTGGAAGCGCGCAGAGGCGTGCCCAGACGGAAAAGGCCAGCTGGGTCCACCGGGCTCTCGAGACGCTGAGATATTCGAGCGGCGGATTCCTCGCCCATCGGCAAAGGGGACGTCCACGGAAGCGGGAACGACAGCGCTCTCGCCCGGCGCGGCGAGGGCGAGAACCTTCAGCCACGAACCCAGGGCCCGTCGCGGGCGCGTCGAGGGCCGCGGATGCTCGCCAGCCCCGGCACGGATGGCATCCTGGTGGTCGTTTTTGCGCATGGACGTGCGGGGAGCGGATGCAGGGGCCCCCACCTGTCCGGAGCGCGCGGCAGCTGCCCGCATCGAGCGCGCCGGGCGCGGAGCCGCAGCGCACGCGGCGCGCGGGGTCGCGGCGATGCACGAAGCCGCGATCATGGTCGGCGGGCCCGCTGCACTGTTGTGGGATGCGAGAACTCGGCCTCGGAGTGGGGAATGCAGCGATGCAGCGCGGTCGCGTGGACGAAGCGACGAAATACGCGAGGTCGAGGTGGACTGGCCTCGACTCGTGTTCCCCTTGGCGCCAGAAAACTCGGGGGATTCGAGAGTCCCCGCGCTGCCCCGACGCGCCATCAATCGCTGCATTATCGATTGACGTCGGCAGCGTCGGGCTTCGGGTGAGGTGCGGGGCGTGGGTGGGCCAATACGTTGACCTGCGGCCTCCCCTGCAGGCCAGGCGCGACCCTCGCACCCCCAGATGCAATGGATTCCAATGGGTTTGCCGCTGGCTCCATCGGCCAGCGGCGGGAGCGCCCGGTCCCGAAGTCGGGACGCGACCCCCGAGCCCGCAGCTCCCGGCGCCTGTCCTTCCCGCAGTTGGGGGGAGCTTGCGTCAAGGAGTCGTCATGAGGAGGCGGGGCACCGACCTCGACCCGGGCGGGCGGTCGTGGCTGGACGGGGAGGAGCCCCAACCCTCGATCCCCAGGCGCCGTCGCTCCCTGCGGAAAAGGTTTGCGCGGGAGGGGTCGAACCGGTCGATGGAGTCGCCGCGGTCGCGCGTAGGGCCCGGGCCCGGCGGGGAGGCGCCCGGTCGCCGAGGAGTCTCCTCGGGACGCTTTTCGACCCCGCGCCCGCCGTGCGTCCCTGCAGGACGCCCACCGACTGCGCGGCGCTCACCCGGACGGTCGTCTTTATCACGGAGAACGCGCAGGCCGCAGTGGTGCGCGGGGGGGCACCTTGCCTGCCGGCCTGTGCTGCATCGCCTGGCCGCGACCGCCTGGGCCCCGAGACGCCCCGCGTCCTGCGCCGCCGCTCTTCTTGGGCTATTTCGCGCCGCGTAACCGGGCGACGCGCCCCCGAACGGACCCGCGTCCGCTCTCCCTGGTCTCGCAGGAGGCTGAGAGCCCGGAGGAGGACGCGCTGCTGGCGCTCTTCGAGCTTGCCCAGACCGCGGCCGGGACGAACGGGGCGGCGGAGGGCCCGCCGGTGCCGCCGAGGGGCGGCGCCGTGACGCGGGGCGGTGCGGCGAGGGGCGGGGGGCGGGGGCCCCGGTCCACGTCAGCCCACACTCCCGGCGTGCCGGGGCACCCGCACGGCGGCGGGCGCGGCGGGCTGCGCTCGCGGATCGAGTCGCACGCGGCGGCGGGCCCGGGCCCCAGCGCAGGCTTCGCGGTCCCCCCGGGGATGCTGGCCCCCGCCCCGGCGGGGGCCGGCCCGGGCTTCCCCTACCCAGGGCTGGCGATGGGCCTGCCGCCGGCCATGGTGGCCAACCTGCAGCGCTTACGGGGCCGCCCCTGCGCGCGGCACGTGTACATCGCCAGCCTGATCCACGCCAAGCAGCACCTGCAGCAGTACCAGCAGGCCCTCCTGGTGCGGGAGGCGCAGCTGGGGCACGGGGTGCACAAGCAGGCGTACCAGCAGCTGCTGGAGATGCGGGGCGCACAGCTGGCCCAGCTGGCCCAGCTGGGCCCTCTGAGCAAGGCGATGCAGGCGGGGCTGGCAGAGCAGCTCATGTATGGGGCGGCGGCGGCAGCGGGGGCGTGGTCGGCGGCGGGGATGCTGCCCCGCGGGGGATATCGCGCAGGTGCGGGGCCGTCCAGCCGCAGGGTGCCGTGCCTGCAAGCATCGGGGTGACATGACCAGGGAACACCTTGCTTCCCCTGCCCTGTGTGCAGGGGACCCTGGGTCGCTCGCTGCGGGCCTGCATGACGCGCAGGCGGGCGCGTTTTTGGGGAAAGCTCCGCCTCCCGACGCGTACGGCCCGCTCGCCAACGGCGTGTCGCCACCAGACGCAGGTGGTCAGCGCAACGGGGGGGTGTCGGACGCCCTCATGCCGCCACCCATCATGCCGCTGAATGGCGCGGGCGGGGGCCCACCGCTGGTGCACAAGGTGAGCGCTTCTGCAACTTTGCCGGCTCGCCCTTCTCTGCTGCCCCGTCCAAGAGTGTCCACTGCATCGCCTGCGCGCCAACTTCCGCCTTTGTCTTGGCCCTCGCAGTTGATGAACGGCGCTGCACACCTGGGTCCCAACGGCGCCATGGCAGACGGGGGCCTCCGTGTCGCACCCCGACAGGGGCTCGGGGACTGAGGCCGCGTCGCGACCCCCGAGTCGCGCGGTGGCGGCTTTCCGAGCGGCCAGTCACTCCGCACCCACGTCCCCGTTTCGACCCCGCCTCCCGCTGCCTCACGTCTTTACGTCGCCCAGAGGGCTTTGCGGGTCAGGCCATATACCTCCCCTGCATTTAGGACCCTTGATTGATGGCTTAACCCGCCATGCACAAGCTTGCCACGATTACTGCTAGCAAAGCTGCCCCATAGCACAGCGCGCGCCCAAGGAAGCGGCAGCGCTCTGCACACGTCCGCCGCAGCCCAAGGCCGCGCTTGCGTGGGCCGCGGTCCCGCATGGCCGCACACGATTGAATGCGACGGCCACGCCCCAAAGCCAGGCCTCCCCCGCTGCGCCTAGTCCTCATTCCCCGTTCGGCGGCTCTTCCGCCATGCCACTCTCCACGCCATCCCCGCCCCCCCCGTCGCCAGCTCCGTCCTCTCCGTCCGGCCCAGCCTCCTCGGTCGACGCCCCCACCCGCTCAGCCTCCCGCGCCCTCGAGAGCCTCTCCTCGTCCTCCAGTGCCTTATGCAGGGCTTCGCGGACGTGGGACGGCAGGTCGAGGGCCAGCAGCGCCGCCGCCGGAGCTGTGGGGACGGGGCGCAGAGGATACACGTGGGTGCCACAAAAAAGCAAGGGTCCACCACGGCAATCGTCGAGGACTGTGCGGAAAGCCAGCCCGAAGCACCTTGCTGGCCCCACGACACTTCCCTCCGCCGCGCCTTGCGCCCGTCACGCCCCCGCATCACGGCTCCTCGCGCCACGGCGACCCCGCTCAGATCAAACACCGCCCGCCTCTTCTCCCCCAAAACCTGCCACGCCCGCGCGACCGCTGCCCCCTCGGCGCTCTTGGGACCCCCCGCCTTGACCCCTCCGGCATCAGGCCCCTGCGCCCCCCCTTCGCCTGCTGGCCCCTGGCCCGCCACGCTTGGCCCTCCCTGGTCCGCGCACGCATCCCCGGCGCCAGCCTCAGGGGCATGGGCCCCACCGGAGAGCTCCGTCATGGCCACGAGCATCTCATGGAGCACCAGGGCATCCACCGACTTGGGGTCGACCTCTTGCGGCACCTCGCCCATGGGCCCTGCGAGGTGCGTCAGGGCGAACAGGTTGGGAGCCACGGGCGCGCATATGGACACGCGACGATTGCGTCGGGGGGGTCGCAAAGAGCGAGGGCAGCCGGGGCTGCCTAAGAGGGCGGTCAGGTCGCCTGGCGGCAGCAAGGACCCCACGATGGACTTGTGTTCGCTGGGGAGGGCGGCGTATGCCTTGGCGACCACCTCCTGCTGGGCCGCACTCATGGCTGTGCACATCGCGGCCGCCTGCGCGCGTGGGGTCGGAGGGAGGATGGCAGGAGTGGGAAGCATTTGCCATGATAGGCACGTCATTGACCACCGCAAGGGAGGGGCACGTGCCATGACAGGGAGTGCCTCTGCCACCCACACGTCCCCTTCCCCCGCACCTCGCACCGCGCCGCCACGACCATCGCCTCCAGAGCATCGACGAGGGCGAGGGCGGCGGCCACGGCCTCGTCCAGGCCCATGAGCTTCCCCTCGATGGCCGTCTGCGCCCGGCGCAGTATGGCCGACACCTTCTCCTGCACCAGCACGCTCTTCTCGTCGTCCAGGCGCGGCTGCACTTGCTCCCGCCAGCGCTCACTGAACCGAGGGGACACACAGGGCGCAGGGTTGGAGGGGAAAGCCTGTCGTGCGCACGCGGGTCTCTCAAAGGCCCGCCGCGGCGCCCACCGCCCGCTTGCCTGAAGCGGTCCGCAAGCGTGCTGGCCATGATGTGGACGTCCGAGCCAGGGGGGTTGTACTCCTTCGCGTTGGAGAAGACGCGCTGCGTGTCCACTCGGACCTCCAGAGGGCCTTTGTAGTGGCCGCCCTTCTCAATCCGCGTCTTGATGGTCCCCAGGTCGATCGGGTCTGGGAACACAGGGCGTAGCCTCCGGGTGAGAGGCGGACGACGACTCCTCGCGTTTGTGAAGGGTACTTACCGCATTCCCTGAGCGAATGACGCGGGGAGCAGCGGAAACGCGGGGTCCGCGGCGACGTGCGGCACCTGTGATGACGCGCGTGTAGTCGGGATACCGCTGGGTGTCGACGGGCGCGTTGAATGGCCACGACCACTTGTGCGACATGAGGCTTCGGACCACTTGCAAGCACAGCTTGCTGAGAATGTCCGCCTGACGCTGCCGATGGGACGCCTGCAGCAGGGAAGGACAGTTTTTGGGTCCCTCGCCCTGAAGGAAGCGTCCAATCACATTCCAGGGCCGCAATCGTGGTCACAAGTCAAGCATCCTCGCGCACCTGGAGACGCACGCGGTCCTCGTCCGTCAGCTGCGCGATGGACGCATTGGCGTGGACATCGTCGACCCGAGCGTTGTAGTCCTCCAGGAGGAAGACGAGAAAAGAGTTCAGCCCGTCAATCAGCCGCGTCAACTCCGCCACTCTTCGCTGCAGCTCCCACTGCGCCTTGGGCAGCAGCACAGGCGCCAGGGGTGCCCGGGAGCTGGGCGGGCCACACGGTTGTCGCTCCGCGGGGATGGAGACGCACAGCAGATTCGAAGAGGCGTGCGCCGCAGGGGAATGAGCGATCGGCATCATGCCGGGCGGCGTGCCGCCTGTCGCCATCGCGCTACCGCCAACCACGCTCCCTCTGCAGCCCGATTCCTACGCTGCTCGGCCGTCGTGACGCACGGCGTAGTGTTGAGGAGCAATGCACGCACGACGCGAATCGCTCGGGCAGGGAATCCTGGACGAGATAGGGTTCCTACGCCGGTACACAAGGAAAAAGGTGGCAACGGAAGACGATTACAAGGCTCCTTCGCCAGGGGTGTGGCAGATTGCCCGCCATGCCATGCCACCGACGATCGCCGCCATTTCCGCTGGGAGTCAGGTCCCAGCAGCACCTCCATCGCACTGCCCCCTACACCACCGGCTGGCCTGGGCGCGTCGCTTTTCCTCAGCATCCAACGCTACGTGCTCATGGCATCCTTTAAACGTTTCGGACCCGCCCTGACAATGACAAGGGCACTCAGCTCTGGGGCGGTCGATCTCCAGACACCCCGGCACATGCCTTCCCACCGACCGGCCCTCCGCTTCCAAATGGCTGCACGTGTCCGCTTCGGGACCCCGACGATGCCTCAGCTGTGCTGCAATACCAACTCGGGCAAGGCGATTGGACCTACAGATGACCTGGGACGGCAAGCCAGTGGCAGTCCAGGGGTGGCAGAGGCAGCAGGGTCCATTTGCGTTCCACGCAATGGCCCTCGTCGCCTGCCTGGTAAGCCACCATGGCATTGTGACCAGGTATGGGTATAGTGCATCACCATTGCGTTGCTTCACTTCAACCGCTGAGCGTCTCACGGGGCAACACCATGCGTCGGCGTCATTGGCCATCTACTTGAGAAGCCTCTTGTTGCCGCCCCTGCTGCTGCCACTACCGCTGCCACTGCCGAGGCTCAGCTGGCCCAGAGCACTACCACTCAGCACGGCCTGCAGTGCCTGCTGCGCGGCCTGCCCCCGGAAGATGATCTTCTCGTTGCCCTTCTCGACCACGAGCTTGTCCTGGATCTTGCGCACCATGGTGCTGGCCTCCTGGAAGACCTTGCGCATGGACGCGATGTCCGTGCCCTGCGTGGCGCACACGATGCCCCCGGGGGTGCGGAGGCGGTCCTTGACGGCCGCGGCCATCTCCTGCAGGACGGCCGTCTCGCTGGCGCTCTGGCCGATGCCGATGAAGCAGACCTTGAAGTTCCAGACCGAGTGTGAGGCCTCTTGCAGCATGGCGATGGTCTGCTCCCGCGTCAGGCGGAGGCTGCTGGTGTCGCCATCCGTCAGAACGACCAGCCACTGTACCACGGCGTTCTTGTGCTTCTGCTTAACCTTCTCGTTGTACTCCTTCATCCCGGCAAGGGCCGTCTGCATGGCGTGGGGCAGGTCGGTGCCGCCGGATGGCCGGAAGTCTCCCTGCAGCCCGCGGTGCTTGAGGTTAAAGTTGTGGGCAGGACCGACCATGGCGCGGCGGGCCTCGTGGTTGAAGGTCCACACGCAGATGAGGTCGCTCGGCTCGTTGCGCCGCCTGCAGGGGCGGTGCGGGAGGCAGGGACTTGGCGTGCGCGCTGTCGATCCGGGGGATGGGAATCGTTGGGAGCGTTTCGTATTACTGACACTCGACGCGGGCGCGGTCTCAGCCTATGGCCAGTTGGCCGAAGACTCCAGAATGCAATGCCCCATGCATCAACCGTGCTGCGATCACGGGCTCGAGGGCTCACTTCTCAGCAACCTCGTTCACGAACGTCTCGAAGGCCTCATGCGCCACCTCCATGCGCGTCTTCCCGCCCCCCGCATTGGTGCCCATCGATGCACTTCGGTCGATGAGGATGGTGAAGCTGTTGTGAAACTTGGTAGTGACCTTCTGGTCGAAGCTGGCATCGATCGTCTTGTTTGCGCCGCCCCGCGTATCAGTGACGGTGAAGTTGACGCCTTCCACGGCGGCGTTGGTGGGGGCGGACACGGCCGACGTGCTGGCCCGACTGCCATGGCTGGTCTTGCTGGGGCTCCTGTGGCCGCGACCGGAGTCCTGGTGGCCTCGGCCACCCGATGGTTTCTGCCCTGCGGAAGGAACCGCGGTGCGCTAGGGTCATGGAACGACGGGCTGGGGGTCGGGAGACATCGGCAGCACGGTGCTCCATCGATCACATCGCGTCGCGGCTGCGCTGCGCCACGTCGCCGAGAGTAGCGCGCATCGTACGCATTGACTCAAACACGCGCGCATTGGATCGCAGCATCGGCCCCCGCGGCGGTGACCGCGCTCCGGTCGGTGGGAGCACAATGCTAACGTGCACCACCCGCGCGGCGAGCCACGACACACGCCCACGGGTCGCCACCGATGCTGCGACTCGCAAACATCCCTGAGCCAACCGGCGGGTGTCTCACCTGCCCGCGTCCGCCCTCCGGCATAGTGCCCGGGGGTCGGGAGTTGCGCGGTGGCGCGAGGGTCTGGGCGGCGAGACTGCGGCTTCTCGAGGAGGCTGACTGCTTAGCTCGGAGGCTGTGGAGGTTGCCGATGAGAATTATGACTGTTTTTGCTGGATTGGGGGCCTCAAAAGCCCGTCCCGGGCGGGGAATGCCCCGTCAGACTCCAGCCACGGCGTGCCAGAGGGAGCACGGTCCACGACCGTGCCCTCCTCCTCGCTTATCCTCCAGCATCTGCGCGCTGGTCAGGGCTGGAAGCGCTCTGTGGGGCGAGGAGCACGTCAGACCCATCGGTGAGGCGCTCAGCACCTGCATTGGAAGCGGGCCGTCAGACGCCCACTCCAGGTCCTCCACCAGGACCTTTTGCAAGCACACATGGACGGTGCAGGTCGCGAGCAGGCACGTGGTATTGCGACTGATCCGGGCCACGGGGCTGGGTTGGGTTGGATTGGATAGGTCCACCTGGTTGCACGGCGGCTCCTTTGTTTCCCCACATTTAGCTTATTAATGGCCTTGCAGATTGGCCATCGTGCCTTTCCTGGCGGGTAAACCTTTGTAGGCCCCACTTTCTCCCAGCCTCGAATTCTGAGAAGCCCGGAGGGAAACGAGCACGCTTAAAGTGCTTGGTTTGCTGGCAAGTTCTCCAGACCATGCATGCCGTTCACTTTGGGTGGGACCTAGTCTTAGAAGCACAGCACAGCGGCTGCGCCTACGTGCCGGCCGCGGCATCCCCTCAGCCCGCCTTGCTTGCCCACGCAAGCATCGGAGGCGCTTCAGTCGCGGCCCATGAGCAGCGCGAGGAGAATGGAGCAGAGGAGGAAATGGGTCAGTTCCGGCTGCATCACAGCGGGGAGGGAGCCGCGGTTGGCGGCGGACCGGCGAGCCAGCCCCCATCACAGCGTGTGCATACGCTGCGAGCTCGCCTTGAACGTGTTGGCGTGCCCCAGGTAAGCCTCCAGCACGTCCGCGAAGCGTTTGAGGGCTGCAAACAGGAGGTCAGTATGGATGGGTCTGACGCTGCTGCCGCTCGACGCACAGGTCGGAAAAGCGCTGCCCCAAACCGGGTCCCCAGTTTCTCGAAGCGCTGCATCTCACCCGGCTGAACCGTAACCAGCCACTTAGGGAATTCCTCCGCATGCGCGAACTCCACGAAGCCTGCGGATCGGGAGCGCCAGGTCGCCGCGGCACGGGTCCCCGGACAGCGAGGGAGCGGTCCCCTCCCGGCGCAGCTGCCGCGTCTTCGTGCCGCCAGATCCGCGTGGCGCACCACCAGTCATCTTCCAGGTGGGTCCACATGGCGCGATGGGACAGAATTCGCGACATTGGTTCGAAAGCCCCCCCGAAATGCCTCACTCACCCCTGTACAGCGCGGCGAACTGCATCAGCGAAAGCGCCGATATGAAAAGCATCACCGGCGGTGCGAACACCATGAGCAGGGGAAGCGGGGCGCGAAACCGCATCCTGAACACGCTGTAGCCCGCTGCGCTGGCCACCCCGTCTGCGATACGAGCTGGTATCTCCGTCTCAACACCCGCAATCGTACTCTGGAGCTCATGCCCCGGTTGGTGTGAGCATGTGAAGGGACACGTCTTCTGACGCCTGACCCCCGCCTTGCCGGGAAGCTGTGATGAATTCCGGGAGGGGCCACCCCCCCAGCGGTTCGCATGTTAGCTCTAAGTGCTGGCTCCCGCACTCATCGTTGATTATCCCTCTCGCCCTAGTCTGGCAGCGTTGCTTCAATCGGCGCAAGCCGATCGGCAGGGGCGGCGCAACACGTTTGAGAAAAGGCGACCGCACTTAGTCCTTCTTGGCGGGCTTCTCGTCGATCTTGGGCATCGGCACGCCGCAGATGGGGTGCAGCAGCTTGGCCAGCACGACCTCGTAGTGCACCCACCAGGGCACGATGGTGTGGCCGATGTTGCCGAGCGTGTAGAGCACCTGCGAGGGCACAGCGGGGCCGGGGCGCGTCCTTGCCGGCCACACGGCGCGGCTGGGGCTGCCGTACTCCGCACGAGGCTACCGCTCGCCGCACCATGAGCAGAAGCTCCGCCGTGCGGGCCGAGATGACAGCGCCACCGAAGCGGACGAGGAGGGAGTAGCCGATGGCGTCGATGGCCACGCGGTACACGGTCACGTCGGGCTTGTCCAGCACGCTGTCCTTCTTGAGGAGCACGGCCGCGATGATGGAGCCGCCGTACACGAGGGCCGACGCCAGGGCCGCGGCCATCAGGTACATGCCGGGGTTCGCGGACTGGACCAGGTAGTTCACGAAGGCCTTGAGCTTGTCGAGCATCGCGGCCTTGCCGCGGAACGAGGGCATGACGCCGGCGTGGCCGAAGGCGCCGATGCTCGTGTTGCCGGCCAGAGCGATAAGCTTGGCCACCAGCATGCTGCGGGGGTGCAAGAGTCGGAAGAGGCTCATGCAAGGAAGCTCGCGCGCACCGCGGAGCCCCGTCGCGCCCGATGGCACGAGCGGCAGCCAAGGCGTGGTTGAGGGGTGGGCGACGAAGGCGGACAATCTGGGCAGCTGGTCTTGCCTGTGGAGGACGGCCATGGCCATGCGCGCGTACTTGGTCTTGAGGTTGTCCTTGACGACCTTGGGGCTGAAGTTCATGATCCACGTGGCGACGATGGCGGACAGGAGCATCATCGAGCCTTCGTAGCCGCGGAAGATGTTGTCCTGCGTCGTCGCGGGGTTGAGGCATAGAGTGAAGATCGAGACACGCATCACGCCCGGGATCGGCTACCCCCCATGTCGCAAGCGTCCGCGATCGGCCCCCTTGCTCTTAACTAACTGTCGTTGACCAGCTTGGCCCGCGAGTCGGTTACGGGCCCCCTCCGCTAGTTCCCTGGCAAAACCGTGCGACAATCCGCGGTTAAGCGGAAGAAAACAGGCGCGGGGGCCAGCGCGGGGGCCGCCCGGGCCCAAGTGGACTCGGGAGGGGAAACGCCCCGATTGCTCGCGCACGGCGGCCTGACACGCGCTCCACGGCACATGCAAGCGTAACAAGACAGGATCGGCCCCTCTGGAGGAAACCCGGGGCCCGCGGCACGCGCGGGCCGCTGCAGAAGTGCGCAACATGCGGAAGTCCCGGGACGACGATCGGGGCCCTGAGCACGCGCCAGGGCCCACCCAGCGACGGCATGGACGCAAATTAAGAGGCTCATCCACCGACGCAAACTAAGAGGCTCACCCCGGACGCAAACTGAGAGGACACAGACAAACAACAAAGACGCTCACCCCGGCAACGCCAGCCATCGGCAAGACGACCTGCCCACCGTAAGCGACGAGCGTGGTGATGGCCACGGCGGAGAGCCAGTTGGAGAAGGACCCGCCAGCCATCTCCTGAGCGGCGATGGCGCAGGTCAGCGTGTGGCCTGGGGGGGAAGGCGGGAGAGCCTGTCGGGGTCGAAACACGACGATCGCAAGTCATCGTGCAAATATCGGGGCAGGGGAGCGCTCTGGGCGCGTGCGGGCGGCGTTAGCGGGCGTTCCCGCCCCTGCTCAAGTCAACAACGCTGCCTGCCCTGAAACCGCAGCCTGCCCACCGCTCCCGGAGCTCAGCTTTCGAAACTCACTCGCATAGTAGAGGTAGGAGGGCACGTAGTACACGATGCGCTCTACGGGCCAGACGACCAGGTCGATCACGTCGGCGATTGAGCGGATGTGCATGGCTGCTCGCAGTTCACTCAGTCCTCGTCGAGGTCTCGAGAGTTACCGGCCCCAGACCGCCCCTGGGCTTCAAAAAGGGCCTTGCCAAACACCAGAGTCTGGCGGTGCTGCCGGTTGACCTCCGGCCTCTTGCCCCATCGCCTTAAATGGCGCATTTATTAGGGCTACGGGGGCAGGGAATTGGAGGAACGGCGCCGAGAGCTGTGATTACACGTCAGATTTGCTGGCCCGGGCCTTCGCTGCTGACGCGCCGGAGCCGTGAGCGCGGGGTAGAGCCAGCGGCGAAGCGATGGTGGCGCCCCTCTCTGATGCTGAGGCCGGGGGCCTCGTCGCCGCGATATACAACCGGTGCGTGCAACCCTGCGCGTAACCCTACGGCGGGCGGTGGCGAAAGGCAGCGAGTGTCGCGCGCGTTCCTCACCTGGCGGTGGTGATGATCGCGTCGCCATGCTTTCCTGCCCGTCGTCCGCGCAGGCACCGGAACAGCCAGCAGGGCGAGAGCAAGCAGCTGCTCGCCGTCCTGGGAGCCGTCTTGGAGGTGGTCCGCGCGCAGGGCCTCGAGCCCACGCCGACGGCTATATTCGCCGCCACCATGATGTCGTTTGAAGCGCCGGAGGTGAGTTTCCGGCGTCGCGCCCCGCCGCGCGCCTCACGAGGTCCTCCCCCCCACTGACGGCCCTGCGCCCGTGTCCGCAGGCGCGCGTGGTGCCCGAGGTGCTAAGCGCGATGAGCCATTTGTTGAGCAGCGCCATGGCGCAGATGCCGGAGGCCGCGCTGGCCTCGAAGGCGGCCCAGGCGCTGCCGTCCATCTCGGCGGCTCTGCACGAGGCGGCCGACAAGCCGTCCGCGATGCGCCACCTCGTCGACTGCACGGTGCACCTCTTGCGAGCGTGTCGGCAAGATGCCGGGCCGGTTCGGGAGCACTTCGACGGCCTCTTGCGCCTGTCGCTGGACCCGCGGCCCAAGGTCCGGCGCGCAGCCCAGGGCGGCGTGACAGAGGTCCTGGCCGCGACGCGGGGCACGGGCGTGGGCGCGGAGCACTCTCGGGCCGTCGCGACGCTCAGCCGGCGCCTGCTGGCCGAGCCGCAGCGCAAGGCCTTGGAGGCCGCCCAGGTGCGACCCGCGCCGGGGACCATCGTTGCCTTGGGCGCTCTATGGACCTCTCGCGTCGCGCCGCGAGATAGTGTGCGCGTTCCACTGCGCAGGCATCCAACAAGCATCGCAAGGACGCCGAGAGCGCGATCCAGGCCGCTGTCGCGGACGCGCTGCACTGGCTGGGCACGCTGCGGCAGGCCGCCCCTCTGCTGGCCGTGGCAGATCTGGCATCCCTGTGGTGAGGTGGAGCGGGAGCGCTGGCTGCGCATCGCGACGCGTGGCCCCCGCTCGCTCGAGCTCCCTGCCCCCCTCCTGCCCTGGCAGCGAAGAGCTCCTCCAGCTCTACGCCCTTCGGCAGCCTCTGCTTTCCAGCCATGTGACGGAAGTGCTCCAGTCCACGATGCGCTCCACGGCCTCCGTTTTGGGGACCAAGACCGTAGCCGCAGTGCTGGTGAGTCCGGACGTCGGCACTGTCGCGTGGGGGACACGTCCAACCGCGGTGCCCCTGGCTCACCCTTACCCTCCGCCCGCCGTCGCGACGCAGGCCTCCGTGCTGGAGCTGGACGTGGCGGCCCTGCCGAGCGAGGTGGCCTGCGCCGTTGCACGGCTCCTGGAGACGGGGTTCCTGCGCCTGGCGGCCGAGGACCCCGCCGCTGCGTCCCGGGGTCTGCCGCGGCTGGCGCACGCCCTGGCCGGGCAGCTGGCGGCGGGGGACGAGGCGCTGCGGTACGCGGCAGCTAACTGCCTCTCGGGGGCGCTGGGGGCGTGCGTGCCGGACGAGGCAGTGGACGAGGCGCTGGCGTCCAGGTGCGTATCGGCGAGTGCTTTGGCGTGGCCGGGGTTGGCGAAGGATGTGTGAGATGTGACCATCAGGGACGAAGCTGCGCCCGTTCGTTGATCCCCCAGGGGCTCGCCACCCACGCCGCTGCACAGCGCGCTGATGGCCGTGGTGGGCGCGTTTGGACCCGGCGGCCTCGACGGGTACGGTTTCGCCTGCGACATGGCGGGGACTATCTTTGAGAGGATGGGGGTCAGGGGGGCGCCCCTGTGCACGGGGCTGCTGCAGTCAGGTGATGCGATGCGTCTGGGCCGGGGCTGCTTCATGCACCTCTCCTGTCCGTGGCATGAAGCAACTGCCCGTGCGTCTCGTCTGCAGTGGCCCGGGTGCTTGAGGTGGCGTTCGACCCCTCGTCGGCAGATGAGACCACAGCCCAGGCATGCGTGGAGGCCGCGAAGCAGGCAGAGGCGGCCATGGGGAAGGCCCTGCAGCACCTGGGACCCGCAGCCACGCTGGCCGCAGTGCCGCTCGACCTGCAGGTGAGGCCGAGTGGGGTGGGGGTCGAGTTGCATGCCGCGTTGCATGGAATGCGTCCTGGTGTGCTAAGAAGTGGGCGGAATCCGAGGGACACTCTGTGCAGGTGTTGCGGATGACGTGTGCATGAGCCTCGGTCGGTGCCCGCAGAAGGGGCTGGTCGGGGCGGGGCAGGCGCGCACCTGGCTGCTCCCCATCATGAAGACGGCCGCCAAGGGATGCGGGATGACCTTCTGGTGGGTGCAGGGTCGGAGGGGTGGAAGTGTTGCCAGCGGCGCTCCCTCTGCACCGTGGCTGGTCGGGAAGCGAATCGGTGACGTTTCCCTCATCCTCGCAGGGGCACTGACCTGCTCCCCGCCGCCCGCGCTGTGGGCGCCGAAGCGGCGCGGTGTGAGAAGGCAGGGGCCAAGAAGCGTGCAGCTACTCTGCGTGTCCTCGAGCTGCAGATCTTCCAGCTGCTGGTGGGACCTGCGCACGCTTGGGCTGGCTGGCCGGCTCTCAGGCGCTTTGTTCGGGGCATGGCCGCGCGGGCGGCTCGCGTGCATCCGCTCCCTTGCCGCTCTCCGCAGGGCTCCTTTGCCTCCTGGGCCAAGGACCTGGACACGGCCATCCCCAAGTTTGCCCATGACCTGGGCGCGGCGTTCGCCAACCGTCCCGACCTGCGCCCGGCCATTTGCCACGCTCTGGAGCGCATGTGCCTGCAGCAGGTGGAGTTCCTCCGGGAACACGGCACGGCCGAGGACATTGGCCACAACCCCTCGGACATGCACCATGTGGCAGCGGACCCCGGGGACGAGGCGTCCGAGGCGGGGTACGCGGCGGCCGCGGGGAGCGAGGCGCACCTGACAGTGCCGGGGGACTTCTCGGGTGAGGAAGCACGGCGCGGGTTGCTCACGGGCGAGGGGGTGACGAGGGTGTGATGGCTGGCGGGCGGGTGCCGTGCCACAGCTCGGGGCCCTGGTGACCCCATCTGACCCTCCCCTCCCTGCCCGCAGCGTCCGACTGCGAGCGTTCCCTGTCCGCCCTGCGCTCCGTGGCGGACAAGTTCCTCCCGCTCCTCTTCAACGCCTTCCTGGCCACCCCCCGCGAGCACCGCGGCCCCCTTGCCCGTTGCGTGTCGGCCTACGCGCTCGTGTGCGCGCGCCCCGTGCTGGCGGGGCTCTTCCGCGTGGTGCTGCAGAAGCTGCTCAAGGTCGTGTCGGACGCCCAGGCAGACGCGCCCCCCCGCGACCCCGTGACGGAGGGGGGCGACACGCCCGTGGAGCGGCGGTGCGCCTTCACGGAGCTGGCACTGTGCCTGGCCGGGGGGCTGGGCGCCGAGGAGCTGGCGGCGCTGTACGCTGTGGCGCGGCCGGGGGTGTCGGACGCGGAGGCGTCGGTGCAGAAGAAGTCCTACAAGGTGCTGGGGTACCTGTGCGAGCACGGGCGAGGGTTCCTGCGGCCGCGGGCGCAGGAGGTGCTGGGGCTGCTGGCCGAAGCGCTGCCGGCCTGCAACTCGGCGGCGCGGCGCTTCCGGCTGCGGTGCGTCAAGGCGCTGGTGATGGAGGCCAGCCGCCCCGGGGCGCGCCTGGTGCCCGTGGGGGAGGGGGAGGAGGAGGGGGACGGGGAGGACGCGCGGGCGCGGGTGCTGGCGGGGCTGGTGACGGAGGTGGTGCTGAGCCTGAAGGAGGCGAACAAGAAGACCCGGGCCGCCGCGTACGACCTGCTGGTGGAGCTGGGGAACGAGATGGAGGGGGCGGCGAGGGAGAGGGAGCGGGGGGAGGGGGACGCGGACATGGGGGAGGGCTCGTCGGGGGACGCCCAGAGCGGGGGCCTGTTCGACCTGGTGCGCGTGGTGCTGGCGGGGCTGGTGGGGCAGACCCCGCACATGATGTCGGCGGCCGTGATGGCCCTGGCGCGCCTGCTGTACGAGTTCGCGCCGCAGATGCGCCCGCTCCTGGGCCAGCTGATGCCCGCCGTGCTCATGCTCCTGCGCTCCAAGGCCCGCGAGGTCGTCAAGTCCGTCCTGGGGTTCTGCAAGGTCGTCGTCATGAGGCGAGCCATGCGGGGGCCGCAGCGAGGCATTGCGCATGATGACCACCATTGACGGCGGTCGTGCGAGGTCCCGTCTGCTTAAGTGGCTGCCGCTGGACGCCCGTGTCACCCCGTGCCCCCAGGCTCCCCGTGGAGGACCTAACCCCCTACGTGGCCCCCATGCTGGAGGGGATGCTTTTGTGGGCCAGCGACTCGAAGAACCGCTTCAAGCTCAAGGTCCGCGCCGTGGTGGAGCGCATGGCGCGTCGGTGCGGGTTCGACGCCGTGGCGGCCGCCTTCCCCGCCTCAGACGCGCGACTGCTGGCGCACATCCGCAAGGAGCAGGGGCGCAAGCAGAAGAGGAGGGACGGGGACGACGACGCGGTGAGGGGCGGGGGCTGGCTGTCTTTTATTTTGCCTAGGTCGCCGGCGCCAGCGATCGCGGGGGCGAGACGCGGAATCACGCACCCTCGCGCAGTCCCTGTCGTCGCGGCAGACGCGTTCCACCATGGCACGCACGGCGCGTGCCTCCGAGTGGAACGCCACACGCATCTTCTCAGAGACGGGGAAGACGGGGGCGGGGGGGCTGTCGGGGGCGGGGGCGTCGTCTGCGCCGGGGGCGTCAGGGCGCGCCGTGGCGGGGCGGGTGCGCGAGTCGGAGGATCCCACGGATCTGCTGGCGGGGGGTTCCGGGCGGCGGGTGCGGGGGGCAAGGGCGCGGGAAGACGCACAGGGCGACGACGAGGTGGGTGGATCTTGAATGGACAGGGGCTGCGGGTGTTCAGGATGGCTCGTGTGCGCTGCCACAGCGTGCCTACTTGACCCGTGCCCCTCCTCCCGCAGCCGGTCCCCCTCGATGCGGAGGGCAAGCCCGTGTTCTTCGAGGAGGACGGCGTGAGGCGCGGCCGAGGGGGCGAGGACAGCGACGAGAGCGGCTCGGAGGACGACGCGGACATGCGGCGGTGGGGGCGGAGGGGCCGGGGCGCGCGGTCGGCGGGAGGTGCGCCGTCGGTGGGGATGATGTCGGTGGGGGGGCGCACGGTCAGCGCCGTGTCGGTGGCCAAGAGCCTCGCCGAGAAGAGGTGCGCGGGGGCGGCGGAGGGACGCTGGGTCTGCGGCAGATATGCGGCCACCCGGCGGATGGGCGATGCGGGGCGCTCGCCTTTGCCCGCAGGCAGGCCCAGCAGGGCAAGCGCAAGTTCCAGCAGCACAGCGGGAAGCAGTACCAGTCCAAATCGGCGGAGGGCGGTGAGGGCGTCGCGGCCGCGCTGCGCCGACCTGCTTGGGCCGAGTGCCGAGTGCCGCCTCACGGACTCCGCCGTTGCTTTGCTTGCAGACGTCAAGGGCAAGTCCAAGCTGGAGCCATACGCGTACTGGCCCCTGGACCGCAAGCTGCTCAACCGGCGGCGCAGCAAGGCCAAGACGGGCAAGGAGGGGCTCGCGCGGGTGGTGTCCGCCGCCCGGGGTGGCGTGACGAAGGGCAAGAAGACAAGCCAGGTCCATCAGAAGAAGGGCAAGAGGGGATGAGGGTGCTTTGGCCGAATTTCTCCGGCCATGTCGCTATGCAGTATGCTGAGATATCCCATCCACGATTGAAAACACACCCGAGCACGAGTGCGCCAGTGAGTGAGCACATGCATTCTGACGCATACTGGCCTTTGCACGCAATTCCTCTCACCGCATTCCATACACGACGCTCCACGACATTCCGGCCTTTTAGCCAGGCGTGGCATGGCATTGAGTTGTCACACGCGCCATGGCTGAGGTGCACCTGCTGGTGGAGGCGCTGGTCCGCGAATACCTTCACAAGTCTGGCTTTCGGTGCGTGGACTGCCCTGGCATCGCGGCGCAAGCTGTGGCGGATCTGCGCCATAGCATTGTGTGCCGCCCCGGACCACACTTTTAGCAGTTCTGCGCCGCAGGAGCACGCTCCAAGCATTTGATACGGAGAACCCGCGCTCGTCTGATTGCATCTCCGATACCAAGGTCCTCCGCGCAGCGCTGGGCCTCGCGGACATTGCCCGCGTGCTGAAACGCGACCAGCGGAGCGTTCCCTGTTGCCTGGAGCTGCTCGCCCGGCGTGCAACCGAGTTACAGGAGAGTGCTTCGCGAAGTTCGGATCGCAAGGGCGACGACGCGGTGCTGCCACGCGCTGGCATGCCAGGGAGGTCGCGGCTGGACGACATCCGCGCGCGGGCGCAGTCGGGTGCACAGGCGGATCCATGGGTATCGATGGCGGACGGCGCGGGGCCTGACCAGCCGGCTGCTGGGACCGCCCGCGCGCCTGGTGTGCAGGTGGTCATGGACGGATTTGATGACCCGGCAGGGGCCAGGCGCGCTGCAGCCAGTGGTGCTCCGACGGGGCCACGGCATGCGGCGCGGGTGACGGACCGTGTCGGCTCCCGCGCGCCACCTGCGGGGGCCCCAGCCCCGTTCATGCGCCCTCACGCCCCAGCCCAGGCGCCCAGGGGCGCGGTGCTGGGTGGGGACTTGCAGCTTGAGGACGTGGACGATGCGCTGGATAGCTTCAGCCTGGGCCCGTCGCAACGCTCGGCAGGTGGGCTGGTGCCGGGCCACTCCCTCGGGCACTTTGCTGCTGATATCCGGCTTTGACTGCATCCCCCCTCCCGCTCGCAGCAGCCACGATGCCTCAGCGCCGCGTCCCTGGGGCCATGCCGGACGCCGCCCGGGCTCGACCCCCTGCCATGCCGGACGCCTCCCCACTCGCTCCGGAGGAGGTGGCGGGGATCCGGGAGACGGTGTTTGGCGTGAGCGGGGGGGAGCCGCCAGCCTCCTGGGTCCAGGGCGTCTATTTCTGCGACCGCCCCACGCTGCGCTTTGGGCTCGAGCAGCAGGAGGGCGGGCCGTGCGGGGTGCTGGCGGCCCTGCAAGCGCACCTCCTGGCCGGCATGTTTGACCGGGACGGCCGCTTCGACCTGGATCCCTCCGACGAAACACGGCGCGAGCTGCTGGCGGCGGCCCTGTCGTACGTGCTGTGGCAGGCGGGGTCGGGACGCCGCGCCACAGGTGGGACCCCAAGCCGGGCACGGCGCGGCATGGGTTGGATGCTTTTTTGAGCCGAAAATTGGAACTGTCACTTTCTCTCGCAGTGGTGCTGTCGACGGCCGCATCGACGGCCGGCCTGTCGTTCCCCGCCCTTCTCGCCAGCGCCCGCAAGGTGGCATGCCCGACGCGAGCGGCGCTGGACGCCGCTGTGGTGCAGTGGATGGACCAGGTCATGGAGCCGAGAGGGCACGGGGTCGTGCTTGTCGTCATGTCTGCGGTGCGTGCGGTGCCCCGTCCGCATGACACCTGGGCGACTCTATTAGCTGCCGCAGCCCACCCCCTGCCCCGCACGCCGCGCCCTCAGGTCCTGTCCCGCGGCCTGTCGGCTCTGTTCCGGGACATGGACGACCCCTCGTCGGGTCTGTCCACACGGCACAACTACTGCGCGCAAGACCTGGTCAACCTGCTGCTGGTGGGCAAGGCGGTCACCAACTGCTTCGACGGCGACCGCGACCTCGACGGGATGGCGCTGCATGGCGTCGGCAGGCGAGGGGCGCCGCCGTCCGGGGCCCTGAAGAGCCCAGCCTCCATGCCATGCTGCCACCCGCCCACGCGCTCACGCCGCCCCATGCGGTGCCTGCGCCCCAGGCAGAGCCGCGTGGGCTTCCTCATGCTCTACGAGTGGTACATGAACGCCGAGGTGGGGTCGTTCCTCAAGAGGCCCCAGTGCCCCGTGTGGGTCGTGTGCGCCGAGTCCCACTACACGGTCCTCTTCTCGGACGACCGGGACCGCGCCATAGCGGGGGCACTGCCCTTCAGCCTGTGGTACTACGACCAGCTGGCCCGGCAGGACGCGGCCATCCGCCTGACGCTCAGCGCCAGCCCCGGCGGCGGGCACAGCGCGCGGTCGGGCAACACGGCCGAGGGGCGGTCGGCCAGCGAGGCGTGGGGGGCGCCGCCGCTCGAGTTCGTCATCGAGACCCGGTGGCCGGACGCCCAGGTGGACTGGAACGGCGCAGAGCCCATCTTGTGAGACTCACACGGTCGGAGATTGAAGTGACGCAAGTGACACTAGCACGCAACCTCCCACTCCATCTCCATGGCCCTCCCCTCCTTGACGCACTCGAGTCCCCCGGGGAAGCCCTCTTCCAACACCCTGCGCCGAGCGGGGTGGGGCGTGAGGAGCGACGCTTACCCATGAACAGATCGTGTGCCTCTCCCGTCTGCCGGGGTGGCCATCGCAGCTCTGCCAGCCGCGTCTGCCCACCTGACGAGCATCTCACCCCCGCCCCCCCCGAGTCCCTCCACCACGACCCGGCGCATCTCGCAGTTGCGGAACTCCCGCGTGAGCGCCTCCACGTGCCGCGCGTCAGACGCGTGCCGCGCAAGCACGTAGCAGAGGGTGCCCAAAAATTCTGCATGGCTGACCACCGCCACGTGGCTGCCTTCCACCGACCCCAGCCACGCCAAGAAGCGGCGGGCACGGTCCTCCACGCTGTCGGGGGACTCGCGCGACTCCGCTGACCACAGGAGATCCTCCTCCGGCAGCGCCTCGGAACCGGACATCCAGTCTGCGACTCCCGGGAACGCCCTCTTCACTTCCGACGCCGGGCTCCGGCGGTCGCACGGGTGAAGGCCGTAGCCCTCCCGGCACAGCTCCTGGGCCACGAAGCGGCGGGGGCCGTCGGGCGCCAGGACGAACCCGGGGCAGCGCGACCGCCGGCCCTCCAGAGCGCTCTGGCCCCGCATGAGGACGGCGGCGGAGACATCGTCGCCCAGCGCTGGCCCACCGAATGCCCCCGCCGCCGTCTCCAGGGTCCGAGTGAGTGGGCTCACGACTACTGCGTCCGGGATGCTCCCGGTCGTGCGGATGTGGTCCCGCAGCGCCAGGCTTTGCGCCCAGCCTTTTGGCGTCAGGTGCGCATCCGCATACGCCTCTAACTTGTAGTTCGCGTAGTTCTGCTCCCTGCGGGCAGGGCCACCCTGCCGCATCGATCAATCCGCGGCAGAGCGACCCGCTCGATGGTCGACTCGAGGCTCTGGAGCGCATCTCACCCAGCAACGTTGTGGAAGCCTTGTCCGTGGCGTACCTGCAGAGCACAATCCGAGCGCAAACCGTTAGAACGCGCAGATGGCGAGGAACAGAGCAACTCCGCGAGGCCTGCCCTCACCAGCGTGAGCACGCGTGGAGAGGAACCCATCGGGACGCGCGATAAGCTCTGCGGACCTGAGGCCGCCATCGATGTTCGCGAGCGCGAGCTGATGCGTGCTCTAGTTCGATGGCACGCCGTGCCTAGCCAAGTTGCACCAAAAAGCCTCCAGGAGTCGCTGCCCCGCGTTCTGTCGCCAGAACTTCGCCAGGAATTGCTCGAACGTCGCAGATAATGGCCCTCTCGGGACGCAGGGTGCTTCTACCTAGAGCGAGGCGAGCGGCCCTGGAAGTGGGCGCGCATTTCCCGTCGTCCCGGCCCTCTGCGCCCTGTACCGTGTTTTCGCGAAGCAAATTCATGACGCCTTGAAGGCACACCGCGCCTCGCGTCGCGCAATCGCGTCTTTGTGGCCAATGTTGCCAGCGACTTAGGTTTTCCTCGCCTGCAACGCCCCATGGGTGCTGGACCAGCGTTGGGTCTTGGTTCGGGGGGTCGCCCTTTGACAGGGCCGTTGCAATAGTCGCAGTTCTCGTACATACGAAACATGGAGTCGATCGTGACAACGGGTAAGGGCGGGAGGCGCATGGGTGCGACATGGATGCGAGCGAGCCCAGCGTGCGCGGGGCGATGTGAGATGCCTCTCGTTGCCCGTGCAGCATTGACGTTCGCTATCCAGCGGGCGCTGTCGAAGTACGTCAAGCGGGTTGGCGGGTCCTCAGGTGTGAGCTGCACCCCACCGGGCACACCGCCCCTGCCTCTGCTGGCCCGTGTCACGCCCTCCCCCGCTGACCGCAGGCACCAGCGCGGCCAACCTGAAAGCGTCGCTGCGTGGGGGTCACCTCGTGCTCCAGAACCTCGAGCTGGATGTCGAGAGCCTCCTGCACGGCCTGCCCCTGGCCCCCGTCCGCGCATTCGCGGGGACGCTGCGCCTGGACATCCCCTGGACGGCCGTCACCACGCAGCCCACGCGCGTGCACCTGGAGAACGTCGAGGTGGTGCTCGAGACCACCCGGGGGCCAGATGGGCAGGGCGAGCGGCGCCACTCCGAGCCCGCAGACGGAGCCCCTGCCCCACTGTTTGAGGACCCTCCCCCGCGCCCCCCGGTCCCACCGGCCGCGGGGTCCTCGTCGCTGTCCTGGTTCGGCATCGCGGACGCCGTCGCGAGCGTCGTGCGGCGCATGGAGGTGTCCGTGAGCAACCTGGTGCTCCGGATCGTCCACCAGGGGCTGAGCGTGGTGGTGCTGGTGCCGCAGCTCGCGGTGGACAACGCGGGGGCGGGGGAGGGACTCCACAAGGCTGTGCGCGTCGCGGAAGCCACGGTCAGGTGCGTCTCGGTCGGGCAAAGCCGCTGCGCAGGGGCGGAGGCGATGGCGTGGGTCGCTGAGGTTGCGCCCCTTCTCTTCCCGCAGCCTGCAAGTGGACCCACTGTCGCTGGCCAGGGCGCCGCGCCTGCCGGGGCTGGCCCCCGACCGCCTGCTGCGGGCCTCGCGCATGGGTGGGCATGTCCTCGCCTTGGGGGAGCTCACGCTGCAGCTGGCCTTGCCCGGGAAGAAGGCGAGCGGCCGTGTGTTTGTGGGAAACCGCGAATGTTCCGCAGCGTTGTCGCCTCATTCCGTGTCTCCCGCTCGCCCCTCAGGTGTCTGGTGATGCCTGCACGGTCGTGGACGTCGCGCTGGACCGCCTGTCCCTCTGCGCCACCACCGACCAGGCGCAGGCACTGTGGCTGCTGCTCGTGGCAGCGACCGATGGGGGGACGGGCAGGCAATCTGAGGCGGGGGATACGGGGCTTACGTCCCCGCCTGGCCGGGCTGGCGAGGCTGCGGGGGACGGGGTCACGGCCGCTGCCCTCGATGCCTTGGGGGAGGGAGTGCAGAGGGGGGCCGTCGCTGGCGTGGATGATGCCATGGGGGAGGCAGCGGGGGTGGGCGTGGGCACTCCTGGGGGGGCTGGCGGATGGTTCAAGAAAATGGTGGGTGGCCGCGGGGAGGGCGGCTGGGCGATGCGCCGGAGTGGGGACGAGCCGAAGCGGGAGGGGGGGTGGTTCCGGAGGAGCGGAGAGGGGAAGAGAGAGGAGCGAAAGGTTGGAGGGGTGAGGCTTCCCTCCGACGCTGCCAGCTACTGGTCTCTGTGGACAAGCTACCTGCAAGCCGAAGGTGAGGGGTGGGCATGGCGGCTGCGGGCGATGCGCGCCTTTGCACAAGCCGAGCCACAATGTACCTCGAGCTCTCGCTCCCAGACCCGCCTCTGCCCTCGGCCAAGGAGCCTCCACCCCCCCAGCACTACCGGGGGTCCCTGCGCATCGCCCAGCTCTCGGTGCTCCTTGCTTCTCCGGCCAGCAGCGGGGCGCCCTCACCCACCGGGGCATCCCCGCGCAGCGATGTCAGCACCCCCCGCTACGTGCTGGCCGCGGCTGTCGAGGCATCGGAGCTGTCGTGTGCAGTCGACGTGCCTCCTCAGGGCCTGGAGGCGGTGTCGGCGCGATTGGGGCACCTGGCCGTCCTGTCGCTCCCCTTCTGCACGGGGGGTGGCGGAGCAGGCGCCACATGCATGCAGGGCGAGGACAGCGGTGGAGAGGGCACACAGGCGCAGGCGGGATCCGACCCTGGGGATGTGGACGAAGTGGTGTGGCTGGAGGACTCTCCGCTGCCGTGCGTGGTGTCGAGCGGCGGCGTGGTGCGGCTGGTGCATGTGCTGGAGGACCCCTCGTCGAGGAGGGCCCTGCGGCCTCTGCTGGTCCTGAGCGCAGCAGACGACACGGGGGGTGGAGGGGGTGGCGTGGCGCAGGGTGCGGAGACCGCGACCCCCGAAGAGCCACGCTCGGGGCACGGCGCGCCCTCCGAGCACCCCCCGGGCGCCTGGGCCGCCGAGGTGTCGCTCCGTGCGTCGCCCGGGTCTCGTGCCACGGCGGGCGTGCGCCTGGGGCGAGTGGCCCTGCACTGCCGCCCGGGGGCTACAGATGCGCTTGCAGACGCATGGAGCGACGTGTGCACGTGGCGCAGCGACGTGGCGACTCAGGACGCAGGCTTGCCATCGCCCGTGCCTGGCGGGGCGGGGCGCGGCGCGTGGCCCGGCGCTGCTGAGGGTATAGGGCCTGCCGGGCCTGCCGGGCTGCCCGCGCCCCCTCGGCATCCGCATGCCCCGAACCCCCCGGCCCCCTCGCCGCTGTCGGCCGCGCTGTCGGGGGCCCTCTCTGCGGACGTGCGCGTCGCTTCTTTTGAGGTCTGCGTGGCCGCCAGGCACACGGCCGCCACCCCCGCTGCGGCCCTCGTCACCCACGGCCTGTCATGGTACCTCGACTCGGACGGCCCCGCGCGGCCCATGGCGTCGTCCCTGCAAGCGGCGGGGGTGGCCCTGGCCATGTGGCCCGCTCTGCCGCCCCACTGGGTTCCCGGAGACCCTCTTGCGAGTGCGGTGCCAGCCGCCTCCGTGCCCCTGTCCGGCGAGACCTCGCTGGTCGTCAAGGCGCGGAGGGTACCGGGCGCGCCGGCTGTACATGTCGAAGCGCAGGTGGGGCGGTGGGAGCTCTTCGTTGGGGAAGGGGCGTTAGGAGGGGCGCAGTTCGGCGCGGTCGTGGCGGGCCTGGGGGCGCTGCGAGCCGTGAGGGGCTCGAGGAGGGCTCTGTTTGTGGAGGCATGCCAGCAACAGGGTCCGCGGCATGGGCCGCGCCAGGAGGGGCCAGAGGGGTCCCAGGGCACGGGTGGCCGTGTGGCTGTCCGCCTGGGCCCTCTGCGGGTGACGGGCCGTGTGGGGGGAGAGGGAACCGGATGGAGCGGGGCGCTGGACCGGCTGAGCATCGAGGCGGTGACTGAGCCAGTGACAGCCCCCCCCCGTCCCAGCGTGGCAGGGGGTGGAAACGGAGTGGCCCCCAGCGAGCCTGCGAGTGCCCCGGCCCTAGGCGTCGCTCTGTCAAGGAAGGGGACGGCAGGGGGCGGCTTTGCAGTCCGACACCAGTCCAACGACCATTCATCGCTGAAGCTCATGGTGCCGGCGCCGGTCGAGGTCGCTGCGGATCCGGGGGTCGCCCAGACGCGTGTGGAGCTCGCCGGGCTGACCCTGGCCGCGGGGGACCAGCCGGGCTCCGTGGACTTCGCAGTGCAGAGCGTTCGCGTGGATGTCGGGAACGGGGCGCAGGGTGAGCGGGGCGCACCGCAATCAGTGCCTTGGCCATTGCCACATGCATCATGGGACGCGATGCTTGTTGCCGCATCTGCAGAGTCCAACTGGCTCCCTCTGGTGACCGCCAAGGGCCTCTCCGGCAGCTCATTCTCCGAGTCCTCCCCCGCATCCCCACGCGTGGCCACGAGCGTCCAGTCCTGGACCGCCGAGCAAGTGCTGCTCGAGTACGGGCGCGCCCAGTCCAGTGCCGTCGAGACCCTGACCCGCTGCCTGCCCAGCAAGGGTGGCCCTGGGCCTCTCACTGCAGAGTTGCAGGCGCACCCACACGCGGCCACCCTTGCTGAGCACGTTGGGTCCCTGAGACCCCTGGACGTCACCCACGCTGCCACCCTCGCATCTGGGGAATCCTGCACGTCCCGCCTCTCCCTGGCCGTGGCTGTCGTGGAGGCGCGCATCCACATGGGGCCGGCGGCAGACATCCACGGGGCGTTAGCCGTCATGTCGCCCAAGCGCGCGACGGGGCTGGCAGCAGGGGCGGTCGGCAGCCGGTGGGGCCTGGCGGACTGCGTCAGGGTGCGCGTGTCGGACGTCACGTTCCGCCAAACGAGGGCCCCATCGCTGGGAGCGCCCTGCCAATGCTGTCCTGCATGCGCCGCGTGCGGGGTGGTGCACGAGGAGAGCACCCACCAGGCTGCGGTGGGCGGCGTGGAGGCCGTGGCGGTGTGCGCTGCGGACCCCGCCCTGGGCGAGGTGGGGCTGCTGCGGGTGGGGGTGTCTCCAGAAACGTCCAAGACTACCCCTACCTCGCTCTCCCCGGGCCTCGAGTGGTCGTTCCGCTCCAGCCAAGACGTGACTCGGCACTACCTCCCGCGTCCAGCCCAACCTGCCGCGTCCGCCCCCCGCGCATCCGGGACCGTCGACATGCGTGCGGGTCACGTGGCTGCGACCATCGACGACCACGTCCTGCTGTCCCTCGGGCTGCTCCTCCCGCCCCCCAGACCTGTGGTTGGGCCGGCCCCGCCGCGCCCCACCCCCCTCGCCCTCACTGCCTGCGTAAACGTGGGGCAGCTGGACATGTGCCTGCGCGCTTTACCGGAGGACGAGGGGCGGTACGAGGGCATGACGGCGGCGCAGATCCGGGACGCAGCAGCCAGCAACGAGGAGCTGCGCGCGTGCCCGCTGCTGACCCCTGCCCGGTCGCTCTCCCTGCACGCGCGGTCGCTGTCCGTGCGCCAGGTGCCCTCGCCCCCCGCGCCGGCCAGGCCGGAGCAAGAAAGCGCCTCCTGTTCCGATCGCGAGATGCGCGCGTGGCTGGCGGGGGTGCTGGAGGGCGACCCCGGAGTGTGGGCCCGGGTGGATGCCGAGGCGCTGTGGGCGGTGGTGCGCGCGGCACGGTCCCCACGGCACGGGGAGCTCTTTGTGGAGCCCAGCCGCGTCTCGGCGACGGTGCGCCTGCACGGCGCGCCCCGGCAGACGCACCTGGCGATCCACGCCCCCGCCGTGCGCCTGGGGGTGTCGCCGGATGTGGTCCCGACCGTGACAGAGGCGTGCTACACGGCAATCAACGTGACCAAGCGCCTCAGCCATGCACGGGACCCCGCGGGCTCCTTGTTCGTGGCGCCCACGATCTACGGCCTGGCGCGCACGGACGTGGAGCTCGCGAGGCTGCAGGAGGTGCGGGCGGAGGCGGGGGCGAACGGCGTGGCGCTGGGGGCACGGCAGCTGCTGTGGGTGTCGGAGCTGATAACGGGGGAGGGGGCGGAGGACGACCTGAGGGCGGGGGTGTTCTCGCTCGGAAGTGACACCCCCCAGGGAAGGGCAGAGGGCGGGGACTTTGCGGAAAGGAGCGACTTGCTGCGTGGAGCGGACGGGGCTGGTGGCGAAGACGAAGGCCGCGGAGGGGCGGCGTGGCCCGGGGGCCGAGCCCCGCCATTGCGCGTGATCATGCACCGGTCCCGTGAGGCCCGCGGGTTATGCCGGCTGGCGTGGAGTTACGTCACCGAGCGCCCCGTATGCGTCGTGGCCGTGCGGGCGGACGTGGCAGCGAGGCTGCTGCAAACGAGTGGCCCAAGGAATGCCCCGGCACTGGCAGCGACACTGCGTGGCTGGCATGCGGGGTGGGAAGGTGATGGGATGCCCTGCGCCCGCCTGCACCCCCCGTGGTCTGCTGTCCCTGCAGCGCTCTCAAACTTTCAATCTCTGTCCCCCGCAGAGTTCCAGCTTGTACGTGTGGCGCGGTCCCTGCCCCTGGCAGGAGACGCCGCCCCTCCCTACGACATCTTCCTCCCATCGCCCCTCGCCTCCCCGGACCCCTCCGCCAGCGCTGCACCCTACCCGCTGCCGGTCCACGCCTCGCCCCTCCCCGCGCTCTCCTGGTGCCTGGCCTGGCCCGGCAGCGCAGACGTGGCGCCCGAGGAGCTGCTGCCCGCCACGCTCGTCAACCCCGGGCAGGTGGCGCGCCTGGGCCGCATCTCCCCCAACTTCGCCATGACGGCCCTCTGCGACCGGCACACGTTGCGCATGACGGCGCCTCTTCCTGTCCCCGGCGTCCCCGGCACCGGGACTGTCCTGCACGATGCCGTTTCGCTGCAGGGCGCGTCCATGGGGTTCGAGTTCACTCACTGGGGGACCGGCCGCGTGACCCTGTCAGCCAGCGCGGACACGTGCGCCCACGCCCTGCCTCCGGGCTGCGTGGCCGCCACCACCCTCACCCGCCCCTTCACGCTCGGCCTCTCCGCGGAGCTCAACAACCCCCCCTACTGCGCCATCGACGCCCCCCTCAAGGGCCCCTCCCCAGCCACCGCCGCCGTGGCCAGCGCCCACGACCCGGCCACCACGGATGCACCCCAAGGGGACGCCGGCTTTGGGTACTACCCTCCGACGCCCGCGGCCGTCCTGGCCCCGCGGCCGCCCCCGTCCCAGCTCGGGTGGGCGGTGCGCGTGGGCCTGCCCGGCCACCCCCTGACCGTGCTGGTGGGCACGCGCCACGTCGACGCTCTGCGCAGGGCTGTGTCGGTCCTGGCTGCGTTCGGGGCGCCACCGCCGTCGCACACCGCCACGAGCCCTCACCTCTCGGCGGACTCTTCTGCGGACGGGTGCGTGTCGCCCCTGGTCCCCGCCCCCGTCCGCGTCGTCAATGCGCTGCCGGTCGCCGTGGCGGTGGCCCAGGAGGGCGCCACGCACCTCAGCCGCGTCGTGCGCCCCCGGCAGGCCATCGACTTCCACTGGTCACTCGCCGACGAGCCCTGCTCCCGGCGACTGCGCGTCGTGGGACTGGGGGCCGGTGGGGCGCCGGGGGCCACCGCTCGCGTGGCGGATGCCTGGGAGCTGGCAGGGGAAGCCGTGGAGCCCTGTGACGTGGATGGCGTGACGCTGACGTCCATCTACTGCGGGCAGGGGCACTGGGTGATGGCGTCCATTGCCACGAGCGGGGGACAGGGGCCCTGCGTGACCGTCACGGTGGGCGGTGGCCTGAGGGTCAGCAACACCACGGCGGGGAGCGTGGCGGTCCACATGCGTGGGTTGCTGGGCTATCTGACCCGTGGGGTGCAGAACGGGGACCCTGCCTGCTTGGAGGGCGAGGGACAGGGCGATGGCACCGTTGTGGCATTGGCACCGGGCGAGTCTGTCGGCGTGTTGCCCGGGTGGCGCGGCGACCCCGCGAGGCCGGGGCAGTGCCCATGGCTGGAGACCCAGCGGCGCAGGGCGGGGAGCCGCACCCGGGATGGCCCTGGGGAGGATGGTCCGGCACTGCTGGGGATGGCGGCGGCGGCGCTGCGTTTGGTGGCGGGCGGGGCTGTGGAGGCGACGAGGATCGGCGTCGCGGTGGAGGGGTCGCAGCCACAAGAGCTGGACTGGGTGCAGGCGATCGGGGGAGGGCGCGCGTGGGCGCACGGCCTGGGACCGGCCCTGTGCTTTGTCTACCCCCCGGGGAAAGGGCAGGGCATCCTTGGTGCGGCGAACAGGCCAGACCCGCGCGCCTGCGACACCGCAGCAGAGCAGGTGGAGGCCCTGGTGGCCGTGACGGGCATGGCCTGGGCAGTGAACGCGGGCCCCTCCTGGCTGGGCCTGCGGACCTCAACGGGCGAGGGGCCTGGCACATGCGAGCCAAGCGAGGTGTGGGTGCAGCCGGGTGCTGCCCTGGCTCTGCCGCCCGGCATCAGCCTTGCCAACGAGACTATGCGTGTCGCGGTCAGCTTCTGGGAAGGCGATGGCAGGGGGGCGCCCGGGGGAGCGGCGGGGGTGTGGTCCGAGGACGTTGGCGTGGGGGCCCTGCAGCCGCGGGCGCAGGGGGCGTGCGTGCGCTGGTCCGAAGTCGTCGTGCCCGTGTCGCGAGAGGGCAGCGACGGCATCGACAGACACGTGCTGGCAATGCTGGAGTTGCGTGCCATGATGGCCCAGGGTCCCTCTCCGTGGGTCCTCAGCGTCACCCCGTCACTCACCGCCCTCAATCAGACGGGCCTGCCCATGAGGGTGACGCTCATGGGCGCGGGGCAGACCGGGCAAGGCGACGGAGGAGGGAGAGGGATGGCCACCGGAGCTTCGGTGCTGCTGGCAGGGGCCCCATGCCAGAAGGCGCTCCCTGCTCTCGGTGCCGCTACGGCCCCGCATGTGATGCTGGAGATATCCACGCCCGATGGGGCGGATGCCGGCCGCGCCCGGCGGTTCGCCGCACTGGTGCCGGCTAGGGAGTGGGCCGATGCACTGGGGGGTCGATACGGGCTCAGCCTCGCCGAGCAGGATGAGGCGGGGATTGCGTTTGCGGCGGCCGTTAACGGGGAGGCCGTGCTGCTGGGGCTGACGGAGGTGGCGGACACCAGAGATGCTTGGCGTCACGCAGCAGCGGCGGCTCAGCTGGACCCGGACTCGCTCGGGCGCGCTGCGTCGACCACCGACGATGCAGGCCAAGGCTCCCCTGCAAGCGGCGCTGTGCCGAGCAGGCGGACGGTCGTCTTGGGCCCCCGGGTGTCGTGCGCGGACACCACGGACCGATCCAGCGGGCACTCTGGCAACGTCCGGCTGCGCGTCCGGCCCCTGGTGCGCGCTGTGGAAAGTGCTCCCGCGAACATGGCGCGGCCGGCGAGCGTGAGTGCGGGCCTGCACGCCCAGCTTGCGTCCGGCAGCGCGGTGCAGCCGCCGCAACGCTCCGCTGCCAGCACCTCAGAGTTGCCGGGAGAGGGCGGCGTCCACCCCCGGTCGGCTTCTGAGAAGAGCGGCCCAGGTGGCATGGCTCCCCTCCTGCGATCGGCGTCGGAGGTCTTCTCCCCCGGCAGCCCCGCAGCCGCCCCCGGGCCCATCCGCGTCCTCGGGGGGTCCTTCGTGGCAGGCGCATCCGTCGCCCTCCCCCTCGGTGAAGCCCCACAGCCTCTCCTGGTGTGGCCGCGACCCTCCCCGCGCTCCGTGGCTGCAGCCCCCTGGGATCTCCTCATCCAGGTCGCCGTGGGTGGGGACGTAGCCCCGCACAGCTCCTCCACTGCGCTGTGGTCCGTCCCCGTGCGCCTCGACCCCGCCCACCCCGTCCGCGTGTCGCTGCGCCGCCCTGCCGCGCCCCCGACCGTGGCGGTGGTGCGCACCGTCGCCGCTCACGGGCAGCTGCTCGTGGCGGTGACCCTCGACCCTCGCCCGCCGCTCCTGGTCATCAACAAGCTCCAGCACCCGGCCATGCTGGGCCTCTGCCTGCCCCAGGGAGGGCAGGCGCAGGGCCTCAGGGGCTCCCCCGCCCCGGGTGCCTTCACCTTCGGCCCCCCCCAGTGCATCGCCGTCGTGGCTGCGTCCTCCGCCACGCCCCTCGACTTCTGCTCGCTCGCCGAGCTTGCCGCGCTGGCCGGGCAGCCAGGGCAGGGGCGCGCGGAGGGCGCCGCTGCGGCAGGCTTGCTCGGGGTGGCAGGGACGGGGCAGCGCGCGTCAGCGGGGCGCGTGGACTGGGCTCAGTGCGCGGCCGTCCCGCCGGGCGTGTCCCCGCAGACGGGGCTCTGGCACGCGGGCGGCCACGAGGCCATCCTCGGGGCGCTGTCGGCCCCGCGGGGCGTCCCAGCCGCCTCCACGCCCGCCGCGGCCCTGGTCCGCTTCCACCCCCTCCCCGGCGCCCCTTACCCCGCGCCCCCCGCCAAGTGGAGGGAGACGGCACAGCTCGCGGCCCTCGACGCGGCGGTCGACTGGGAGGCCGCCGCTGGCTTCTCGTGCGTGCCGGGGACGTACGCGATGGGCAGCGCGGCGGCGCACGTGTGGAGGCGCGGGCCCACCCTGTGCGTGGTGCTGGAGCCGGCCGTGGGGGCCCGGGGATCACAGAGCCGCGGGGCGTCCCGCACTGCGGAGGAGAGGTCGCGGTCGGCGTGGGGCAAGGCCTGGCGGGCGGTCGCGGAGGACGCCCGGCGGGAGGCGGAGGTCCGGGGCGCGCAGCACGTGCCGGCCAGCCTGGTGGTGGACGCGCCGCTCGGCATCCGCGCCGTGGTGCTGCTGGGCCCGGCGGAGGGGCGGGGGGCGTCGCTCCCCGGCGCAGATCCGCGGGAGGCCGCGTGTCTCTCAGTGGGGGCGGTGCGGCTGGGGCTGGCGCAGTGGCACGAGGCCTCGGGGGAGGCGCGGGTGGTGGCCCTGGCGGCGCGCGCCTGGCGGTTGCAGCTCGACTCGTACGCGCCTGACGCGGGCGCTCACGTGCTGCTTCACACGCGGCGGGCCGGCCCCGGCGCGGGGCGGAGCGGGGCGGCCCCCCTCGCCACGAGTGGGGAAGGGAGTTCCTCGCCCCCGCATTCCCTGGCGGCCACCGTCCGGGTCCCGCAGAGGCCAGGGGATCGTGCGGCTGCTGGACTGGTGGTGTCGCGGGCGTCACTGCAGGTGCCGCCCCTGACAATCCACGCCGACGACTCGGCGCTGGCGCTGGCCATGCGCTGCCTCGCCGCTTTCAGGCAGAACAGCGCCGCTGCTCCGGCCGCGAAAAGCCCTGTCTTAGCCCCGCGGCTGCCCCCGCAAGCGGAGGTGGCGGCGGAGTGGGTGAGGGAGGCGTGGGCCGCTCTGGGCGAGGCCTTCAAGGCCCCGCTGACGATTGAGAGCCTCGACGTGGCCCCGATCAGCGCCCTTGTGTCTGTGCACCTGTCCAGGCTCCCCCTAGGGCCCCGCTTCCCCGTGGACGTGGCTGACGCCCCCCTGTCCTTTGGCCCCGTGCGCCTTGGCCGCGTCGCGGCACCCCAGGTGCGGAGACGGCTGCCCCTCGCGCGCCCTGCTTGCTTCCCTGCCCCTCGGCCCACGTCATCGCCCCCCGCCCTCGCAGGAGGCCCTCCTCCGCGCCCTCGTCGCGCACTACACGTCCCAGGCCGTGCTCCAGGCCCCCCGCGTCCTCGGCTCCGCGGACCTCATCCTCAACCCCGCCGGCCTCGTCGCCGGCCTCACGCGCGGCGTGTCAGACATGGTGGCGCTCCCCATGCGCGGCCTCGTCGGCGGCAGCATGATGGGGTTCGTCTCCGGCCTCGGCCAAGGCTCCCTCTCCCTCGTCTCCCACGTCACCGCCTCCACCTTCACCTCCTTCGGGGGATTCTCCTCCGCCGTCGGCCGCGTCATCCACCGCGCCGCTGCTTCCGCCGACGCGCTCGCCGCCGCCCCCGGCCAAGCCCCGCCCCGCCCGTCTCCCGGGCTCGCACCCATCCCCGCCGCTGCACCGCCCTCTGCACCCGCGGCTCCGTCCTTCTTCTCCCTCGCCAGCGCCCTCGCGACCCCCATCTCCGGCACCCTCTCTTTGATGGGCTCCGTGTCCCAGGCACTCGGGGCCTCCGTGCGCGACGTGGCGGGGGGGGACGGGGTGGACTGGGCCAGGCCGGTGGGAGGGGGGGACGACGACGACGCGAGGCGGGCTGCCATGGGGCGGTGGGTGCCCGCCTCCGCGGCTGTCGACGCCTGGGCCGCATCCAACGGCACGCCCCCCTCCCTGCGGACTGCCGAGGCTGGGCCGCCCTCACCCAGGCGCAGTGCCGCGGCTTCGGCGGCCCTGGGGTCGCCTTTGTTGCCCCAGTGGGTCGTCAACGCTGCGGTGGCCGCTGCATCTGCGGCGCTGGGCGAGGCCCTGCTCAGGGCGTGCGCGGTGGCCCTGGTTGGTGCCCTGCGCTTTGGCCAAGCGACGGACAGCCGGCCTGTCGAGGGGGAGGGTGGCGGCGTGTCATCGGGGACCCTGGAGCTCCCTGCATGGTCTCGATGGGAGCCTGTGCTCCGGACAGGACCGGGCGTCGCCTGTGTCGTCGTGGGCGAGGGCGGCGCATGCGCGCTGGCCCTGGTCGGGCCGGTCGCTGCCGCCGGTAGCGAGGATGCAAACGATGAGAGCACCGAGGGCGCGACCGGCGTGGCATGGGCGAGCCTGCTGGTTCCTCTGGGCCCCGGCGTCGCGATCACGGGGAGCGAGGTTGCGACCGTCCCGGGGCGTGTGCAGCTGACGCTGCGGGCCCCCGCCAGCGCCGCCCGAGTTGCAGGCGCGTTCCCCGTCGCCAGTGTCGTGGAAGTGCGGGCAGCCGTGGCTGACGGGGATGGGCGTGCCCTGGCGGACGCCATGGCATCGGCAGGGTTCGTCGTGGAGAGGGCGATCAGCCAAGACTGAGGGCGACTAGTTAGAAGTGCAGGTCAAGGAATCGGTGTGCACATGCCCCTGCCCTGGCGCCGCACGGCCTTAAACTTGCATGTGACATCAAGGCACGATTCTAGGTGCAGCCCACTGTATAGGAGCTCGTTTGTTCGATCCGTGGATTGAAGGCCAATGCCAGACGTTCCTACACCAGGGGAGGGAGGGCACAAAGCGCAAACGCGGCGGTCAGTCATCCAGCCGGAGCCAAGGACTGGAGAGCGCATGGCTTGAGTGCATAAGAGGTGCAACGGGCGCGGCGGGAAGTGGCATGCGTGGTGTGAGAGGCGGGATGCAAAGGAATGAGGGCCAGACGACGCAAATACAGGGAGTTGGTAGGTATGCCCTCAGGTGCCTGGCACCCACTCGTCCACCTCCCCCCACCCCTCGTCCCCGGCGTCGCCCTCGTCCCCGTCTTCCTCCGCCCTCACACTGTCGCCCTCTCCCTCCCCTCCTCCTCCCCCCCCTCCATCGCCCCCCCCTTGCTGTCCTCGCGCCCCGCCCCCGGCACCAGCGCCTCCCACTCCTCCGGCCCCTCCACCACCCGCGCGCGCCGCTCCCGCCGCACCGCGTCCCGCGTCACCAGCACCCCCGCCACCGGCTTCCCCGACCGCACCAGCGACGGCACCTCGAACATGGCGGGCGTCAGCAGCTTGTCCACGATGGACCGCAGCGACCGCGCCCCCGTCCCCTTCTTGATGGCCTCCCGGGCGATGGCGCGGAGGGCGTCGGGCTCAAAGTGGAGCGGCACGCCCTCCATCTGGAACAGACGCTGCGGGCAGGGGGGCTCTGAGGGCTGTCGATCCCAGCCAGTGGGGGGCGAGCAGCGGTGGGGCGTGGGGCGCGGCCTGGCCCCCGGCACCCCTCGCCTGGTACTGCTTGCAGAGGGCGTCCCGGGGCTCCGTCAGCACGCGGACCAGGTCGTCCTCGGACAGGGCCCCCAGCACGCTCAGCACGGGGAAGCGCCCCGTGAACTCGGGAATCATCCCGAACGACACCAGGTCCCGGTGCTCAACCTCCCGCAGCCAGTCCTGGTCGGGGGCCTCGGGGCCCGCGGCACGGGGGGCCTTGGCGTTGAATCCAAAGGTGCTCCGGGCGGACCGCGCCTTGACGATGTTGTCGAGGCCGACGAAGGCGCCGCCCGCGATGAAGAGGATCTGGGACGTGTCGATGGAGACGGTGACCGAGCGGCCCATGCCCTGCTGCCGGCTCATGGGGATGTTGACCTCGGACCCCTCGACGATCTGCGGGCGCGAAGGGGGGGAGCGTGTCATCCGTCCTGACGCCAGCACCTGTGTGTGCGTTTCCACCGCCCACCCTTGCCCCTCGCCTTGAGCAGGGCCTGCTGCACGCCCTCCCCGCCCACGTCCCGCGCCGACGACGTGCTCGATCCCCACTTCTTCGCAATCTTGTCGATCTCGTCGATGTAGGCGATGCCCATCTGCGCCAGCTGCGGGTCGTTGTCCGCCTTGGCCAGGAGCTTCTGCAGCACGATCTCGGCATCGTCGCCGACGTAGCCCGCCTGCAGGGCCGGGAAGGAGAGGCGGGGATGAGACGCGGGCACCTCGGCGCCCCTGCCCGCATGCCCCTGCCCGGCGCAGGCCCACCTGGGTCATGGACGTGGCGTCGGCCTGCGCAAAGGGCACGCCCACATACCGCGCCAGCGTCTCGAGCATGAGCGTCTTGCCCGACGCGGTGGGCCCCAGCAGCATCACGTTCGACTTGTGCACGGCGACGTCGTCCGCCTCGTGCTCGCGCTCCTCCCACGGCGACCCGGCGCGGCCCCGCTCCCGCCCCGCCCCCGGCGCCGCGCCCCACGGGGTGCCGTCCGGGAACTTGACGATGCCGGGCATGTCGACGAGGCCCTGGCCGGGGGACAGGGAGGGGGACACGCCCCCGCTGAACGGGGTCCCCAGTCCGGGCGCAGGCACGCCGGGGTGGTGGAAGCCCGACGCGCGCAGCACCGCCGACTGCTGCGCCCGCGCGGCCCTCTGCATCTCGTTCCGCCGGTGCTGGGCCGAGATCTGGATGCGGCGGTAGTGGTTGTACACGGCCACTGCGAGGGAAGCGGGACCGGGGCTGCCGAGGGGGCGCACGCATCGCGCGTGAGGCCAGCCCGCCTCGCCCGCGACCTCGCACCCGAGAGCGTGATCTTGGCCTGCTCCTGCCCGATGACGTACTTGTCCAGGTAAGCCTTCATCATCTGGGGGTCGGGGATGTCCCCAGAGAGGATGCTGGCGACAGCGTCATGGGACACGCGCCGCGCCGTGTGGCCGTAGCCGCCGTGGCTGACGTTCGCCTCGGGCGGGCCAGGAACGGGGTTGTGCGGGTGCTGCGGCTCCTCCTTCAGGGAAGCGCTCTCTGAGCCTGGGGGGGTGCGCAGTGGCCTGGATCCGTGCCCGCGGGCGCATGCCGCGCGTCTCCCCGGCAGCCACCCCACGCCCTTCGCGACAGCACTAGCCACGCTCACCCGAGCTGGGTCCGCCCCAGGGTCCCTCCCCAACGGACCTCGTAGCCTCCGCCGCAACCCCCCTCTGGCCTGCCCAGCCCTCCCGCGCCGGCCACGGGGGCGCGTGCGGGTGCAGCGTCTCCCTGCCCGGCTCCGACGCCCACGCGGTGGCCTCGCCCCGTGGCACCCACCGCAGTGCTTCGCGGCGCACGCCTGCCTGGCACTGGGGGCACCAGAAGAGTCCCAGGCGGGCCCGGGCTGCGTCCCCGGGGACGGGGCGCGGGAGAGGCGCCACCTCAGCGCTGCACTGGGGACACACGATCTGATAGTCGGACGCGGCAGGGCCTGCGAGGGATGCGGGGCCACGTCGAGTCGTACAGGCCGGTGCGTATGGGGTTCGAAACATGACATGCAGGGCCCAGGACCAGCAGCGCGCTAGCAGATGTCGAGATTCACTCTTTGCCACGCCGACGCGTCCCCTCACACCTGCCCGGGGAGTTGTGCTGTGCGCACGGGCCAGCAACACGGGGAAGGTAGGGCTCGCCGCCGACGCGTTAGGCAGCGCCCCGGCGAGAGGCTCGTGTGTGCCATTCGTGGCGAAGACCGCAGCCTCGAAGCGGGTCGGCGCGCCGAGCCACTGCGCGACGGTGGAGGAGCGCGGGCTCACCAACGGACCCAGGTCGGGCACAGCGCCAGCCTTGCCGATGCTCTGGACCAGCAGATCTGTCACCCCTTATGTTCCCTTGACGACGGGCCCGCACCCACCTTCGCGTCGCCACGGAGCCGGCCGAGCAGGCGCGTCGAGCGCTGCATCTCCAGCGAGAAATGGCGAAGCCGTCCGGATGGACAACAGCGATCGGTGGTATCGATGGACGCCAAATGCCGCGCGGTTCTCAGCGACGACCGCTACAGTGACGCTGCGAGGAGCGCGATGTGTGCGTGAGCAATAGAAGGTTGAGCAGATATCCAGGGATTGCGCGGGACGGTGACCTAGCACTGTCCGGCACGTACGTCACGAATCGAATGCCGCGCGGACCGTGGGCCCTGCATGCCACGCAAATCTCACCGAGGTGTCGCGCGACCCCGGGCGTGCTCGTCTGGGACTCGGCGATCGTATCCTCCAGCTCCCGAAATCGACAAATTGCCATTGGATTTCCGGCCTCGATGAAAGGAGCCAGGACGTAGGTTCTGACAACGCGATTTTCGCGGCAAGGCATCTTCTGCCGTCGAATGAAATCGAGCGGGGCATGATTTCAGCCTTCCGACACCCCCGAGCCCCTCACTGGTCTCCAAAGCCCTCGACGTGACCATGGACGCCACCCGAGATTTGCCGTTCTTCTGTGAGTCGTTGGCCTACCGCAGGGCAGGTGTAGGAGCGTTGGTGTCGGAAACAGCAGACGTGGTGGCTCACATACGCTCAGACGCTTGCATCTGGTTCCGAGCCTGCTGTGATGCCCTGTTACGCAGGCGGGGGCTTGACGAGCATGGCAGCCTTATCGCACGCCGCCTTTCACGCCTTCAGTCATGTCGAGGTAAGAGATTGTAGCGGTGACGCAAACACGGTTTCGGACGCTGTTCAGGCGCGCACAGAGCCCGAAGTGTATCCATCCCTGGACCGCGGCGGCGCAAGTCGCATAGCACCCTCTTCATCCCCACTTGGACGCGATTGATACAAGAGGGTACAAGAAATGTGTCGAGATGCGAGATGGCGTCACGAGCGCAGCGACAAAAGCACACCGTCACCCCGTCGCCCCTGCAGGCGACCTTGGCGCGCCGGAAAGGCATCGCCCTTCCCGTGGTGAGAGCCATGGACTACAGCGGCCTTCGAGAGGCCGACTGGCCGGAGGACGTCGTCCTGCGCCGCCGCGTGCGGGTGGCAGCTCAGGCCTCGGGGCGGTGATGCCGGTGCACGGTAGGGAAAAAAATGCCACGATGATCTAGGCTTTGTCGTCTTGCAGACTAAGTTGCAACCATCCCATCCTGCCTTTAGGATCCGTGCCTGCCACGCATTTTCAACCGAAGCGTCGCCTGCCACTCCCTCAATCCTGCTCCTCGGCCTTCTCAAGCTTGGTCGGGCTCTGAAGCCGGCCCAGCAGGCCAAAGGCCGGCAGCATGAAGACGGCAAGAACGACGAGCACCACGAAGGCCTCCACGGCCGCCACCTGTGCCCGGCACTTGGCCCCACAGTCCGACGTGTAGACCACCAGCCTGCGGCGCTCGGCCACGCGTGGCTGCTCGCCGCCTCCCACATACACGGTCACGAAGCCGCCAGGTGTCTCGGCAGCGACGGCGTCCAGGAGGGCCCGCAGCTGCGCGTCCTCCTCTGCCAGGGGGCCTCGCCCGCAGGCCACGAGCACCGCGGGGCCAGCGAGGTCGACCGACGCCCCCCTGCGCGGGCCCCCGAAGACCCCGCAGCTGGCGTCCACGACGGCCGGCAGGCGCTCCACGAGGGCCAGCGCGACATCCCTGGGAGCGTCCAGGGCAGCGAACGCGGCGCTCGCGCTGGATCCCTCCATCGCTTCCTGCGCGCGCGAACGGGAGGTCTCAGCTCCGTGCGATCACGCTTGGCCAGGCCTGCGAGCCACCGCGCGGGGACCGCTCGACAACGCACCTCCACGGCCGAGCCCCTCAGGTCCCGCGCGGAAGCCGCGTGGCCAAGGAAGACCACGACGGCCTCCGCGTCCCCTACGAGCGCATCTATGGCCTCCGTCACCGCATCCCGTGTCGCGCCCTGAGCGAAAGCGGGGGGAAGGACACTCAGAGGAACGGGGCGGTTTTCCGTGCCCGCGCTGGGTGATGGGCCAAAAGCAGCACAGCAGCCGCTTCCGAATAAGCAGTAGAGCTGAGATGCGTGGGCATTAGGCGGCAAACGCAGCTGGACGGCGCGGGGAGCGAACCAGTCGTCCCGATGCGCGCCAGGGAGGCTCTCACCGCGCGCGAGGACAGCCGCAATCCCTCGCTAATGTCGCTCGGGACTGAACTCCATGCAAAGAGAGGCCCGCGCTCCCCCGAGGCGACGCAAACCGCTGCTCCTAGCAGGGCGAGGAGCCCCAGCGTCCTGGCCATCTCCGCGCTGTGAACGTCACTGCTTGGGGACGGCGAGACAGCGGCGGGTGGACTGTAGCCGTGCTCTCGCCACAGTGGATGCGCACGCGCTCGTTGCAGACAAGAATCGGAGATGGACGCGGACTGCAGCTGTAGCTCAGCGATGGCATTCATAGCAGAGTGCGCGGGAGTTGCTCGCGCCAGTGCTGCTTCAGCTGCCGTGGCAAACCCTGGTTTAACCCATGTCCGACGCCCCGACGCAGGGGCGGCTGTGCATTTGGCCTGGCCACGCCCTGGCTGCCGCCCATCACGGCATCGCTGTCAGTCGACGTGAACGCCCGAGCAGGTCTCAGGTCTCCCCCAGCGTGCCGCGCCTGGCTGCGGAACGAGGCTGCACCGCGGGGGCCGTGGGACGGGGCTGCGATGGCGCGGACGGTGACCAGCTACGAGATCCGGCCCCGGAGCGAGCTTCGCGTGGAGGTACTCTCGGGCTCTGAGGCGGAAATCATGTTGAAGGAGGGGACGGCGGAGGTCTTTGGGACCGAGGCGAGAGCGGGCCCGTGGTTCCGGCGCTTATCGCGCGCGTGCGGACCCGCGGTGAATGGATTCAGATGTTGGCATCTCTCTGCAGTTGCGTCTGGGTGAGCGCGTCCAGCTTCGCGGCACCAACGTGGCCATCTACTCGTGGGAAGGCGGGCACGTGGAGGTGGCGGCGGAGCCAGCCCCCGCGAGCGGCGGGCCTGGGACCATGGCGTATGTCAGTGACGACACTCCGATGCCCATGTACCTCCAACTCCACGCGGCGCTGGATGCGCGCCGGCAGCGTGCCTTTGAGGCGCAGTCGCGGGGTCCTTGCGTGGTGGTGGCGGGCCCCATGGACGCGGGCAAGTCGACCATCACACGCATGTTGGGATCGTGGGCTGCGAGGGGCGCGTGGCAGCCGGCGCTGGTGGACGTGGACGTGGGGCAGGGGTCCATCACCATCCCAGGGTCGGTCAGCGCCGCGGTCCTCGAGGCGCCTGTCGACATCGAGGAAGGCATTCCATTGGAAGCGCCTCTCGGTGAGTGGAGGGATGGTAGAGGCGACGAGGGAGGAGGACTCACGGTCACAGGGGACCAGAGTTGCGACCAGAGATGCGCCTGTCGCCTGGCACGCTCTTTTGACCCCGCCTCCCAGTCCGGTCCGCCCACCCTGGCCCCGTCGCGCAGTCTTCTACTACGGCGACATCAGCCCATCGGACAACCCACAGCTGTATCGGCACCTGGTGGAGCAGCTGGCTGTTGTTTTGGCCAAGCGTGCCGAGCTCGACCCGCGTGCCAACGCTGCCGGCCACATCATCAACACCATGGGCTGGGTCGAGGGCCTCGGTCTCGAGCTCCTCCTGCACACGGTCCGCACCTTCGAGGCGGATGTCGTCTGCGTGGTGGGGCAGGACCGACTGTATGCCCAGCTGACGCAGCTGCTCAGGGGGTCCAACGTGGAGGTACTGGCGCTCCCGAGGAGCGGCGGGGTGGTGACGAGGGACAAGGACTACCGCCGGGCAGCCCGCCAGGGTCGGCTGCGCGATTACTTCTATGGCCACCGCGGTGACCTGCAGCCCCACTCCCAGGTGCGAGCGACATCGCAGTGCGCGTCCCGTGCGCTGTGTTTGCGAGGGCACCGCCGATCTGTTCTGCTCCCCCCGCAGGTGGTGCCGGCTGCCAGCCTCACTGTGTTCCAGGTCACGAACCCCACGGCGAACCTCCCCACCACGGCTCTCCCCATCGGTGCTCGCCCCGTGAGCGACCCGATGAAGGTGACCCGCGTCGCTCCCCAGGACCTCGACAAGCGCGTCTTGGCCGTCACCTACGCTGCGGACGAGAGCGACTTGCTCTTCAGGCGAGTGGCGAACTTTTCGTGTACTCGCTGCTCTGCTCAATCCCAGGATTAGCTGGACATTGTCGGGAGTTCTGCCGTTGCCCCGCAGGAACGTGGCAGGGTTCGTGTACGTCACGGCTCTGCACGAGCGCGAGGGGGAGCTGATGGCCACGCTCCTCTGCCCGCGGCCCGGACCCCTTCCTGGGACTGCCCTCTTGGCAAGCCGCTTCCGCATGTTCCTGGAGTAGGGGGGTGGCGCGTCGTCGTCGTCGCCATGATGAGGCGCGCATTGCTGGCCGGCAGCATGGGCGCGTTTCAACGCGACGCTAAGTGCATGGGCCGCGAGATAAGTCGACTAGTGGCAACGCACCGTTTACTTTAAGAAGGTGACCCACACGAAGTTGGCCAAGAGACCGAGGGCGATCGTGAACGACCCCTGCACTGCCGTGCTAATCAGGCCCATCTGGCCCAGGGCCGACCCCAGCCCGGCGCCGGCCAGCAGACCCAGCATCGTGTCCCGGAATGCCCCCGGCTGCAGGCAGATGGACGCAGGCGCGGTTCTCAGCCGCTTCAGGCGCTGCTGCCGAGACGCCATGCGCTCGCCGACGAAGCAAGGGTCCTCACCACAGGGGTCTCCATGAAATACGGGCCATCAGGGTTCTGGGCAAGTCGTTTCTTGTAGAGCTTGAAGGTGGTCATCAGCATCGATACGAAGACGGCGGTGAAGGCCAGGAGGCCTCCCACATCGTCCGCGAAGGTTGCCACAATCATGAGCCCGTACACGACCGCCTCGTTGATGATCTTGTTCCTGCGCCGCAAGAAGCAGTCACTGCTCAGCGGGGAAGACTCTCTCTAGGCGCACGCCGCGCCCAGGGGCCCCAAGCGCGGCGCCACCCACCGTGTCACTTCGTGGTCCAAGCTTCGCTGCAGCTTCTGCAAAAGCGACTCGCTGCGCCCCCTCTCCCGCCGGCCCGTCTTCTTGTTCACGGAGCGGTAGCCGGTCTTCTTCCGGATGTCATACTTCTCCTTCAGGATCCGGTCGTACGCGAGCTCGACGGCCTCCCGCGACGCCCGGTGCGCCCCGTACTCTTCCAGCAGAAACGTCCTCGCGCTCTCCACCTCCTCGAAGTCCGCCTCGCGCTCGACACCCAGCCGCTGCACCAGGCACGGGGAGCCGCCGGATGCAGATGGCGCGCACGAGACTCGAGCCGCAGCGTGGGCCCGGCCCAAGCCTAGGACGCGACGGTTGCGTTACGACGGTCACCTTATAGGGGTCCGCAACCCGGGCGCGCGGAAAAACCTTCGGCGGCTCAGCCTCCATCTGCTGCACGCGATCCATGGAGAAGTCAGCGGCACCAGCCGCCGCCCTCCGCGGGAGCGGCGCGGTGAACCGTCCCGCCCATGAGATGCGCCTGCGACATGGCGTGGGCCCGCCGGCGGCGGCGATGAGAGCTATCTCGGTCGAGCAACACCGCGTCGATGAAGGCGCAGGTGCCGGCCGCGCGTTGCTCGAAACGGGCACATGGGCGCGGACACAGCCACAGAAGAAAGCCACTCGCGCGGCCACGGTCGCGCGAACGATGCACAGACCCTCACCCTCGCCCTCCCAGCGGCGCGGAGGAGGCCCTTGCCGCGGCAGAAGAGCCCGCCGCGGCCATCCTCCCCCAGCTCGCCATCAGCCCCAGTACAGCGACCCCTGTCGCGCGAAGCGGCTAGGGTTAGGCGCTGTTCGCCCTGCGAGGACCCCTGTATTCTAAAGGTCGAGCCGCACGGACAGAGGGGAGGCGGATTGGGAGTCGGTGAACGCACAGAGCCTCGCGTTTGGACGACCTCGTAGGTGCGCGGGAAAACGAATGGGATTCCACGGCGGGGAACCTGGCACGAAAGCGCCAGTGGCTGCGTGGGCGGCGTCAGTCGTGGGTGGCCACCGTACTGTGTCTTTAGTCCTAGGTCGTGTGGCCTGCAGACCGCTAGCATCTAAGCCGGCAGTCCTGAGAGTTCGGCCAGGGGCCGCGGTGTCAAGAGCATATTTGTCTGCGCCTGCGTGAGTTTAAAGACGCACCCGGGAAATGGGTCAATCACTGAGCTCGCTGGCTGGAGAAGCGGCTCCTCCGGAAGCGCCGGGGACGAGTGAGGACGCCTTCACCGTGACGGTGCGTGGCCGCGGACGCGATGGGGTAATCCACGCCGGCGATCCACGCGCATGACTGCCCCTCAGCCTAATCTGTGTGCAGCGGGCATGCACGCGACTCCATTGTCACCGATGAATGGCGGCCCACATTTTGCTGACGTGCTTGTGTGCGCGGTGTCCCTCCGCAGGTCAGCCGGCCGCTGCTGGAGACGCTTGCCGGAGTGCCTCGCTCGCGTCCGTGGCCGCCTCGCCGGACGGCTCGAACTGTTGCGAGCGAGCAGGATGCGCCTGAGCAGGACACCCTCATCCCGCCCGCAATGAAGAGACCCGCGGCGCTCGACGAGATCGGGGAAGAGTCTGTGCGTGCGATAGCCGAGGACCGCGCGCGGCATCTGCAGGCGGAGCTGGAGGCCAGGTGTGTGCGGGCCAACGCAGAAATTCGGCCAGCCAGCCGCAAATCGATTTGCATGCGCAGGATCGCAGCTGCGCTTTGCCGCCTTGCGCTGCTGAACTACCCACCTACGCCCCTCGACTGCCCAACAGTGAGCTGGTGGGCCACCTCCTCGTGAATCGCAACCAGGAGGAGCTGGCCAAGGTGCAGGCGATGGCGGACCAGCTGGTGGCTGACCACTATCACATTCCGCGGAGGGAGCCGGCATGTGCGCAGGTGCGGGCTTTCGCCAAGGCGGCGGCAGCGACACCACGAGGTGGCCCCATCCCGCTGACCCACCCGAGCACATAGCCTGTGCTCTCAGGAGCGGGACGCGTGCATCCAGTGCTACAAGGAGAACCCCGAGGAGCCGCTGCGATGCGGGGACGTGGTGCGGAGCTTCTCGCGGTGTGCAAAGGCGTCCTTCCGCGAGTTTGTTGCCCGGGGGCCTGGCGCGCCCGCATGACTCGGCCGCATGAAACGTCCCCTGTGACTTGGCAGCTGCAGCGCTAGCTCCAGACCCCAGTTTCAACGCGACGGCTCAGTAGCTGGGTTCTCCACGGCAAGGGGCATGGAGCGCGTCAACGAGGCCCCAGAGGGCCCGGTTTTCGGGTCCGCAGCCAGCCAACTGCGCGGCCTGCCCGGGGATGCGGACGCTCGGAAGAGCATAGTGCACCTTACATTCGATTTTTGGGGCCACGAGGCCCACGGGACGGGCGTGGTGGTGCGGGATGTGCAGGGCGAGGGCGACCCAAGCCCGTATATCCTTACCTGCGCACACCTTCCCATCCGAGGCAACACGGTCTGCTTCACTGCGGTGCTCAGAAAGCGTGTTTGCCCCGCGGTGACGCGGATGCTACGCAGATGCTACACGAGCGTGGCTTGACTGTGGGCGCCGCTTGACCGGGTACCGATGCCGTCTGTGCAGACAGTCAGGGCGCGACTCGTCGACCACGGGGATCTCGTCAATCTCGGGACCGCTAATCTGTTGGACTGGGACTCCGGCCCGCTCGACCTCGCCCTCCTGTGCCCGACAGAGGGCCACCGTTTCGAGCGGGCCATCAGCATGACCACGTGGAGGCGCACCTATGTGCCGTGAGAGCGGGTGGGTTCCAGTTTGAGTGTGCTGTTCACGACGCGCCATATCTGCTCCGCACGTGCAGGCTGCGTGCGACCGCACTCACGTATCACAAGTCGGGCTTCGTGCGGTTGGAAGTTGGCATAGCCGTGACTGGGAGGTGAGTCACGGGCGCTGCATAAGGCGGGGTCACGGCATGCGTCTCGCCAGGAGCACATGTCATCTGAGGTCGCTGCACGTCCTGCGCAGGGACGCCAGTCCGGACGACCCCTGGCTTCTCAAGTGCGACGCACCTGTGAACCCCGGTATGTCGGGGGGACTGCTGGTGGATTTGAACGGAGGGGCAGTAGGAGTACTCCAGGCAGCGGATGCCCTGAGCCACGGGCCGGAGGAGCAAGCACGGCCGTTCGGCTATGCAGTCCGGGCTGCCGCCGTGTCGGCCAAAGTCCGCAGCATGCAGCTGCCGGACCCAGGCGACGAGCAAACGAATGCCGTCGCCAAAGCAAGTGCATCTTGGGCGAGGGACACTCCCACGTTGCTTCTCGGGACCCCTGGTGGGGAGGAGACGGAGACGGGCCAGGAGACGGCGACCGGGGATGAGGATGGGATCTGGCCGGCAGTCAGGAATAATTCACGGGCGCAGAAGGTTCAGCGCGAGGCAGGGACGGCTTGGGTCGGCAGGTCGGTGCGGATCCGTCGGTTAATCATCCTGGAGGGGGTGGGGTTGCAGTTCAAGGCTGGAGGCATGGTTGAAGTGGATGGCGTGGCAGGGATCGCTCACGTATTGCCCAAATCCGTTGCCATCGAGGGCGGAGGTGTGCTGGCCAAAGCAAACGCGCGAGTTCGGTTGGAGGACTGCACCATTTCCTGTCCAGGGCAGTGCGGCGTCTGGGCCACGGAGGGCGGCCAGGTGTGACTCATCTCGCAACTCACACTAGGTTCTGGGGCTTAATCCTAACCCAAAGGTGAACATCATCTCAGGGCGCCTGTTCTCCATCTTCTCAGGTGGAGATGCATCGCTGCGTCATCGTAGGCGCACAGGCATGGGGGGCACGCGCGGATGACATGGGCACCGTGAACCTGGAGTCGTGTCGGATCGAGCGGAGCGGGGTGTGTGGGGTCGTCAGCCAAGGGCGAGGCAGCGCTTTGCGCGCGTGGCGTTCGGCTTAGACGTGATGGGGAGTTTGTTTCCTGCCGTCAGCGCGGGCGGTGGGAAGCTCGTGATACACGGCAGCTTATCTGTGAACAGGGGGCGGCAGCTGGTCCGCCTTTGGGGTAATGGCGTTGGCGACGTCCTTCTGGTTGGCTCAGGCGTAGTTAAGCTTTCCGGCCACTGCCCCCAGGTGTACAGGCTACAGGCGTTGCGACGCATTGGAACATAAGATGCATGGCTGGATGCGAGAGAATTCAACACTGCGTTGTACCCTTACCTAACCCTGCTCGCAGGGAAGAGAGCCACGGAGCTTGCCCAAGCTTCTGTCGTACGGCGGTCAAGCGTTTCATGGTCGCCTGAACGCTTCAGAGCGTCACTCAAGCAACAAGCGGGTGCTGGCGAGCGTCCGCTCGTCCGCTTGACGCCAGATCGTCTGGCAGACGCCATCTCTTCTTGCGCAATGGAATTGACCGAGGTTGGCAATAACCATGCGTGCTGCCATCGCAGCTGCCGCTGAGCTCGCCGCCTGATGAGGTCAGCAGGTACAGCTCCATCTAGCCGACTGCCAGCGTTCAAGGAGCTGGCATGGCTTTGTGACGCACTGCCGGCCACGGCGGGGACCCGCCCCGTACACCCCTTGCCTGGCTAGCCTGGCGCATTGCTCGCCCTTTGTTTCCAGCGCCTCGTGCTCACAAGATCCTTCACACGCAACGGCACGCCCTAAAAACGACAAGGACGCTTTCTTGGATGCGTGTGTACCGTTCCATCAAACGGCCCTCCGCTTTCAAATGGTTGCATTGTCAGGGTTCGGTTTTTAGCAATGCTATCCACCTGCACGTCAGGTCCCTTACATACCCACGACGTCAATATGATCAAAGTCCGACCGACAGCGCTGGGCGACCCTTGCTAGTCATGTCATGCACGTCGGGCACGTCGGGCATGTAAATGCCGTGGATGCATGTGGATGCACGGCATGCGTGCTCGCTCCTCTTCAACCCACACATCTCCCCGTCGTCTCACGCCAGCTACGTGCACAGTGCCTCCATGGATCCACCGACCTGCTTCACCCCGTCACGCTCTCAGAAACAGCGAGCGGTGTCATCAGGTATCCACTTCCACGATGGCACGCTGTGCTGCTGTGGCAGACTCGGGCAAGGCTATCAGGCATGCACATGACATGCGACGGCAAGCCAGCGGAAGTCCAGGGGTGGCAGGGGCAGCAGGGTCCATTTGCGTTCCACGCAATGGCCCTCGTCGCCTGCCTGGTAAGCCACAATGGCATTGTGACCAGGTATGGGTATGGTGCACCACCATTGCGTTGCTTCACTTCAACCGCTGAGCGTCTCACGGGGCAACACCATGCGTCGGTGTCACTGGCCATCTACTTGAGAAGCCTCTTGTTGCCGCCCCTGCTGCTGCCACTACCGCTGCCGCTGCCGAGGCTCAGCTGGCCCAGAGCACTACCACTCAGCACGGCCTGCAGTGCCTGCTGCGCGGCCTGCCCCCGGAACATGATCTTCTCGTTGCCCTTCTCGACCACGAGCTTGTCCTGGATCTTGCGCACCATGGTGCTGGCCTCCTGGAAGACCTTGCGCATGGACGCGATGTCCGTGCCCTGCGTGGCGCACACGATGCCCCCGGGGGTGCGGAGGCGGTCCTTGACGGCCGCGGCCATCTCCTGCAGGACGGCCGTCTCGCTGGCGCTCTGGCCGATGCCGATGAAGCAGACCTTGAAGTTCCAGACCGAGTGTGAGGCCTCTTGCAGCATGGCGATGGTCTGCTCCCGCGTCAGGCGGAGGCTGCTGGTGTCGCCATCCGTCAGAACGACCAGCCACTGTACCACGGCGTTCTTGTGCTTCTGCTTAACCTTCTCGTTGTACTCCTTCATCCCGGCAAGGGCCGTCTGCATGGCGTGGGGCAGGTCGGTGCCGCCGGATGGCCGGAAGTCTCCCTGCAGCCCGCGGTGCTTGAGGTTAAAGTTGTGGGCAGGACCGACCATGGCGCGGCGGGCCTCGTGGTTGAAGGTCCACACGCAGATGAGGTCGCTCGGCTCGTTGCGCCGCCTGCAGGGGCGGTGCGGGAGGCAGGGACTTGGCGTGCGCGCTGTCGATCCGGGGGATGGGAATCGTTGGGAGCGTTTCGTATTACTGACACTCGACGCGGGCGCGGTCTCAGCCTATGGCCAGTTGGCCGAAGACTCCAGAAAGCAATGCCCCATGCATCAACCGTGCTGCGATCACGGGCTCGAGGGCTCACTTCTCAGCAACCTCGTTCACTAACGTCTCGAAGGCCTCATGCGCCACCTCCATGCGCGTCTTCCCGCCCCCCGCATTGGTGCCCATCGATGCACTTCGGTCGATGAGGATGGTAAAGCTGTTGTGGAACTTGGTAGTGACCTTCTGGTCGAAGCTGGCATCGATCGTCTTGTTTGCGCCGCCCCGCGTATCAGTGACGGTGAAGTTGACGCCTTCCACGGCGGCGTTGGTGGGGGCGGACACGGCCGACGTGCTGGCCCGACTGCCATGGCTGGTCTTGCTGGGCCCCACCGGAGTCTTTTTGGCCTCGGGCGGCACAACAGTGCCCAGAGAGATGCGCGGTGGCGCGAGGGTCTGGGCGGCGAGACTGCGGCTTGTCTTCTCATCATCCCGTGAAGAAGCCCCGTCAGACCCCAGCCGCGGCGTGCCAGGGGGAGCGCGGTCCATGATCCACCCGCAAGCGAGGGGGATCCGTTAAACTAACCGCCTACTTTAACCACCTTTTCAGAAACCGTTCAAGAGTCGAAGTCAACAGGTCAGGCAAGCCATAGTGCTGAGTTCCACTACTTCCGCTCCCTCGCAAGTGTGTCCGTGCATTCATTCATTTAGTCGTCGTCATCCTCCTCCATGCTAGCATCGTCATCGCTGGCATTGTACTCGCTCCCCTCCTTGCCCTCCTCCTCCTCCTCCTCGCTGAGCTCGTCCTCGAGCATCTGCACGTGTAAGCCATAACGATTTTCATTTTTAGCGCCAGTGAAACTTCCTTACATCGTCAGTTTAATCGTCAAATCTCCGCCTCACCTCCGCCTCCACTGCCAAGCGCGGCTCGGCTTGCTGTGGTTCGGCTTGCTTGATGAGCGCAGGCCGTTCGCCACCCCCCGCAGCTCCCCCTCCGCCCCTCCCGCCTGCTCCCGCCGCGGCCTTTCCGATGTTCTTGATGGTAATTTTTTTGACAGGTCCATCCTTCTTCCGCTTCGTGTCCCGCTGCCGCTGCTCCACCTCCGTCTCCCGCGCGTGCATCTCTGCCTCCTCCGCCTGCGTCGGCGCAGCCCCGGCCAGCGCTCGACCTCCCAGCCACCTCACTCGACACAAGAGCGACTCAGACACCGCGGCACCGCTCACCTCAGTGACGCACGCCCGGGGCAGAGCATCCTGCGCCACCGTCACTGGAACCGCATGCGTCTGGGGTCCCAGGTCGTCCGGCGGAGGGGCCTTGGGCACCGGGAACAGGATGAACTGGTACGTGTGGAGGTTGTCGCGCGCCGCGCGGCCATGGTCGCGGTACACCGCGTTGGCATCCATTGAGTAGAGGCGGAGCGCGACGGCCGACAAGGTGGCGGGGAGCCAGGCGAGCTTGCGGGGGCGCACGTACTCCTCCGGACGAAAGCCGCCGGACTGCCCGGGGGCCCCGGCAGGGTCGGCTGCATCCGGGGCATCGTCGCCAGGGCGGGGAGGGCGCGGGGGCCAGGGCTGGAAGCGCTCTGCAGGGCAAGGGGCATGTTAGACCCATCAGTAAGCGTACCGCTCAGCACCTGCATCGGAAGCAGGCCGTCACCCGCCCACCTGCCAGCTCGGCCACAAGGGGCGGAACGTCTTGGCCCTTGGTGTAGCACGCCTCGATGATGCGGAAGAGGCACGTGCGGCAGCCGCGGTTGCTAAACTGGCACTTGCTGCACCCGACCTCAGACGCCCACTCCAGGTCCTCCACCAGGACCTCCTGCAAGCACAAAGGGGAGGTGCCAGTCCCGAGCAGCCCCTGCCCCATGCAAGCGCCGTCCTTCTCCACCCTGTGCCTCACCTCCATGGGCACACCTGCCCACCCGTCGGCCGCCCGCTCCATCGTCGCAAACTGCCCCGGCGTCTCCAGCCATGCGCCAAAGACCAGCTTGAGCCGCGGCCCCACCCCGTACGCCTCGTGGAAGCGGGACAGCAGCACGGCCTCCTCGAGCTCCCCCAGGCACTTGCGCAGGGCCAGGACCGTCTGGGGAGGGAGAAGCAGGGCGAACATCGTCACAAGCACCCACGCCATTCTTTGCAAGAGAAAGCATCGGCATGGGCCCCCTCCCCCCACCTTGGCCGGCCCCGTGGCCGCCAGCCATGCGCCTCGGTCGAACCCCGCGTGGAATGCCTTGGCACTCAGCGAGCCCCCCACGGCTAGCAAGTCCTCCTTCACCCGCGCGAAAAGCGGGCTCGTGCTCCAGTCGCGCCTCCCGCCCTCGGCTGCCCCGGGCTCCCCACTTCCGGACGGAGCGCCCTCCGCCCCTGATCCCGCGCGTCGCTCGCTGCGCTCGCCCTCCTGCCCCATGCTCTCCGCGTTTCCATCGTCGTCAGCGTGGCCATTGCTCGAGATGGTGTCGTGAGTCGATGCCACAGGCCGCAGCGCCACGTCCATGTGGGCCCTGCAGCGCTCGCAGCAGCGAAGCTTCAAGCGACGGGGCAGACGGAGGACTTGGCAGCCAGCAACCCACAGGCAGCGCCGCCATCTTCCCCCACCTGTCTGCCCGGGGCGCGTGGCAGTCGACGCGGTCTTCCAAGTACGCAGCCAGGGCCTCGTCGGTGGTGGGCTCCGCTTCCCAACCCAGCGGCCCCGGCGAGCCCCCTCCTGCCTCGCCCGCCACCCTCTGCATCTCCGGGACCAGCTCGTCCGCCAGGCGCGTCAGCTCGGCGTGAAGGGCGCGCTCCCTGGAGCCGGACAGGTCCAGGCTCCGCAGCAGACCCTCGAACTGCGCCGGGGTGGCCACCACGCGCCACCTGGGAGACGGCACCGCATCCGACACCACGCGGTCGTGGGACGGGGGGCTCTCGATGAGGAGGACGGGCCGGGATGAGCCGCGAGAGAGAATCCAGTAGCTGCGGGGGTGGGGTGGCGCGGCATACGGGGAGGGACAAAGACCAGGCACGCGGCACGCCGCGCCCACCCACCCAGGGTCACACGTCTCACCGGTTGAAGCGCCGGTCGGAGCCGAGGGGCTCCCCACGCACGTGCCGCCGGGGACGCCACTCCGCCACGGCCCGCTCGCGTTCCCGGAAGGACGCCTCGGCCTCGCGGTCTGCGTGCTCCACGCGCTCCTGCTCCCGCGCCAGCAGCTGGACGTCGTGGCGCGCCTGCGCCCGGTCGGCCTCTGCGGGGGGGCGCAAGCGGGCCAACTGTCGAGGCCAGGCGGGTGCGGAGAGGGGGCCTGGAATGTCCCCGTGCCTTACTGACCTGACATTGGCGAGGGTCCTTCCCCCTCCCCCACCCTCGGCTCGCTGTGCCCCAGGACCTGCACCACAGCCGGGGGCAGCGGGGCCGCCAGGGGCACACTCATCCCCGTCTGCAGCTGCATTTGCAGGATCTTGGAATGGTGGTGCAGGGCCTGCGAGTCGTCACGACAAAGCAAGCATTCGTTTCCATCCTTGACCTCCAGCGACCTGCAGCGACAACCTCGACCACGTGCCCTACCAGGCTTGTCACCTGTGCCGTTGCCGTAGCGGTGGCCTTGCGCTGCTTTTCGTGCGCGCGCATGTCCGCCAGCGTCTTGTGCACCGCCTCCTCCTCCTCCAGCCGCGCCACCAGCTCCCCCCGCATGGACGGCATCTCCAGGCACAGGTGGAGCAGGTCCAGGCACGCACCCACACGCTCCGCCACGGGAAGGTCGTCGAACTCGCCGAGAAGGAGGCGCTGGGAGGGGTGCCGAGGTGCGAGGTGACCCGCGGCCCAACACCCCCGGCCGCATTTGCGCCAGGCACCCCCCGCCACCCAGGCCTCACCTCGACCCACTCGCGCCGCATGCTCTGCAACCGCTGCTCCTCAAACTCGGCCTTCTCCTCCTCCTCCTTCCGGTTGATGTACGTGGGGTTCAGGCAGGCCTTCTTGTGGCTCGGGTTGAGGCAGTGGTGGCATGCCCCGCACTTGATCTTGCTGCCCCCCGGCCCGTGCTCCGGCTGCTTGCCGCGCTGGTGCTCCACGACATCCCTGGGGGGAAGCAAAGCAGACAGCTCGACAGGGCTGGCGATCCCCACCACACCACCCATCCCGCCGGGCCAGGGACGCTCACCGCAGGGCAAACACGCCCGGCTTGACCTTGAAGAAGATGCCCTGCTGCAGGCCCTCCCGGCACGCCCCCGCCACGGTGATCTTGGGCGTCCGGCCGCCGATCTCCCGGATGCCCTGGTTCTGGATGCGCTCGAGGATGTCCTCCACCTTCAGGCCCTCGGACGTCACTGCGGGCTTGGCCGTAGATGACTTCAAAAGCGCATAGATATTTGAAATGCCTGGCTTCCATCCACGCCGCCCCTCACCTGTGGCCAGCACGTGCCATACGGCGTACTTGACCGTGCCTGGCCCAATCTCCTGGGGGAGCTTCAGGGTGAGGCCAGGGATCGTCGGGTGCTCCACCTCCTGCGCAGGCACGGGACAGACGGACCCTGTTGCCCCTGGCCCCATCGGCACGCTCTCTGGACCGGTGCCCTTGCCACCCTGCCCCGCCCCCCCCTCACCTCAGCCACAAACCCCGCCGCCACCTGCCGGACTGTCTTCTTGCGCCGGGGTCCCCATCCACAGGAGATGGCCACCTGCCGCAGCACCTCGGGCCACGTGAGGGGGTTCAGGTGCGCGCGCCACAGGTCATGCTCGAACCCCCACGCCCAGGCCTCGTTCAGCAGGGCCGACGCCGTCTGCACGGGTTGCTTGTCCCCCTGGGATGCGGACGCCGGGCCACCCCTGCAAGTGCAGCGGGCGCCGATGCTGGGGTCCTTGCAGTCGGCGACAGGCAGCGAGCGACACCCAGGCTCGAGCCAAGCCTCAACCCCCTCCTCGTCCCTCACCTGGCCATCACCGCGAGACTCTCCTCCATGTCCGCCTGCAGCAGCTGCAGCGCCGCCACGAACACCTCGCTGAGCAGCTGCGACCGCTGCCCCTCCTCAAACGCCAGGGCCAGCTCGGCAACGGTGCAGGGCAGCACGCCCAGGAGGCACGCGAAGCCGTGCAGCACGCCGTGAACCTCGAGCACGCCGTCCAGGACGCCGTCAGCGAACCCGGCGACCCACGCGGGGGGCAGGCCCAGGGAGTCGGGGGGGAAGGTCGGCAGGTCGGGGTCCGGCAGGCGCAGCACGTCGCGGACGGCCAGGGCCAGCTGCGACTCGCGCGGGGTCGGCTCCAGGAGGACGGGAGGGGGGGCGGGGGGGGCGCCGGCCGGGGCAGGCGGTGCTGCGTGGCGGTCCATCCACCGAAACGCCATGCCGACGATGGAGTCGTCGCCCAGGACGCGGTACTCGCGGAGGGACTCCCTGCAGGTGACAGGGCCGGCGTTGCGATCGAACCAGGCGCAGCACGGGTAGGATCGTCCCACCGTCACCCCAGGCAGCCCCCCGCCCTCTCACCGCAACTCCGCAGCCCCGACCCCGTGCGCCTCTGCCACGCGCTCCACGTGCGGCATCATGACCCGCTCCCACTCGATGTGCTGGTCCTCCGAGAGCGCCCCCTCGGCCGCCAGCCGTGCGCGCTTGTGGTCCATGCGCCGCAGTGTGTCCTTGGCCGCCTTGTCCATCTCCCTGGGAGCGCGGGGGGCGGGGTTCGACCCGTGCGCGAAGCCGCACGGGGCGACCGACGGGGCCAGGTCTACCCGCAGGTGCCGCGGCACCCCGCGACTCCACCACTCACTTGGTTGCCCGCCCCCCCGACCGCCGCTTGCCCGCCTCCCGCTCCACCTTGGCCCGCTCCTTCTCCGCCTCCTTCCGCAGCCGCGCCTGCTCCTTCTCCATGCCACGGAGCAGCCGCTCCTGCTCCTTCTCGCGCTCCTTCTGCGACCATCCACCGCCAGCCAACACTTCGTCCACCGGCGCGCCAGCACAGCGCCCGGCTGCACATTGCAAGGCGCCCTGCGCCAGGCCCCACCTTGGCCCTCGCCTCCTCCGCCCTCGCTTTCCGCTCCTCTGCCTCCTCCCGCTGCACCTCCAGCTGCGCCAGGCGCTCCTGGATCTGGGCCAGCCGCGCCTCCACGTCCGCAAGAGCCTGCCATGTCAGAGGGGAAGGGGGTCGTCAGGGCAGTCATGCACACGCCAGATGCCCAACACGCGCAGAGACTGGCGTGGATGCGCGGGCACGGCGCGCTCAGGTCCCTCACTTCCGCGTCCTTGGCGTCCTCCTCCGCCAAGTCCTCGCCCTCGCCCTTCGGCTCAGCCGCCCCGCCGTCCCCCGCCTCCCCCCTCTCCCCCTCCCCGCTCTCCCCCTTCACCTGCCCCGCCGCCTCCCCTTCCGCCGTTGCGTCCACCGCCATGGCCTCCCCCCCCGCTGCCCCCGGCCCCGCCGCCCGTTCCTCCTCCTTCCCCTGCCCTCCCCGCGCCCGGAACTCCTCCCGAGACGCCATGCGCGCACGGATCTCCTCCGCACGCGCCACCAGCCGCTCCATCTCCTTCCCCAACCGCCCCTCCTCCAGCCGACGCTTCTTGTCCTGGGCCGTCTCCGGCCCCGCCCCCGACGCCCGGCGCTTGGTGCCTCGCTTGCCGGAACCCGCCGCCCCGGCCCCGGTCCCGCCTGCGCCCTCCCCGTCCGTCTCCTCGCCGGGCACGGGGTCAAACCCCCCAGGGTCCACCGCCACCTCCGGCAGGCGACCCTGCCCCGCCGCCGCCGCCCACTCGGGCTGCGCCGAGAAGGCTCGCGACGCGTCCGCGAGCGACGCCACGCCCCGCCCCGCGCCCTCCCGCCCCGACGCCCCGCTCTCCTCCTCCCGCGCCCGCTTGCGCTCCTTTGCCCGGCGGTGCCCAAACCACTGCTCCACCTGCGCCAGCGTCAGCCCCCACGCCTCGGAAAGCTCATGGCACTCCTCCGACGACGGGTTGGGGTTCGACGCGAAGGCCGCCTCCAGCGCCGCCACCTGCTCGGGGGTCTTCTTGGTCAGGCGCTTGCGGGGGGGGCCTGGGGGCAGGGAAAGGGAGCAAGCGAATTCCGTCAAAGGGGCTTTCGCGTTTCATCCAAGTAACAGGCGCCGCGCGTCTGGAGCACTCGCGAAGAACAAGCGAACTGGAGCCCCAACCCAGGACCGTCACCTTTGCCGCCCCCTTCCTCAGGTGGGGAGTCTGCCATGTGGAACACTGCAAGGGGGGGTAGAAGGGTGGAGAAATGCCTAAGTGCAGTCGCCGTCACCGTCTAGCGCAAGACCAGACCTCGTGCGCCACACTCACCCCTGGCTGCGGCGGCCGCTCGCCGGCCACTGCGTTGAGGGACGGGCGTCCCGGGGGCCTCGCCACCGCCAGCGACGCCCGCATCTTGCCCCGCGTCGTGGGCCGCTGTTCCCTGCAAGCGCGGACCCCACAGAGCGCTTTCGCCCAGGTCGGCCGGTGCGACGCAGCGGCGTGAGGGGCTGGGCGAGAGTCCCACTGCTCGGCACCCACGCCTCGTGCAATCACAGTGACACGGAAAGCATGGCGCGGGTGGAAGCGCAGCTCCGGCGCGGCAGGGCTCACCGGCTGGCCGTTGCTGGACCCGGTCCGCCCCCCCTGCTCTGCAAGCGACGCAAGTGGGTCCGGCATCAGCCCAGTGGACCAAACGCTATTCGTACAACCAGCAGGCGCGGAGAAGACGGGTCAAAGGCGCGCCGGGCGTCCCCGCGACGAGCGTCGACCTGCCAGCGCGCAGAGCAATGCCGGGGCCGCGCTGCGTATACGGCGCATCGGCCCTCTGTCCGTCCCAAGTGGCGCGACCAGTCGCCGGACGAGCGCCAGGAATCGCGGGCATCGCGGCCTCCTAGGGCTCAAACAAGCAAACGCAACGAGCGCCGCGGCGTCGACCCCCCCTTGCACGGCAGGAGACCCCAGGCCGCGGGGATGCGATAGCCACCTGGTCCCGCAACACGTTCCACCGCAGAGCAGCGCAGATGCGACATCCAAGCAACCTCCCGGCCCAAGGTCGAGCCGCAGAGGCGGGTAGCCACGCCCCGACACCGAAAACGCACTCGCACCGGAGCATCCATGCAAAAGTGGATCAGTCGCGTGCTTCGGATGGGCAGGATCGCCGATCCCTACGGGCCCAGAGCGAGCCAAACTCACCGGCGTCCGCGTGCTCCCCACCGCGACCCTCCATCCTCCCCCACCAACCCCAGTTACTACCTCAGACCCCGGGCGCCGAGGGTCGTGCCTGCTCGTCGCCCAGCGCGCGTCCGTAGGTGCAACGCGGCTCTGAACACACAGATCGCGCAGGATGGCCACGTGGCTCGATATGATGGGCAGGCGGCGTTGCCAAGCGGTCGTGCTCGCCCGCCGTCCGCGGTGACTGTTCGGCTTACCCTTGCTAGAAACGAGAAAGTGTCACCGAAGAGGCCCTGCGGACTCGACCTCAGGTGCACAGTGTGGCTCCTTTGACGGTATCGAGGACGGACGGCGCACCTTGCGAGGGGCTTGGCGGCTACCGGCAACGGGCGGCTGCAGGTGAACGGTTCCCGGCGACCACCGAGCGCGCTTGCGCGTGCGGGGCGTTTGGCTCGTTTCTCGCGTGCTGCGGCTGGCGGGACTCCCCCTGCCGTCGCCGCGGTCCAGCCCTAGGGCCCGACGGAACCCTCCGCCCGCGACGGCGTCGTGGCGCGGCGATGGCCTTACCCGCTCGGGCAGCGGCTGCCTCGGTCGATTTACGAGGCGCTGACGTCGAGCGATGGCAGGGTGCCCGCCCCACCGCGCGAGGCGCGCCTGCTTGCCACAGCTCCCCGGACCGCAGCTTTTCGGCGCGGGCAATGCGGCGCGAACCCTCCCGTGTGTCGCCTCGCGCGAGGGATAGGCATTTGGTGGCACGCTCGCCCGACGCGCCCCTTCCCGAGCGCCCGCGGGGAGCGCCTGATGCCACCCTAGGCCACGCGCCAGGTGCCCGCCCGGTCCCCGCGTCTGCGTCGCGCCGCATCTCGCCCCGGTGACCCTTGCCGCCCGCAGAGGTTCAGAGCGCGCGGGACGGAGGGCCATCACGAGCCGGGGGGGGCGGGGCGGGAGATTGCTCGCGTCGCAGGGAGGATGGACCAGAACGCGGACAGCGGGGCGGGGACGGAGGGGGCTCGGGCCAACGGCGTGGACGACACGGCCAAGCAGACGCGGGCGAGGCGGCCCAAGACGGTCATTGGGACGGTGCAGCCGGGCACGCTGCCCAAGGCGTGGACGGACCTGCGCAACAAGAACCGGTGCGCGCGCGGCGGCGCTCGGATGCGGCGGCGTCGCCGGTGGCCCGCGCCACAGCGGCTGCTCTCGGCGTCGCCGGGCCCCTGCGGCACTGGCGGCCGCCCTGGCCGCGCTCCGCAGGCTGGGGGTGCGAGTGAACTTTCACAAGCTGGACACGGAGGCGCTCAAGCGTTACCGCAAGTTTTACAAGGCGAGGGCACGTCGTCGTGTGCCGAGCGGGGGCGTGGCACACCCCCCTTTGGGCGCCGGGCGCGCTGACGGACCTGCCGGCTGCGGCCCCCGCGCGGTCCCTTGCCCTCGCAGCGGGTGAGATCCGCCTCGTCTCAAGGCCGTGACCATCTCCTTCCCCCCCGCAGCTCTCGGACGTGGGCCCGGACTCGACGAAGGAGCAGCTCGTCGTCGCGGTGGGGAAGCACTTCATGACTCAGCAGGTGGATGAGGCGAAGGCGATCAGCCTCTTCCTCAAAACGGCACGCCAGCAGAACGAGAAGTGAGCGGCGGCTGAGCCGGGCGCCGGGGAGGGCGGAGGAGCGGGGCGACGTTGTTCACATGGAACCACGCGAACTGCACGGACGAAGTCCCTTCGCGCTTGTGTGCTCCGCGCGTGTTTGAACGTCTCTGCTGTCGGGATCTGCTCGCGCCCCCGCGAGTTGTGGTCGGTCCGGGTGCTGAGTCGGACGTATGTACTGGCTGCCGTCAGCGGTGAATCGCGGAGCTCCCAGGCCACGCAGTGCCAATGTCGGCATCCTGCACGGGTAGAATGAGCGGCTAGATGTTTGGCTCTGTGCCTCCTGCGAAGGCCGCGAGCGCGGGCGCCCAAAAGGCCGGCCCGGGCGCGTCCTGCGGAGGTCCGCGCTTCCAGGTGTGTTCCGCGCGCCTCTTCATGCCTCACCCCGACCGCGCACGGTGCCGGAACCGCGCGTGGCGAGCCCAGGGGGCTGCGGAGTCGCTTCGCCAGCTCGGCAGCCTAATACAGCCCGAACGCCTCGCGCCGCGCGTGCCGTGTCCCGCATTGTCGACGAGCACGCCCAGCCCTTTTCGGCTGCGGTTTCCGGTCCCCCCCGCGCGACGTCCGCCATCAGTCCCTTGCCCGTCCCCGAACGCGCTCCCGAGGGCCTCCCAGCGGCTCGCGCGTTTTCGAATGGCCCCGTGTCGCCTTCCGATGCCGCCCTCGAGCCGCGCCGGGCCCCGTCGACCCCGGGCGAGCGGAGCCTTTCATTCGCGGGGGTGCAGCGCACTCGGGCAGCGGCCGCGTCGCGCCCTCGACTATCTGCGCCCGTCTCCCTCTTTCATCGGCTCGCTTTTCGAATTAACGTCGCCCGCCCCGGCGCGCAGGGCAAGAAGGGCACGGCCCGGGCGCCGGTCGTCTCGGTTCTCGCGCCGGTCGACGCCCCCGTGGACCGCGACAAGCCCGAGCGGTCCCCGGAGCGCCCTGCTAGGAATGAGGGCGGGCTGTGGACCTCCGCGGTGTCCACGCTGTGGAACACGGCCACGAGCACGGTGGGCCATGTCGGTCCGTGGCTGGGGACGGTGGGGGGCTACCTGAGCACCGAGCGCCTCGTCCAGTACGCGCGCACGGCCAGCGTCTCGGACCCCCGGAGAGAGGACCTCGCGGAGGGGACGGCGGCCAAGGCGAGCCGCGGGCCCGACACGCGGGTCGCTGCGTCCCGGGACGTGCACGCGCCCGGCGCGTTGCGGGAGGTTCGCGCCCCTGCGCCCGCGTCCTTGTAAGCGTGCGCATCTCCCCGCGCTCGCAGGGCAACGAGAAGCGCTCGGTGCTGGCTGACGTGGTGTCGTACCTGAAGCCAGCGAGCACGAGCGAGATGCGCTACGTCCGCATGCTCTGCGACCTCTGCTGCCTGACTTACAAGGTGATAGTCGCGCTGGGGATGCGTCTGCGTGGCGCCGAGCCGGCCTGCCGCGCAGCCCGCCCCCAGCCCGCGTCGCATGGCCCACGGGAGGCCGGCCGCTGCACTGTCCGCAGTTCCACAAGCTCACGCCGTCCTCGCTGATGCGTCTCCACCGCCTCGTGCTCATCACGACCTCGCGGGCCTGCGACCTGCCGCTGTTCAAGCCCTCCGACTCGGCCCACGGCGTCTTCGCCATGGCGGACGGCATGTGCGACGTGCCGCCGGAGGAGCCGCGGGCAGCGGCGCACGGGCAGATGGACGAGGCGACGGCGTACGCGTTGGACCGCATCTCGCGCGTGCCCAAGGTGGCCGCGCGCGTGGACGTGACGGTCACGGCCCGCCCGGAGGGGGCGCCGGGGTCGGCGGCGGAGGGGTCCCCGACGCCCCAGGGCGTGGTGAGCGTCAAGCTGGAGGAGGCCAAGGACGCGGCGGTCAAGGCCGGGAGGCCCTTGCACGAGCGGCTGGCGGGGCACGTGTCGGATGCGGCGGGGTACGCGGGGTCGGCCATCAGCAGCACTTGTGAGGCGTGGTCGCTGCGAGCGGCGGCTTCCTCCGTCGCCCCTCGTCCGTCGAGTCCGAGCCCGCGCCGCCTGCGTCTGCTCGCAGTGGCGGGCATCTTGGAGGGCACCAGCAACACGTCCTTCCTGGCGTGGCAGCGGGAGAAGAAGGAGAGCAAGGCGGCAGCGGGGGAGGGGGCGGCGTCGCGCGAGTACTCCCCGGAGTACCCCTGCGGCCCCGACCAGGGTGCGACCCTCCCCGTGGAGTGGTACGTGGCGGACGACCCCGTGTCGCAGACGCGGTACGTCGTGGTGCAGGGGACCGACAACCTCGAGAGCTGGATCACCAACCTGACGTTCGAGCCCGTGGAGTTCGAGGACCCGCGGATCGGCGTCATCATCCACCGGGGCGTCTACTCGGTGGCCATGCAACTGTATGACCGGCTGCTTCCCCTGGTGGAGGAGCACCTGGCCCGGAGCCCCTTTGCCAAGGTGTGCTTCACGGGGCATTCGCTGGGGGGCGCCCTGGGCATCGCCCTCATGCTCATGTACAAGCACCGGGGGGTGCTGCCGGCCTGGGCCATGGCCCCCACGTACACCTTCGGGGTCGCCTCGGCCTTCTGGGACGCCTGGGAGTGCTCGGCCACGGGGTGCCACGCCGACTACCACGGCGAGGCGTGCGACCGGCCCGACACGTCCGACAGCCACGGCAGCATCCTCGAGCGGTTCGGCCTGCCGGAGGTGAGGGGCCGGGCGATGGGGCAGGCACGGCACGCCATCAGCCACACGCAACGGTGCTGATCGGTGCTCCCCCCGCGCCTGGCTCTGCAGGACATGGTGCGCAACATCATCATGCACCGCGATATCGTGCCTCGCGCCTTCACCTGCGACTACAGCCCCGTCCGCGATTTCATGCGGTCGTGGGGCAAGAAGTACAGCGACCACGGTCCCCTCAAGTCGGCGTCGCCCCTTTCGGGCAAGGTGCTCATGTACTCGCACATCGGGCGCGTCTTTGCTCTCCAGCCGCACAAGGACCAGGTCTATGTCGGGCAGGTGACGAGCGCTGCGGCCGGCAGCGCTGTCCTGGCATGGGTTGGACCCAACAGTGGGAACTGGCACCGCTGACCGCGAAGACCCGTCTGCTTGCAGGACGGCTACCACCCTCTTCTGCCCCCCACTCCCGGCCTCTGGTCCTTCTCTGCGCCCACACCCACGTCCCGCGCCAACGCGCGACGCCACGCCAACGACCTCCGCCGCGCCGCCGCCGCCCGCGCCAAGCCTGAGCCGGAGTTCTCCGACCCGGGCTGCGTGCGCGAGGCCTTCCTGGCCTTCATGGACAGCCCGCACCCCCTTGAGATTCTGGCAGGCCCCGCCTACGGCGTGGACGGCTCCATTTCGCGTTACCACAATCCGGACCACTACAAGCGTGCGCTGGGCACCGTCTACGCCGCGCGGCGGTCGGCGCTCGAGCGGCGGTTCAGCCACGGTGAGACGCGGCAAGGCTCGGGGGGAAGCCAACGCTGTCGGGGATGCAATGGTGCCTGCGTGACGCTGCTCCTCCCGCCGCTATCGCAGACTTGAAGGGGGCGATGCGGTGGCGCCCTGCACCACCTCCCAAGGAGTCGGACGCGGCGGAGGCGCCTGACGGCTTCAGCCAAGGGGACGCCGCGCCGGCCATCCTGGACTCGGCATGGGACGTGGCGCTGCGCCCGGGAACGCAGGGGCTGGAGGGCTGAGGCCTCCGCAGGGCGCTGCGAGCTCCTTCGGCAGACTAGTACTAGCATTGAATGCGACATGTCCATCAAGGGCTTTGCCCTGCACCGCATCTCGACTGCTCTACCCGGCCTCCCTGCGTAATCCCGTACCCTGGCCGCCCGTGGCGACGAGCCACTCGTGGTATTTCTTGAGTTCCTTGTCGTCGGGGGCCAGCTCCCGCCACCGCCCCTCCACAAACATCTTGTACGCGTCCGAGGCATACTTGCCCACCCTGGGAGGCACGACCATGGGCGAGGTCACCGCGCAGGCCAGGCTCTATGCCAGGCATGCGTCCATCCCCGGCGCCTCACCCATGCAGCTGCCCGACGTCCGTCCATGGGGCGTGCATGAACTCCCGCGACATGCGCTGGATGTCTGCGGAGCGCTTCCGGAAGAGCCCCAGCGGGCGGATGATGCCCTCGATAACCGCCGCGTCCACCTGCACCGCGCGCTCCGGGTCCGGCACGGCCTCAAACAGCCGCCAGATGACGTCGCGCACGGCCGCCCCCGTCGTCTGGTTCAGCAGCATGCACGCCACGAGGACCTTCCAAGGCTCCCGCCACAGCTCCTCCTGCAGAAACCCCCACGGGGACGGCGGAGGCTCCCAGTCTGGCCTCCTGCAACCCAAGGCGCAAGGGAAGGGTCCGCGTGAAGCGCAGCGCATGCACCGTGCTACCATGCTCCCCGCCCGGGTCTAGCGGTGCGCGCCAGGGAGCATCTCAATGAGCACGCCCTCGCCTGCGCGTCCACAGCTGAGCGGGTCCCTGGAGCGCTGCCAGCTTGATCCGGTGCGCCGGCTGCGGACGCGGGTGCCGTCTCACGGGTGGCCGCCGCGGTGCGACTCGCTCGGGAGTCGGCGGCGGGCCCGACGATGGCAGTGACGGAGAGCCGGGCGAGAGCCTCGACGACCGCACCTCTCCATGCGAGCCTGCTGCGGCGTCCGCCCGAGCGGGAGTCGGGACGGCGTGCGAGGCAGGGCTCTGGGAAGGGCTCACGAAGAGGAAGCCCGCGAAAGGTCCCTCGTGCGCTGAGACGGCACTCGCGGGCGTGGCGCGCGGGGACTGCGCGTGGGGGCTCCGCAGCGCCGAGAGCACATCTCGGACGGGCGTGGCGGGCAGGTCGGGGCCGGGAGGGCGCTTGCGGCGAGTAGGCCTCGCGCTTCTCGGCGCGCTCGCGTCAGCAGCGCGCTCATTGGGGTCGAGAGATGACGCGTCGCCGCGGCGCTGTGTGCTGGGAGCTGGGCATGGGGTTTGTTGGGAGCTCAGTCCCGCGGGTTCGACAGAGGCAAAGTCGTCCGAACCATCGTCGTCCCCTGCATCCGCGGCGGAGTCTGGACAGGTCGCTGAGCGACGGCATCGGCGGTGCGGCTCAATCGACACGCCGCACGCAGGGCAGGTGATTCACCTGCCCAGAGAGCAGGTTGCCGCCGGCTCCTCCTACATCCGGGGCACGGGCACACGCCTCCGTTACATTTGGGACACTGCCACCTCGCGTCGGGGTCGCGCGCGAGCTGTGGGCTCTGTTTCAGCCACCTCTGCGGCAGGCGCGAGAGGAAGCTCGCGTAGCTTGCCAGCGTGAGCCTCGAATGCGCGCAAGCGCACATCGCCGGGGCCGGCTGCGTACCCGTATGCACCGCGTGCACCACGCGTGCCGTCGCCCGGTGCTGGTCCCGCAGCACACGACCGTCTCGTCTTCCCCCCTTCGCTGATGGCAGCAGTGACAATGATGCACCATGACAAAAGAGGAAGCGGGCGAGAAACAGGAAGATGGCTACTCGTGGGGCTTCAAACGCCGCACATTGGTGCGTTGCCAGCCACCGGCAGCACCCTGACTCAGCCATTACCATTCAACGCGCTGCTCGCGTCCATGCCGGCCAAGCCCGCCTCGCTACTACGCCCGCTTCGACCTGGTGCGCTTCGCCACCGGGTCCTCGTGCTGCGGCTCCTCCTGGTGCTCCGCCCGCTTCCTCTTGCCCTTGCCCGCCCGCGTCTCACGCGCCGGCTCCTCCTCCTGCACAGCCGCGCCCTTCCCCCCCTCCGCAGCCGCGGAAGGGGCGCGCCGGCCCTTCGCCGTGTGAGAGCCCGCCTTGCTGGCGCCCTTCTTGGCTGCCCCCTTCTTCTTCGCACCCTTCCGTCCCTTCCCTTTCCCTGGCTTCTTCACCTCCTCCTCGACGTGCTCCCCCTCCGCGCCCGCCCCCTCCTCCTCGGCATCCTTGCCCTCTTCGCTGCCACCGGCGCCCACATCAGCGGGCGGCTTGGCGCCCCCGTCCCCCTCCTCCCCCAGCCCCGTCTCCGCCTCCCCCGCTCCCGCCACGTCTTCCTGCGCCCTCTCCCCCTCGCCCTCCTCTTCCACGTCCGCCGCTCCCTCCGCCTCGGGAGGCGCAATCGCCGGCTCGCCATGCGCCTGGTCTGCCGCCACCGCGTCCACCGGCACCTCGACCCCCCCCGCCCCGACTACCTGGGCCGGCGCCACGGCCTCCGCCCCCGCAGCGCCATCACCGCCGCCCTCGCCCTCCTCCTCGACGGGGGCCTCCGCGGGGGGCTCTGCCCCCACCTGGGCCACCTCCGCCAGCTCCATGCCAGCCTCTCCTGCGCCCTCTTCCCGCTCCCGCTCCCGCTCCTCCTTCTCTCGCACCATCTCCACCGCATGGGCCTCTGGGGCGCGTGATACAGATTCTATGAGTCACTGGCTGCGCAGCTGCTTACGACGAGCGAAGAGAGCCGGGTGCAACCCTCGTGCTATCCCCACACCGCACCTTCCAGCTGCCGCTGTGCCTCCGCCCTCGACCCCGTCAGCGGGACGTGCAGCCGCGAGACGATCCACACGAGCACTTGGTCGTCCAACGCCGCCTCGTCGAGCCTCCAGTCGTGGCCCCTGCCGCGGTCTCCAGAGAAGGACCGCACCTGGTCCAGGGACGTGGCCTGCGAGCGCCGAGGGAGCGAGTGCGCATCGGAGGATGACCAGCCCCGCAGTGGAGGTCGGGGTTAGCGCTGTCTTAAATGTCACGGAGCCCTCTGACGCCCTCACCCGCTGCTCGATGAGGTGCCGGGTGAGGGACCCTTCCCCCTGCCGCTCGTACGACGCGCTTTCCGGGAAGCGGCACCGTACGACCGGGAACCGGAGGGCTGCCGCGTCCACCAGCGCCCAGTCCTCGTCCGCCGCACAGTGGAGCACGAAACGCCCCTCGGAGGCGGGCTGCCCCTCCAGGCAGGAGTTGATGTGCTCCGCGACGGCCGCGCCCCAGAACGCCGGCAGGGACACGCCTCCCGGCATGGTGAGGGTCTGTAGGGGGACAAGGGCTCGTTGGGCAGCATGGTGTCAGCAACAGTTTCGCAAACGTGAGGGCGATGCAAGGCGTCGTCTCACGGATGTGGCATCCAGGCAGTGGGGGCGGATAGCGTCCAGGGGCCGGAGGATTCCGTAGAGCGGCGAGAGAATGCGGACGTGCTCTTGGGCCCACTCCACGTCCGCCACAGACAGGTCATGTGCTGCGAGGCTCCGGTAAGCCTGGTTCGCGGGCCGGCCCTGCGAGGACATCGACAAGAGCGTCAGTAAGACAGTGACGACGTCCGGCATGCCAGACCGCCTATCAATCGGCCATACCTCGCCGGAGAAGGCCAAAAGCGCAGGGGCTTTGGGCTGCTCCTCCCAGCCCGCATAGCGCGAGTGGTTCAACTCCGCGGCCCGCATGTTGATTCCCAGGACATTGTGGAGTTCCTCCGCGGATAGCGCTCGCAGCTGCTCCAAGACGAGCGCATGCTGGGCGTCCAGTGCTGCGCGGGTCCAGGACAGCGCCGGGGGGGACAGACGCCCCGGAATCTCGTCCTCCCGAAACGCTCGGGATCCACTCAGCAGGATCAGCATGGCTGATGTCGAGACGATGCGACCTAACCGTCGCGAGAGAAAGTGCCGCTACTAGCGCTAATTTAGCTTGCCCACGCCCGTCGAATGCATCAACGGTATAATGAAATGAACGATGGTCCGTCGGGAAGCCGTCGGGAGAGGTTCGTTGGGGGCGTGATTTCCTACTGAGGTCAAACCCTCCAGCTCGCAAAAGCCCGCACAATGCCGCAGCCGTCGACGCGGACACGGCCGAGCCCGCGTTGAAGCCGAACCAGCCGACCCACAGCATCCCAGCGCCCGTGACGGCCATCGGCAAGTTGTGGGGCGCCATCGTCGCCTTGCGCCGGCGGCCCACCATCAACGCCGCGACCAGGGCTGCGAGCACGGCCGGGGTAGGACGGGTTGGAGCCCCGCGTTTGGCAGCGGTCCCACAGGCGGCCCCCGGAGCAAGCAAAGCTCGCCTGCGACCCCCGACGTGAGGTGGACCACGAGGCCGCCGGCAAAGTCCAGGGCGTTCAGGTCCCCGAGGAAGGACCCCGGGCCGGCCCAGACCATGTGGCCGACGGGGTAGTAGACGAGGCAGGACCACAGCGTGAGGAAGAGGATGGAGGCGGAGAACTTCATGCGCTCGGCAAAGGCGCCCACCACGAGCGCGGGGGTGATGATGGCGAAGGTGAGCTGGAAGCAGAACCACAGGGACTCCGGGATGGTGCCCACGATGCCCGTCTCAACGCCTTTCATCAGCGCCTTGTCCATGTTGCCGATGAAGGACGCCAGCGACACCACGCCCTCCTTCATCCCCGCGTCAGAGAAGGTCAGAGAGTAGCCGAACAGCGTCCACAGGACCGTGACGATGGACGTCACGAACATGCACTGCGCCAGCACCGTGAGCACGGCCGGTGTCCACCGATCTTCAAGACTCCCCAACTCAGACGCACCGATGCCGGTGATACCAGCCTGCACAGCTCGACACCATCCCTACGCTAACAGGACTACCAAAGACAAAGTCCGTCTTTCAGCCCGCGGCGATGCTCAGTTGTGCCCCACCGCCGCCGCGTACTGGTCGTACCGCTCGCGGATCTTCCGCTGCTCCTCGGCGGAATAGCGGGCCGCGAAGTCGCGGCTCTCGACGATGCGGCGGTACTTGTCAAGCTTCGACAGGAGATTCGTGTCGTCCGGCCGCTGTGCCAGGGAGGCTCGCTGCGGCTCCTCCGCGCTCGCCCCCAGAGCGGCGAGTTTCCGCCGCGTGTCCTCCAGCTGCTCCCTCAGCTTCTGGCCACCGTCCGGCATGCGCTCGGCCATCTCCGCCAGCATGCGCTCGAGCCGACGCTGCTTGTCCCGGAGCTCGTGGGCAGCCGCGCGCGCCTGGCGGGACGACGACTGCGAGGTGCCGGCGCGAGCACGGATCACCCCACGCGCTGCTCGCGACATCCCCGACACTCTCTGCCGCCGCCACGGCTTACCTCTGTCTCCACCTCCGCCAGCGACTGGGCCAGGGGCGTCATGTCCAGCGACCCCGCCGTGCCCCGTCCGTCGCCCGCTTTCTGCAGCGCCTCGCCCCCGACAGGAATAGCCTGCAGCGCGGCTCTGTCGACGGGGTGCCACGGAGCAGGGCCCAGGCGCACGTCGGCGAGGAGCCCCGAGGGACCTGGGCCGCTGGGCCCCGCGGCCGTGGTGGCGGATGCAGCGATGCGGGCGAGAGGTCCGCCCCTCTGCTTGCCCCAGGCGGCCCGCGCCGCCGCGCGCTGCTTGCCTGCGGGACCCAGGGCGCATGCGAGGGCGGTGGAGGCGGCGGCGCCAGGCAAGACAGGCGCGCTGGGGAGGCGAGGGGCGGGCGCCTCACCGACATCGCCAGCCGCCCCCTGCGCAGAGTCGGCAGCATCGTTGCGAAAAAGAAGATCGTGGTCAGAGATCCCCGCGACGGAAGGCAGGGATTCCAGGCGCCGGATGTGCGCCTGCACCTCCTCTGTGGCGACGCGCTGGTGGGCGTGCATGCGGCTGAGCTGCCGCTGCGTCTCGGACACCTCCAGGCCCGCGGCGGACACCATGAAGAGCTGGCGGAGGTCCTGGCTGCTGAAGTAGCGCACCACATCCTCCTCCCCGGTGGTGCTCCGCGACAGACCGTGCTTGAAGACCTGCTTCCGGTATATCTTCTCCTCCACCGTCCCGCACGTGATGAGGCGGTAGACGACCACGTCTCTCGTCTGTCCGATGCGGAAGGCACGGTCCACGGCCTGGTTGTCGGTGCTGGGGTTCCAGCTGGGGTCCAGAATGACGACGCGGTCGGCAGCAGTGAGCGTGAGGCCCAGCCCGCCCACGCCCGACGTCAGGAGCATGACGGGAATCGCGGGGTCCGTCTGCGAGGCACGCGGCTGGCATGAGTGGCCCGCAAGGCGACCACCCGCATCCGCATGCACATCACGCGCCCGTGCCGCCTCCTCGCCTGGAATCGCTCCACCAGGCTCTGCCGCTGGGCCCCCGAGGCCACGTCCCCGTCGATGCGGAGGAAGGTGATGGGCTCGGCCGAGAGCGCCGCCTGCACAATGTCGAGCATCACCTTGCTGCGGGGGGAAGCCTGGCCGGGGATGGCACGCGGGGATGCAGAGCGCGGGCCCCATCACCCGCCCGTGCCCCTGCTCGCCTTTGGCTGAAGACCAGTGTGCGGTGGCCCTGGCCGCTGAGCTCGCGGATGAGGTCGAGGCAGAAGGTCGTCTTCGGGGACGCTCCCACACCCTGGCTGGACAGCTCCCGGCTCAGCAGAGCCTCCACGCCGCCACTCGTCTGGGGGACAGGAATGGGTGGCCGTGCTCACCGCAGCCCGCCGTCAGCCTTCGGCCAGAACTCGCAGTCATTCTCAGGGCTCACCCGCGCCGCCTCCTCCCACCAGCCCACGTCCATCGAGCCCCCGGCCACGAGCCCCGGCGTGGGGGGCGCCCCCAGCACCGCCCCCGCCGCACGCCCGACGGGCGTCCCCCGCCCCTCCCCATCACTCCCCGCGCTCCCCACGTCGCTCTCCTCGTCGTCCTTGTCAGACGACTCGTCGGTGTCGCGGTCGCTCGCATGCCGGGTGCCGCGTCCCTTCCGGCCCAGCTTGCGTGCCGCGCCCTCAATCACCTCCCGCGTCATGTTCTGGCTCAGCAGCGCCGGGTGGTCGCAGATCTTTTTGAGCACTGGAAGGGCGAGGGACCAACATTGCGCTGACCCTCACGCGTCCGTCCGAGGCCCACGCGCGCCCTCACGCCGACGTCTTTCCCTGTCCACGCAGGCCAGAGGCGCCCGTCACCTGTCAGGGCCGCGAGGGGCGAGTTGGCCTGGTTGAGGGCCGCGTGCACCGAGGCCGAGTTCAGGAAAGCCTCGTACACGTGGCGCTGGGTGGCCGACAGCCGCAGCCACACGATGAGGTCGTTCTTGCGGCCCAGCTGCTGACCGGGGCCGCTCGACGCCGACCCCGCTTCGCTGTGCTCGGCGGACGTTGCGCGCGCGTCTTCACGCGCCTCATCTGCGCTTTGCTTGCCCTCGGACAGGGCGCCGCTCCGCTCCCCGCCGGGGCCCCCCTTTTCCAGGCGCCACTCCGCAGTCTTGTCCCTGGTCAGCAGCACCTCGGCCTTCTCGCGTCGGAGGAAGTAGGACGCGATGCGGGCACGCAGTTCCTGCAGGGGACAGACCGCCTGGTCAAGCTACGGCAGGCCCGACACGCCAGGCCCCGCTGCGATCTCCAATCCCGCCCACCTGCGCCACCAGCTGCCCCCGCATGCGCACGTGCACGTCCGCCTCCCGGTCTACCCCCGCCGTGATGGCCCGCTCGAAGTAGTTCTTGAAGAACTTGGCGTCGCCCAGGAGGCTGGGGAGCGCCCAGTCGAACAGAGCCCACATCTCCCCCAGGTGGTTCTGGACGGGAGTCCCGGAGATGACGAGCCTGGGACACAGAGCGTTGCGGCGACTGAGCCAGCCTGCCACGGGCGCCCCCGCCCCCCCGCTGCTTCGCTGGCGACCCACCGGACGCGGGAGGCGATGGCCCGCGCGGCCTGCGCCAGCTTGGTCTTGGGGTTCTTGATCTTGTGCCCCTCGTCCAGGACCACGCAGTCCCACCGTGCGCCGTGCCCCAGGGAGGCACTCCAGGGCCCCTCCCCGCACAGCGCGGTGGCCGCCGCAGCGTCGAGGGCGAGGGCGTCGCGGTGGTGCAGCACCATGCCGTACGTGGTGACGAGCACGCCGCCCCGGGAGAGGCAGGCGCGCAGGCCCCTCAGCTTGTCGGCGCGGGAGCCCTCGCAGAAGAGGTGGACCTGGGGAGAAGGGGAGTTGGCGGCGTGGAACAGGCAGGGTCGCGGAACGAGCAGCAGCGCAAGCCTGCCCTGTGACCCTCACGTGGTCTCCCAGGCCGCATTTGCCCAGCTCGGCTGCCCAGTGCGCGGTCAGGCTCACGGGCGCCACCACCAGGGAGCGCGTGGCCAGCCCGGACGCCTGCAGCCCTCGCAAGAAGGCGCACACCTGCATGGTCTTCCCCAGGCCTGCGAGGGCGCAACAGCAGAGTGACATGCGGGATTGCTCTTGCCCTGGCCGTGGCTGGAGCTGCGATCATCAGCAGCACGCGCATTCACCCATGTCGTCAGCCAGGATGCCCCCACGGCCCTGCAGGCGCAGGGAGGCAGAAGTGGTGTCGGTCGCAACGGTGGGCGGCATACAGCGCCCCCCCGCCAGCTCCACGTCGCACCTGGTCGTACAGTCCCCACAGCCACGTGACGCCCTCGACCTGGTGCGCAAAGAGACCCTCGTAAACGGGGCGTGGCAGCCGGAAGCGGCCCTCCCCCAGCTCCAGCCCCACCGCGGCGCCCTCGGGCCCAGCATCACCCGCGTCTCTCGGCGAGGGAGCGCGCTCCCCGCTGCCCTCTGCCCCGGCACATCTTGACGACGCGTCCGACCTCGCCCGCTCCTGCGCCTCCTCGCCCCCTGGCTTCCTTCCGCCCCCACCGCCCTCCTTCCTCTCGCGAAACGCATCGCCATCGACGACCTCCAGCGATTGGACGCGGTCGACAAGCTCATCCACACACGCTGCCGTGTGCGACGAACGCTGAACGCGGGCGGCTGGGGCGCGTGGAACGCGCGGGGGGCGGACCGGCGCGTCGTCGCTCTCGCTGTCGCTGCTGCTCTCGACCCTCTTAACGAGGCCAGCTGGCCGGCTCATGCTATCGAGATCGTCCTCTAAACTGTCCACTGGGATACCGGGACGGCCGTCGCCCGGCGAATTCGCCGAGTTACGCCGCATTGTCGCCACGCGCCCCCCCTAGCACTGCATCGGCTGCGCGGGACAGACAGGGGAGGAGCGATGTCGACATTATACAGACAATGCGTTTGCCAGCGATGGACCGTGAGCTTGTTGGTTGAGCTTTAGGGCTGGCAGAGGCCAGGGAGGTCAAAGTCAAGTGCTTGAAAAAAATCCCACCCAAACATTGAAATAAGAGCCTTCCGAGGCCCTTGAGCAGGGACAGTGCCCTGCTCCCAAAGAGGCGGCATTGCCAAGAGGTGCCCTACGCCTTTACCACTTATGGGGTCCCTGTTCTCCCGCGGTCCGCCTGCCGGGCCCACATCGTCGACGGAGGGGAGCGCGTTTGCGCCGTGCGCGCGCATGCGCCCCCGCCAGCTTCAGCCGGCCTATGAGTCGCTGGGGTGGAGGGCCGTGGACGGCGCGCACCCGCTCGTGTACAGCGATGTTTACAACGTCACATTCTACGGCGTAGAGAAGCTGCACCCGTTCGACAGCTGCAAGGCGAGGTCGCATCAGCATTGGCACGGCACATTGGTGCCCGCCGCGCACACTCATCGCACACTCATCCCACGCCGTCGTCACTGCAGTACCGGCGCGTCCTCGGCGACCTCGTGCGGCGGGGTCTCGTCTCCCGAGACCGCCTGCTGAAACCGGCAGTGGAGTTGCCGCGGGACATGCTCGAGGACGTCCACAGTCGCTCCTACCTCGACAGCCTCAGCAACAGTGCCCAGGTGGGGTGGGCGTCGGGCTGCCCTCGGCTACACAGCGCGTTCCCCCCGGCACACCGCCTATCATGTTTTCCTCCCTCGCAGGTCGCTCTGGTGGTGGAGCTGGGTGTTCTCGCCCACCTGCCCAACTCGGTCCTTCAGGCCCGCGTGCTGCGGCCCCTCCGCACGATGGCCACCGGCACCGTCATGGCGGCCGGCGTGGCAGCAGCCCATGGGGTGGCCATCAATCTGGGGGGAGGCATGCACCACGCCAGCTGAGAGCAGGGCGCGGGGTGGTGCGCCTACGACGACTGGTACCTCGCCGCCCGGCACCTGCGCCGCGCGTCCGGTGGGCGGGTGCGCAAATTTCTCTACATCGATCTGGACGTCCACCAGGGCAACGGCGTGGCGCGGGACGTGCTGCACTTCCAGGACGGGGACTTCCACGTGGCGGACGTGTACTGCGGGTCCATCTTCCCCATGGATGCCGAGGCCAAGCGGGCCGTGAGGGCCAGGGCCGAGCTGCGGCCGGGCACGGGGGACGAGGAGTACCTGGAGGCGGTGCGAGCGGTCCTCGGGCAGGCGTTCGCCGAGTTCCGCGAGCCGGACCTCGTGTTGTACAACGCCGGCACGGACGTGCTGGACGGGGACCCGCTGGGGCGGCTGCGCGTGTCGGCCGACGCCATCGTCCGGCGGGACGGGACGGTGTTCGCGGCTGCCCGGGACCACGCGTGCCCCATCGTCATGGCCACGTCGGGAGGGTATGCGCCGCGCAATTGGCGCGTCATAGCCGACAGCCTGGCCAACCTCCACGACAAGTTCGGCATCTTGACCCCTGCCGCGCTGTGAAGAGGCACCTGACTCTGAGGGTCGAGAAGCAACGCATGGGGGGTGCCACGGCGCACGTCAGAGCCGCATGTCGGTTGGAGTGCCAGCCCTACCGGGTAGGGTTGCGCCCCCCGGGGTCCATCTCGAGGCGCGCCGGCGAAGAGACGTCGAGATTGTGCCCTTGACGTCTGCCTCAGCATCGCGCGTGATTGGGTGGACGCAATTCACACAATGTTGCGCAGGGGAGCGAGCTCGGTCCTCCGGGCGCGCCTGGCCCTGGCCGCCCAGGTGCGTGTCGATGCGCTTCGCGTCCCCTCGCAACGGCACTTTCGAGTCCATGGGTCGCATCGCAGCCGTCTCGGGTGCCCTCCCCCGTACGGATTTCGCCCCGTCAACCGTTGTTGGGAGAGCCCGTTCGGGGGGCGCGATCCCTCCGCGCGCGGCCCTCCCCGCGCGTCCTTCGCCCCTCCCCCTCGCTCGCGGGGTGGCTTTCTCCCGCGTGCGTCGTCCGATGGTAGGGCCCGGACCCGCTCCCCCGCGCGCAGGAGGGGCTGGGCGCATCGGGTCCCCAGTGCTCCAGGTCGTTCGCTTTGGGGGACTACACGTACTCGCCGGCCGGTCGCAACCACCTGTTCGTCCCAGGTGCGTGGGAGCCAAAAGGCAGGGTGCCCGTCGGAGGTTCCGACCCCAGCGCGATCGCTCACCCCGCCTCGGCGTTGCGGATGACCTTTTCCGATCGCATCGACCTCGTACGGAGCGCGGGGGCCGCGCACGGGACGCGCGTCGAATCCTTGCCCCTGAGACGGCCCGTCAGCATGCAGCGCACGTCGCCCCCCTCGCCTTGCCCCGTCGCCATCTCTGGCCAAGACCCCGGGGATGGCTGAGCCGTGCTTGACGCGAATGCGCGCCCCCGGCTGCTGCGCAGGCCCCGTCAACATCCACGAGCGCGTTCTGCGGGCCATGTCTGTGCCGGGGCAGAATCACCGCGACCCATGGTTCGCGGACTTCTTCCTGAAGTGCCTGGATGACGCCAAGTGGCTGTTCCAGTGAGTGCGACGCGCCGCAGGCTCGCATGTGCGACCCCTCGGCGACGGCCTGCGACGCGACTCCTTCTGCCGGTCCCCAGGACGAAGGAGGGGACGCCGTTCATCTTCCCGGGGACGGGCACGGGGGGCTGGGAGGCGGCGCTGTGCAACACGCTGTCGCCTGGGGACAAGGTCCTCACGTTCCGGTGTGTGCCTTGCGCCCCCCACGCGCCCTCCCCATGTAGGCGCTGCTGCCCGGCCGCATAGCGAGGGAGTCCGCCCCCGCCGCAGGTACGGCCAGTTCTCGCACTTGTGGATCGACATGATGCAGCGGCTGGGCCTGAACCCGCACGTGATCGAGTGCAAGTGGGGTGACGGGGCAGACGAGGACCGGATGGCGGAGGTGCTGAGGGCGGACAAGAAGGCGGAGATCAAGGCGGTGGCCGTCGTGCACAACGAGACCACCACGGGGGTCACGTCGGACGTGAAGAGGATTCGGTGAGGCAGGGCAGGGCGTACCCAATGGCTGGGCGTACCCAATGGCTGGGGCAGAAGCCGTCAGGAGCGGCAGCGAGATTGTCCGCCGCCCCTCTCGCCGCACGCAGGCAGGTCTTGGACGAGCTGGGCCACCCCGCCCTGCTCCTGGTGGACGGCGTGTCGTCGATCGGGGCGCTCGAGTTTAAGTTTGACGACTGGAAGGTGGACGTGGCGGTAACGGGCTCGCAGAAGGCGCTGTCCATCCCGACGGGCCTGGCGCTGGTGTGCGCCAGCCAGAAGGCGCTGGCGGCCATGAAGACGGCCAAGCTGCCCCGCGTGTACTACGACTTCGCCGACATGATCAAGACCAACGCCGTGGGGTCCGTGCCCTACACGCCCAGCCTGCCCCTGCTCTACGGCATGCGCGAGTCGTGCGCGCTGCTGCGGGAGGAGGGCATGGACCGCGTCGTGGCTCGCCACCACCGCCTGGCCGAGGGCTGCCGCGCCGCCGTCCGCGCCTGGGGCCTCGAGCTCCTCTGCAAGAACCCGCGGTGGCGGTCGGACTCGCTCACGGTCATTGAGACGCCCGCGGGCATCGACTCGGGCCTGGTGGTCCGGAACGCCTACGCGCGCTACAACCTGTCCATCGGCGTCGGGCTGTCCCAGGTCCAGGGCAAGGTCTTCCGGATCGGTCACCTCGGCAACATGGACGAGGTCATGCTGCTGGGCGCGCTGGCCGGCGTCGAGATGGCCATGATGGATGCGGGTGTCCGTGTCACCCCGGGGTCCGGGGTCGGCGCGGCCGTGGCCCACTTCCAGAAGACCACCAGCGTCATCCCCACGCGGAAGGTGTGAGGGTTTGGAACAGCCCGGACTCTCTCCGGCGCGCACTGCTCCGAGCGACGTTGTTACAGACCCTTGCCTAGCGCCGGTGCGACCTCCCGCAGCTCAGGTCCCCCGAGACCCGCAGCGCGTTGGCGAGCTGCGGTTGAGCAGGCAGCGCCCTGTGGGGCCGCTGCCGCTGCCATGACGGGGACCGCGTTTGTCGCATGTGCCCTGCCCACGCATTGAATCATCATGGCTAGTGACGTACTGTAGAACTAGGGGAGGAAGACGGCGCGCATCCCCAGCTCTACACGCCGCCGTTGGTCACTGGTACGCGGTCTCGCCCAGGGACGCCATGTCGATGCCGAACGTCTCCTCCTCGATCGTCACGCGGGGCCCGCCGCAGACAGCGCCGACCACCGCCAGGACGGCGGCCGTGACAACTGCCGTGTAGCCGATGACCACGAGGGAGGCCATCAGCTGGACGCCCGTCTGTGCGGCCATGCCCATGGCGATGTTCTTACCCCCGAAGTAGGGGGCCGCAAACACTCCGGCCAGGACGTTGCCCGCAAAGCCTCCGACGCCGTGCACGCCAACCACGTCCAGCGCGTCGTCGTACCCGAACTTGGGCTTGACGACTTCGACGAAAAAGCGGCACAGGAGGGCCGTGATGGCGCCGATGGCCAGGCCACCCACGGGGCCCACGAACCCGGCCGACGGCGTGATGCCCACGAGGCCCGCGACGATGCCCGAGATGAGGCCGACAACGCTGGGCCGACCGTGCTGCACCCAATCCGTGAGGCTCCACGCCAGCGCGGCGGAGGCTGCCGCCATCTGCGTGACAGCCATCGACATGGCCGCAGCCGTCGACGCGGACACGGCCGAGCCCGCGTTGAAGCCGAACCAGCCGACCCACAGCATCCCAGCGCCCGTGACGGCCATCGGCAAGTTGTGGGGCGCCATCGTCGCCTTGCGCCGGCGGCCCACCATCAACGCCGCGACCAGGGCTGCGAGCACGGCCGAGGTAGGACGGGTTGGAGCCCCGCGTTTGGCAGCGGTCCCACAGGCGGCCCCCGGAGCAAGCAAAGCTCGCCTGCGACCCCCGACGTGAGGTGGACCACGAGGCCGCCGGCAAAGTCCAGGGCGTTCAGGTCCCCGAGGAAGGACCCCGGGCCGGCCCAGACCATGTGGCCGACGGGGTAGTAGACGAGGCAGGACCACAGCGTGAGGAAGAGGATGGAGGCGGAGAACTTCATGCGCTCGGCAAAGGCGCCCACCACGAGCGCGGGGGTGATGATGGCGAAGGTGAGCTGGAAGCAGAACCACAGGGACTCCGGGATGGTGCCCACGATGCCCGTCTCAACGCCTTTCATCAGCGCCTTGTCCATGTTGCCGATGAAGGACGCCAGCGACACCACGCCCTCCTTCATCCCCGCGTCAGAGAAGGTCAGAGAGTAGCCGAACAGCGTCCACAGGACCGTGACGATGGACGTCACGAACATGCACTGCGCCAGCACCGTGAGCACGGTGCCCTGCCGCGCGAGGCCTCCGTAGAACAAAGCCAGCCCTGGGAGGGTCATGAACAGCACAAGCGAGGTCGACGTCAGCACCCATGCGGTGTTTCCCGAGTCGACCGTCACGCCGCCCGACGGCCCGCTGGCCACTTCCGCCACCGGGTTGACGGCGGGGTCAGCCCGACGGGGCTGGGCGGCCCGGGAGGGCGCAGCGTCCTGGGCAGCCGCAGTAGCCACAGGCGTGCGGGCCTGTGCGCTAGGCGGCATGGCCAGGGACGCCGTGGTCATGGCGAGACCCGCCAGGATGGCAGCCTTGCCAGCTCCACCGATCTTGCTCAGCACGCGGCCAGCCAGGCCCATGGGCTGCACCCACACGGAGGGGGCCATGCTCAGGCGGGTCATAACCACCACGTCGCACCCTGAGCCAGGCTACGACTCAGCCCTCGCGACTTGCCTTGACAGGTTGACCATCCAGCTTGGCTGCCAGGCTTGGTCGACGGGCCTGGCCATCATCACCCGCAGCATGCACCAAGACCTCCCCGTCCGGCTGTGCAGAGGGACAGTGGCGGGGTCGGACCTGCAGGGCGGGCGAAGCTACAACAGTTTCGAGAGCGCATCGGCCCGAGTTATGATCGCCTGCGGGCCGCCCCGTGCGCCAGTCTCTCACCACTCCCCTCGCGGCACCCAGCTGCTGGGGCCGCGGGGCCGGGCGCCTGGAGTGGCAGGCGACCCGATGGATCTGCGGAAGAAGCAGCGGGTCGTGGTCTTGGATGGGCTCTGCCATGCCGCGGAACCTCGCAGCGAAGCTCAACGAGGTGGGTGCCTCGCAAGGGTGCTATGTTGCGTCGATGAAAGCCCACATGCATCAATCGACACGAAACCGTTTCGTGACCGCGCGAACAGGGCCAGGCGCGGACGCATCGACTCGCTGCAGCGCCTCGAAGGCGTGGGCAACATCGCTCGCCCCCGTCGCGAGCGCGATACCTGAGCAGCCGTCGACGATATCTGCATCTCCCTCTCCGTGCTCGGTTCCCAATCCTCGCCTCGGCCGGCGCGCGACCTCGGGTGTGAGGGTCGGGGCAAAAACGTGGGCCCCGGGGCCGATCGAGATAACGGCGAGCCAGACAGGGTCGCAGGCCTGGAGCTCGATTTCTTCTGAGCCCGGCAGCCCCCGAGTGTGTGCTTTGCGTCGCCTGCTCGCTCCCCATGGTTTCAGACGAGGGCATTCGAGGAACGGTCTCCGAGCTCTCCGAGCGCGCCGTCTCCCAGTAGAGACGTCTTAGGACGCCGGCCATCCGAAGTCGTCGTCATATCCGAGAGCACCGCGCCAGCCGGGGAGAGCAGTGCACAGATACATTTGAATTGCTTTCAGCGCTCGCGCGACGAGCTTTGTTCCTCCGCCCGCGGTCGTGGCCCCTCCCTGACGTCTGGGCGGCCGAGGGCAGGGCGTGCCGTTCACGGCGTCGCACGGGGGGCGGCACCATGGCCGAGCTGCACATCGTGGGGGAGCTGCAGGGGGCGACGGGGTTCGAGGGGCGGAACGTCTTCTGCAAGGTGCGAGCGTTTGCTTCCGTGGGGAAAGGTGTCGCGCCTGCACTTGCACAGACACGGTAGGAAAGCCCCGCACGTCCGTCCGCAGTGGGCCATGACGGCGGGATCAGGGTGGGAGGTCATCGAGGGGTTGGACTCGGGGCAGACGCAGGTGGACCACCCCGGGGACGCCGACATGGCGGTGTGGGCGCACCCCATCGACGTCCACCTCGTATGCAAGGTGCGCGAGTGTGCTTGCCCGCGCCATCCCACCCACGCCAAACCACCTTGTCCAAAGCCCTATCCTGGGCGCAACGGAGCTCATTCGCTCACACAGGGCCTGACGGGCTGGCCCAGGCTCTTCTTCGAGGTGTGGGAGCTCGACGACGGAGGCCGCACCGACATCTGCGGCTACGGGTGACCCCTGGCCGGGGCTGGCTGTGCTCTTGGAGACCCTCGCAGACATGGCGTTGGCTGGCTGACGCACCGAGACCCCAGCCGCAGGTTCTGCCACGTCCCCTGCGCCCCCGGCGCCCACCACGTCTCGTGCCCCACATGGATTCCCCAAGGATTGGGCATGGACGCGTACAAGTCCTTCTTCGTCGGGGGGCACCCTCGCTTGAAGCACAGCCAGGTGGTCTACAAGCCAGGTGCGCGCCGAGCACTGTGGGTCCAGGAAGGGGGGCGATGGGGCCACACGCGACGCCCGCCCGCACTGCACCCCCTCTGCTCGCAGGCGAGCGCTTCCTCCTGCAGACCGAGTCGCGTGGCATGGTGCATGCTCGCCTCTGCGTGGTGGTGAAGGACTTTGCCCGCAACCACGTCCACTTCGGCACGCAAGAAACCGTCCTCGAGTCCTAGCCACTGCAATGCGCTCGCGAAACCTAGTCCTCATTCAATCTTGCTGACGTCGTAGCAAACAAGGTGCCCTCCTCTGTCGCTCTTGGCTCGTCCTGGGCACCCAGTGCAGGCGTCACCAGTCTATGCCCAGTCTATGCGTTGCCCTCCCCTCCCTTGCCCCTGGAGTCACCCTGCGCATCCGCCCCACCCTCTGCGCCGTCCGCCATCTCGACGTCCTCCTCAGCCGGCGACGCGCTCCCCACCACAGACACACGCGTAGGCTGCCCCTCCCCGGGGTTGCCGTCCTGACTGGGACCTGCACGGCACCAAGCGCACGCTCGTCAGTGCGCGCACAGGGCGATGATTCTGCTGCATCCCACACGCCGCGTGCCGCCGGCACCGTCCGCCGCACCAACGCCGGGGAGGGGCTCCGGCGGCTCGGCCCCACTGCCGCGCGGACCCAGCCCCTCGCCCTCCGCCTTCTGACCCCCCTCCGCGCCATGCCCGCCCTGCTCTCCCCGACCGTTCACCACCCCTGCGCCCGCCTCCCCGCTCCCGCCCCGCGATGTGCCGGGGGCCTCCGCAGTGCTCCCGTCGTCCCTGTGCCTGCTCGGCTTCTCCTCCGGCCCCTCGTAGTCGTCCAAATGCACTTCCCCCGGGCCACGCGCGCCCTGCGCCATTCCCAGGATGGAAGGCCGCTGGTCCGGGTCCTCCTTCTGCGAGGGCGCCGGGCGATGCAAGTTGCTGCTCCTGCTCGTGCGCCCACCGACCCCGCATCACGTCCGCTGGCCATCCCCCAGCGCCTCGCCTTGGGTCGCACTTCCACCTCGTCGTTGATCAGCGACTCGGGCCGCTCCTTCAGCTCCGTGCTCGGGGGGCCCCCCAGACGCGACAGACGCTCCAGCACACGGGCCACCACCTTGTCGAGCACCTCGCGGTCGTTCTCGTCCTTGCGGCCGGGGTCCGGGCGGACATGCAGCTCGTAGTCAGGGCCATAGTACTCTGCGTGGGTGCATGCGTGCGGGCGCGGCCGCGTCATGGCAGGTCTTGCCCGGCCCCGGCGCCGCCACCACGCCCCGCGCTTAATCTCACCGAAGAAGGCGTGGGAGGGCACCTGCGGCCCGACCTGGTCCTCCTGGCCCACCGCAATGGCCGTTTCGTACGCCCAGCACCGCGCCACGTTGCGGATCGTGTACCCCCCACCCCCCAGCACCTGCGTCGCTGGCGCAGACGGGGTTTTGGAACAAACGACACGTGGGTTGTTCGACGCTCCGCCTCGCACCTCGCCCTCGCCTGCATGGGGAGGTTGAAGCTCCGCATGAACTTGAGGCACTCGCCGTGCCCCCGCGTCGTGAGGTTGAAGCACCCGAGCTTGTCGCCCACCAGGCTGTCGGCCCCAGCCTGAAACACGATCGCCTCGGGGTCAAACACCTCCACGACCTTCTGCGGGCGCAGAGATTGAGAGAGCCGCTCGGCTTCGTGGGCCACAGCCGCGGCCGCAGCCGCCCCCCGCGGCTTGAGGCCGAGACTTCCGACCCCTCGCCTTCATGACCGTCTTGAAGAGCCAGACGTACGCCTCGTCGGTGATGCCGTCCGACAGGGGCACGTTGAGGCTGTACCCACGGCCCTTGCCCTCCCCGACCTCGTCGATGTCCCCTGTTCCCGGGAAGAAGTCGCCGTACTTGTGGAAGGACACAGTCATCACGCGGTCCGTCGTGTAGAAGGCCTCCTCCACGCCGTCCCCGTGGTGGAGGTCTGGGGGGGGTCCCGAGGGGTGCGTGTTCGACTTCCAGCTCCAACAAGGCAATCAACGAGGCCATGCTGCTGACAGGCAGCCCACTAGCCGAGGGCCGCAGGGAGCGCGCCGGCACTCGGTCTCACCGATGTCGATGTAGAGCACGCGGCGGTGGTAGCGCAGGAGCTCGAGGATGCCGAGCACAATGTCGTTGACGTAGCAGAAGCCCGACGCCTCCGCCTTGTGGGCGTGGTGCAGACCCCCGGACCAGTTGACGACGATGTCCGCGGCGCCCGAGTTGAGCTCCACGGCGCCCCCGAGGGTCGCGCCCACGTACGAGCGGCAGTAGGGCCACAGGCCATCGAAGACGGGGCAGTCGTCGCCCGCCAGGTTGAACTGCCGGCGCTCCGAGCGATGCTCTCCGTCGGGGCTCGCCTGCGCCCACGACGGCTCCAGCGGGTCGGCACAGCGACGTGCCCAGCCACACCATCGCACGCCGCCGTCGCGCCCCCCCAGCCCCCCCAGCAGGGCGTCTCGCCTTGGAAAGGAAGTCGATGTACTCCTTCTTGTGGAAGCGCGTCATGTCCACGGCGTCCGCGGGCACGGGGGCGAGGCACTTCATGCTCTTGTAGAGGCCGTAGTGGAGCACGAGCATGTGGGCCATGCGCACCCGGTGCGGCTTCATGGGGTGGCCCGGGCCATAGTAGTAGTTCCCGATGTCGGAATCGTAAAAGTAGGAGATCTGCGGCGCGGGCGAAGGCACGCTGTGGGGGCGGGGCCAGCTGGGAGGTGGTCACAGAGACGAGCGAGGGGGGACGACGCGACGGCGCGCAGGCGCAGAGGCGTTGCAACGCAAACGATCGTGCCGTAAACGGCACGCGGGACGTGCTGGAGCGCCCCGGGCCACCCGGGTCGGGCCGAGGATCGCGCCACGCCGACCCGCAGCACCGTCGGCGCCACGCGTCCAGGCCGCGCGCATCGGGGCAAAAGATGAGCGGACCAGCTTGCCCGAGGAGCATCGCGTGATCCACCGGCGGGTAACATGCCAGGGTGGCGACAGGAAAGCCGGAACGAGCCCGGGGCCCTCTGGGGGGGGTGCGAGGGCCGTCACCCGCATGCGAAGCAGGGATCACGCCTCCCGAGCTACAGATCCATACGAACAAGGCATGCAGCAGCGCATTTGCAAAGGGCGCCTCCGACTTGTTCTGTCACGCGCCGCAGCCGTGGCGCGGTGCGCCCCCAACCCAAGCCCCTGACCTTGCGCTTCGAAGCCATGGCTCCAGGACGGCCGTCCTCCTACAGTGGCGCTGCGTTATCTCCGAGCGGGCGCCAAGCGCACCGGGGGCCCTGCAGGGGTGCGCAGCAGTTCTTCCTGTCAATGGGGACAAAAGAAAGGCAGCGCCTCAGCAACTCCGCAGCGGGATGCACGGATCGTCGCCATATCCTCGTCGCTGCCTACACAGCGAGGGGAGAAGCACTTTTGGCACGAGGAGCCCAAGCACTACTGGCGGTTTCGCTGCCAGCGCTTGCTTTCGCGCCGTCGTTGCGATGGCGCCCTGCCACCGATCGCCACAGATGCGCACTGTGTCGCTTTTTCCCACCGTCGCTCATCGACTGATTCATCCGACTCCGAGGAGCGGAAGGGCGTCCCCCACGCACGGGCTCGCAGACCGGACCAGGCGAGGGGCCCGCGCATTGCCCAGCGGGGCCGTGCCGGCTCCGACAGCGACTGGGGGGGCAGCGGGGCCGCGGAATCGCGCCCCCGCGACGGGAGCACGGTGCCAACGCCCAGCTCCCCCCCGCGTCGCCCTGGGTCGCGGGGCGACACGGCCGCGCCGCACTGCATCGGCATCGACAGGGGGGATGAGCCGAGCCCGGTGTCGGGCGCCCCCGATCTCGCGGCGCGCTCTCCTGGCGCCCGGCCGCTCCGGCTGCCCGGCCCGCTCTGCGCCGTCCCCGCCTTCCAGCGCCCGCGATTTGACGGGCATCGCCGCGGTTGCTCCGCAGGGATGTCCGGGCAGCGGAAGGGAGGCGCCGGCCAGGGAGGGGGGGCCCGGCTGAGCAGCAAGGACGCCATCGATCAGCTGGCGCAGCTCGGCACGGGACACTCGCGCGATGAGATCAAGCAGATTCTGCGGGATGCCGGCGGCGACATCATCGAGGCATCCAACAAGCTGTTCGAAGGCGAGCCGGCTCGAAGGCCCGTTTTGGGAACGGCGCGCAGGGGGGTGAACAGGGCTGCGGCGTTGCGTCCTCGTCTTAATTGGCTGATGGTCGTGGGAGGGGCGCTGCGGGGGCCCCTCGACCCTCCCCCGCCGCAATCGCGCGGTTCCCGCCCTCGGCCCTCGGTACCCCGTCCCGCGCCCACCCGCGCCGCCTTGGTGCCCGCAGTCGCGCCGTTCCAGGAGGTGATGTCCAAGAAGGACAAGGCCGAGCAGCGGCGGCTGGTGAGGCGCGCTCGGGAGCGCGGAGGCTGCGGTGTGCTGCTGCGGAGTGTCCGGGGGGACGCGCGCGACCCCAGAGGCGCGGTGGCGCGCTCGGGAATGGCCGTGCGATTGGAGCGATGCGGTAGTTGGCAGAGACGACGTCGGAACGCGTGCGATCCCGGCGCTTGCCGCAGGAGAGGGAGGCGGAGGACCGGAAGGCTGCTCAGCTGGCTCGACAGGAGGCGCAGCGGCGCGCGCGCGAGAACCGCGAGGCGCAGAACCGCCGGAGGCCGCAGCCGCGCCGCGCGGAGGGGGAGGAGGCCGCCGGCGAGGTCAAGGTGGCCGAGGTGGTGGTGGCCAACGGCGACGCTGCGGCTGCGCCGGCGGCCGCCGACGCCGCGGCCGCCCCCGCGCCGCGCAAGGCCGCCCCTCCCTCGATGGCCGACATCATCCGCGGGCGCGCCGCGAAGGCGCCGGCGCCCGCCGAGCCCTCCAAGGAGTCAGACCAGGGCACGAGTGTCGAGCAGGACATCACGAGCCTCCTCGGCTCCGCCGACCACCACGCGTACCGCCACGAGGAGATTGAGGCCGAGGCAGCCGCCGGTGAGGATGGGCGAGTAGCGGCAGCGGCCGGCTGGCTAGGAGCCTTGCCAGCTGTGACCCTTGACCCTGGAGGCACCACCCCCAATGCGCCCCCGCAGTGCCGCAGCAGACGTCGTCCGGGTCCGCGGACGCCCCTTCGAAGGCCGCGGCCGCCGCGGTTTCGACCAGCGGCGTGCTGAGCCTGCCGCCCTCGCTCCAACCGTCCTCCACGGGCGGCCTGGACGTGCAGTTCGGGGGCCTGTCCCTCGTGCGGGACACGGCGGCGGCCTCCACGGCCCCCGCGGTCGACACGAGCGCCTTCTCGACCTTCGGACTCAACCACGCCGCCGCCGCCGCCACTGCCGCCGCTGAGGCCGCCCCTGCGGCGTCGTCTGTGGGCGTGGGCGTGGGGCCCTCGGACGCCCCGGCACCCCCCAAGCCTCGGCAGCCCGCGGCGGCCAGCGCCCAGACCCAGACGGTCCAGGCGTCGGCGCAGCAGCAGCAGCAGCCCCAGCAGCAGCCGGGCCTGGGCGGTTACCAGGCCGGCCAGTACGCCAACTACTACGGCATGCAGGGCTCCACGCCGTCCTACTTTGGCGGCTACAACAACTTCGGCATGGGCTCCAGCGCCGCCCCCGAGCCCGCCCAGGCAAGGCTCACGCCCCTGCCCCTCGCCCCCTGCGGTGGGCACCCCGTCGGGAAGTGACCTGGCCCCATTCCCCGCGCTCGCAGGCCCAGGTGCAGCCGGCCCCGCCGCAGCCCGCGCAGGCTGCCCCGTCTCAGTCGGCCCAGCCGAGCTTCCAGCCCTCGTACGGCGGCCTGAACCCCTACTCGCGCAACTACGGGCAGGGCACCGCGGCGCCCTCCACGTCCCAGGCGGCCACGGGCAGCCAGGCGCCCGGCTCGGGCAAGTTCGGCGGGAACGCCGGCAGCAACCCCAACGTGACGGCGTCCGAGGCCCCCGGCTCGCTGGCCGGCGCGAGCGGCGTCCCGCAGATGGGGCACGGCGTGCCCTTCCAGCAGACGCCGATGGCCTACGGCATGTACGGCAACATGTACCCCAACATGGGGTTCCCCGGCATGTACTACGGCCAGCAGTACGGCCCCGGCGGGCCGCAGGGCTACGGGACGCCCTACCCCGCGCAGGCGTCGTCGGGCTTCCCCAACCAGGGCTACCCCTCCGGCCCCGGCCAGAAGGGCGGCCAGGGCACGCCCTCCTTCTACAACAGCGGCTACGCCTATGGCGGCGGCTACGGCGCGGAGGAGGCCGCGCCCGTGTCGGGCTTCTCCGGCAAGGACGGGGCGTACCCGCAGCAGGGCTCGGGCTACGGCAACTACACGAACAACTACGGCGGGTACGGCTACAGCATGCCGCCGGCCATGCCCAACCAGCAGTCGAGCTTCAACTCGATGTACGGCTCCGGCAAGTGAGCCCGCCTGACCTGGCGGGCCAGGGGGCCGGGGTTCCTGGCCGGGGCGTCGGCCGCTTGCAATGTTGGGGTCTTTTGCGGGGGGAGCAGGAGCTGCGGGGCGAGCTACAGGACGCTCGCGTGACGTACTGACTAGAATGACTCTATGGCTTTGTGTGGGGGGCCACGGCGTCTGCCGCGAGCAGCGCCAGCGGTGGCGGGGCCCTGGGCAGCAGCCTCGGTTGGTCACGGGACATGCTTGTCACGGGACATGTACTGGCTAGCGGAGGGCCGCGCCGCGCGCTGACGCATGTGCTGCTTTGCTTTGAACCAGCTCTATGCGATGTCCAGGGACATAATGCGCCTCGCCACGTTGCCTGCCAAAACGAAGATGCAGAGGAGCAGCACGTACAACACGATGGTCAGCGTGGCGTCGATGCGGTCCACGCGGCCTGTTTCGGGACTGCGGGCAACTGGGGTTGCCCGTCAGCATGCGGCCGTCGCTGGCAGGGCAGCATGAGCACCGAGCAGAAGCGCTTGCCTGATCATGGCGCCGTACGCATTTGTCTGGATGATCTGACCAGCGCCGGCTTGCATATTCCTGCGACCACCCTCCGGCTGCAGCGGACCGGCGCCATCCCCGTCCGCCCCGTTCCTGCGGGCGAAAGCGCGCCATGTCGGCCTATCAAGCGGATCCCATCACAGCAAGCGTCGGTGCGCGTATCCATGCGACCGGGTGCTCACCCCTCCTCTCCCGGCCTCGCTCCAGTGAGGTCAGGGACATCGCCTTGCGCCCCAGCGTCAGCACCCGTCACGTCGATGCTCCGGCCCGCGACCCGTCGACGTGCCGCATCTTGCGCGGGACGCCACGCCGCCTCCCTGGTCTCCGTCTGGCTCTCGAAAACAGGCCCCGTCCCCGCGCTGACGGTGCCATGTGAAGCCCTCACGTGCGACGCGCCCGCCTCCGGGACATCGCGCGCCACATCTGCGGCCGTTTCTGCCGCACCACCGGTCACGACGGCCGCCCCCTCGGAGCGCCCCGGCCACGAACTCCCAGGCCCCCCCAAAGGGTCTCGCGGGCCCTCCGTCCGGGGGCGGAACAGCTTCCGGCTCAACGAGTTTCGGGGACTGACTCCAGCGGCCGCGGCGCTCGATGCGGGCGAGTCGCTGTGGGGCCCATCCACCTGCCGAGCCTCCTGTGCACCCTCCCCCTGCGTTGGGGCCCCCTCCGGCTGAGCTTCTGTTTCATGGGCCGCTGCGTGCCTCAGGCGACGCTCAGCCGCCTCCGCGGCTGCCGTGCGGCGGTCCGAGGCACTGGCGAGCACCTGGCCAGTCGCGGCGCCCCCCTGGGCCGCATCGGAGGGCGCCGGCTGGGGTACGCCCGTGTGCTGCCGGATGTAGTCGTCCTCTGTCTCTAGCATGTAGCGGTGGAGCCTGGGAAAGGAAGAGGAAGATGAGGGGGGTCACTCATCGCGCCGAAGACGCCCATGTTGCCCAGACGTGCGGCGGGGGCAGTCGGTCTGGCACCTGGATGCGACGGTCTGGCCCTCCGGGGACCCCATGTTGGGCGGGGCGAGCCGCGACTGGGCCGCGAGCGCGCGGCGGTCGTCGTCCGGCATGTCCAGGGAGCCCAGGGCCCCGTTGCCGGGGGTCGCGAGGAAGGGCACCAGTGCGGTGAGGGCGGTGCGCACTCCCCACGACGGCTGCCACTCCTCCGGGTGGTGCTGGGAGATAGACAGGCATATCTTCGCCCCTCGCTCAAAACGTCTGCGCCACAGGGGGGAGGGACGTCCACGTGGGTCTCCCGTCATTGCCCGTGGCCTTGTGCGTAGCGTGGGTGTCGGTGCGAGGTGGCAGCCCACCCGTTGGCTGTCATGAACATGAACGACGGCGGGGCCATAGGGTAGTTGTGTGGGAGCATGATTCGGCCCACGTAGATGCCACCCTCGAACGGCGAGCCCAGCGGGCCGCGGATGGCAAAAATCCACTCGAAGAGATTGCTCTCGAGCGCCTCGGCCGCAAACTCCTTCGACTGTTCGCGCTGTAGCTCGCGAATTTCCTGCGAGGAAACGGAGGCGCGCGCTCCTGTCCCCTGTTCGCCAGAGGGCGGGGGCCTTGGGCCACTCGAAGGCGCTACGCGCGTCTGCCAGGGCCACCAGGGGCAGGGCTCGCAGAATGCGGGAGACATCTGAGGCCTCGCTTCCCACGGTCAGCGCAAAAGCGCGGGGCACCTGCAGGACGCGCTTCACGGCAGGGTTCCTGCTCGTGGCGGACGCCCCGGAGCCCTCCATGCTGCCCCGACCACGAGGGCCACACGACGACGGCCTCCCGACACTTCGTGGCGAGGGGGTGGGCCGAGTGGCGAAGGGATGTTGGGAGTGCGCGTCAGATGCCCCGGCGCGGCGCGCCAGCGTCGCAGGGATCAAGATGTAACTATTGAACGACGAGCCGGGCGTTGCTGAAGCGCATGACGCGCAGGATCTGGGTGCCAGTGCAACGAGCTCGGTACCCGGCAAGCGACCGCCGCCCGGCGGCGCGCGGCCATCATCCTGCTTTTCCCCTGCTGCGCTGCAATCCGATCGGAGCGAACCCGGGCCCCAGCGCACGAGACGGGTCGAGATGGCGGGCGGGAAGGAGAACGGGTCGAGCTACGCCCCGCTGGACATCAAGGACATCAATGCGCGCGTCCTCCGCACCAAGTATGCGGTAAGGGGCGACGTCGTTTCGCGGGCAAACGAGGTGCAGGACGAGCTGGACGATCCCAGCACCAGGTGAGCCCTGGGGAGGGCTGCGGCCCCGGCGCCCTGCCGATCTGGGCTCCAACACTCGATCGCGACCTGATGGGCGCGCACACGCCGCCCCGCACGCCCGCCTCGCGCAGTGGGAAGTACAACTTCTCCCGCCTCGTGTGGTGCAACATCGGCAACTCCCAGCAGCTCGGACAGAAGCCGATTACCTTCTTTCGCCAAGTCCTCGCCATATGCGACTACCCCGAGGTCCGCGGCGCCGCGCGCGGGCCCCGCCCGCCTCCGTTGGATGTCATGGCGCGCTTCCGGGGCCCGCCCCCCGTCGCCTCCCGCTCCTCACGCGAGCGTCTCGCGGCGGCTGCGTCCCGGGCCGGGGTTGCGCGCCCGCCCTCGCGCCGCCGGGAGGGCTGCGACGTGGAAAGTGCCACCCCCTTCGTTCTCGGCCCGCAGCTGCTCGACATGCCCGGCGTCGCCGAGCAGTTCCCCAGTGACGTCGTCTCGCGTGCTCGACTGTACCTGGAGGGCATGGGCGGCACGACGGGGTGCTACACGGACTCGCGCGGCGCGCTGGTGCTCCGCCGGGACATTGCGCGGGGCATCGAGCGCCGCGACGGGTACCCCGCCGACGTCAACACCATCTTCATGACGGACGGCGCCACTCCCTGCGTCCACATGGCCCTCAAGATGCTCCTGAGGGATGCCTCGGACGCCGTCCTCACGCCCATCCCCCAGTACCCCCTCTACTCGGCGTGCATCGAGCTCTACGGCGGGTCGCTCGTCCCCTACTACCTCGACGAGGCCAACGGGTGGACGCTGGACACGGAGCAGCTCCGCAAGCAGGTCCAGGAGGCGGAGGATGAGGTGACGACCGAGGGATGGGGGCGGCGAGCGCGTCGTCATGGAGCGCAACGTGTCGCGAAGCGCATCGTGCCGCGCTGGGTCAGGGTGCTTATGGCAGGGGGCGTCACACGCCACTGACGCCTCCTGCCCCTGCTGCCATCCTCGCAGGGCAAGAACATCCGCGCGCTCGTGGTGATCAACCCGGGGAACCCCACGGGGCAGTGCCTGTCGTACGAGAACCAGGTGGAGATTGTCAAGTTCTGCCGCGAGTACGGCCTGGTGCTGCTGGCGGACGAGGTCTACCAGGCCAACGTGTACCGCGCGGGGAGGACCTTCACCTCCTTCAAGAAGGTCGTGAGGGACCTGGGGCGCGACTACGACGACTTTTCCCTCTTCTCGATGATGTCCACGTCCAAGGGGTACTACGGGTGAGGGAGCGAGGGCGGGGGGCGAGGGGCGGCATGCGGCTGGGGGGGCCACATCATCAGGCCGGCCACGCTTACGACGCCTGCAGGGAGTGCGGCAGGCGCGGAGGCTACGTGGAGGTGGTGGGTACGACCAAGGCCATCCTGCAGGAGATCTACAAGCTCAGCTCGATCGGCCTGTGCGCCAACACGGGGGGCCAGGTCTGCATGGCGCTGGTGATGAACCCACCGCAGCCGGGGGAGCCCAGCTACAACCTGTTCGAGTGAGCGGCGACGCGGCGCGATGCCCTCGGCCCCTGCGCTCCGTCTCAGCGCCCTTGCCCGCGCCCATCACGCGGCCCCCGTCGCCCGCCCCGCCCGCAGGAAGGAGCGGGAGGCGCTGCTGACGTCGCTGTCGCGCCGCGCCACGCGGGTCGCCAAGGCGCTGAACGAGCTCGAGGGGGTGACGTGCAACGAGCCCGAGGGCGCCATGTACCTCTTCCCCATGGTGACGATGCCCAAGCAGGTGGTGGCGCTGGCGGAGGAGCAGGATCGGTCGCCCGAGTACATCTACTGCATGGAGCTGCTGGAACAGGTGGGGGGCGGTGCGGGGATCCGCGCCTGGATGCGTGTTCGTTGAGTTGGCCAGAAGAAGTGTGCTGGGCAGCAGTGGGACAGCAAGGGATCGCTTCCCTCCGTGGCGCACGCAGGAGGGCATCGTGACGGTTCCGGGCAAGGGCTTCGGGCAGGCCCCGGGCACCAGCCACTTCCGCATCACCTTCCTCCCGCAAGAGGAGCAGATCGACGACCTCATTGGGCGCCTCAAGTCCTTCCACCGCCGCTTCCTGGAAAAGTACGGCGGCATCTGAGGCGCCCGCATTGCTTAAGCAGCGACCCACGAGTTCTTTGCCTCTTCTGGTTTGCTCGCGTCATGACACCGGACCTGCGGTGCGGTTGATATTGGCGAGGCCCACGACTCCTTGCGCCAGTGCCGCCGAGCTGGCCATAGCATTGCAGGCAGCTGCCAGGCCGCGCCGCTCTCTTGCCCGTGCCGTGCCGGGGGATGCATCGCGCTTGTCCCTGGCTCTACGCTCTTCACGCTGCGCCTTGCGTGGGTGGCATGGATAAAGGCACCTCCAAGATGGGGCTTGAATTGTTCTTTCAACAGTGCGATTTATTTGGGACGAATGGCTGTGGGAGAATCGAGCCCTGAGAGCCACAAATCCCTGACGAGGCGCGCCGGGGCCGGCAGGGTCGCACAGCCCAGTGAGGCCGTCGTCACCGAGGCTTGAGCGTCACCCCTGCGGCGGGGTCGAGGACAGCTGCTGCATGTACCTAGGAACGCGCGTGCGCTGCTTGTCGCCCAGAGGGGTGAGAGCTGGCCCCTCTGGATGCAGGCAGGCACTCACCCTGACACTTTGGGAAGTATTCGCCCCCCACTTCACCCCCCGAACGCACGAGCCGCCGCACGAGGACGTCAAACGCGGCGCGGTTGGCGCGCATGGCCTCCGCTGCCTCCCGGTTTAGCGGGTCGTCCGGGTTCGGGTCCGTCATGAGGAACTGCGAGGGCCCACGGCGCGCCCCTCGGTGCCTGCCCGCACGCAGGGCATCCCTGCCTGCGCCCGGGCACTCCCCGCCGCGCGACGCCCACCTGGAGGCCGTAGATGATGGAGTTGATGGACAGCACCGGCTTCCAGTCCTCACGGAGGATGTTCAGGCACACGTTGCCCTCCAGGTCGATGTTCGGGTGATACACCTTGGTCAAGCACTTGACCTGCGACGGCAAGGGGGCGCGAGTCGACGAGCAGCCCCAGCGAAGGCGCGTTGGGCCTGGGGCGCGGTGGGTACGGCGGGGTCTCGAGAGCTCGAGGGAGTCTCCCGTCTCCCGGGGGCCGCATGCATGGCATCACCTTGGGCGGCTCGTGAGGATACGCTGCGCCGACGTTGAAGCTGAACGTGTAGGTGCCGCCCGCATATATGCCGTCCACGGGGCTGAAGATGATGTAGAAGCTCGTGAGCTTGTCGCGGCCTTCGGGGAAATCGATGGTCGTGTTACCTTCAAGGTTCAGCTCCGACATATCTGCGCGAGCGCGGGGCAGCGAGCGTTGCAGCTGCGCGTGCGTCGGCCCGCGCACGTCACACGAGCTGCACTTCCCCGCCCGCACCCTTCTGCAGGCGGATCTCCCCCGGCGTCTGCTTCTTCCCCTCCTTCTTCTCCTCCGCTTCCTTCTTTTGCTTGTCCTTGACGGAGAAGAGCTTGATCATCCTGCGGGGAGCGTGGCTTCCGATGCCATCGATCCGAGGCGTCGCAGCGGCCGGCACCGCTAAGTAAGAACAAGTCGTCTCGTTTCGACCGTACTGTGGGCGTGAAGGGGCAGGAGGCGGGCGTCTCCCCGCCCTCACCTCCTCGCGCCTCCCCCAAATCCAAGGGCGGTGCCCAGGCGCACAACAGTGCGACCTCGCGGCCTCTGCCACGCTCCTGTCCTCCAACGACGATGTCGAACCAACCACGATGCTCCAGCGCCTGCTATACAGGTCCCCTGCTCGGCCGGTGCAGGTCACACGACTAAAGGAAGAGCACTCGGTCGATGGCCGCGCATTCGCGATTCTGGCGGTACGGCAGGCGCTACTTGTGACTCTGCTCTGCACCAGAGGGGTCAAGGGATTCAAGGAGCGGCAGGCAGACTCCTACCCGCCAGAACCAAAGGCGGTGTTCCGTCAGGAGCTAGGGTAGCTGGGTGCACAGGCAGGGTACGGGTACGGGTGCGAGCGGTCAGAGCACCGCAGACGTGGATCGGGAAAGGCAGTGAGAACGTCGGCCCAAAATCATTCCACTGGGCTCAGAGCATGGAGATGTCTCGGCCAAAAACCCTGCTCTTGAGCCAGTCAAAAAGGATGAGCACTCGATTGCGGGTCGAGACCTGCTTGGTGATGTAGACGCTGCGCCAGAGGAGGTACCCGATGCTTCCCGATGCCTTGAGGCTGACCGTGTCTGTGGGCCCGATCTGCGTGAGGGCCGAGCCGCCGCCGAGGTAGGCCAGGACGCCCAATGAGAGGTGCTCAAACGGGCGCTGGAGGAACTCCACGGGGACGTCCTTGGCACTCCTGTGACGCACCCACAGGGCATCATGCGAGCAGCATGGGCACCGCACAGGTCCCGCACAAGTGCCATGCACCTCCGTCCCTCTGCATACAGGCAGGGCAGAGCTTCGTCCCACCAGGACGGTGTCATTGACGCGGCCGCTGTTGACGAAGTCGTCCGCGTCCTCCTCACCCATCACGCTCTCCAAGGCCCTGAGGGACTCCTCCGTGCCCCAGCGCCGCGCGAGCGACGCCAGGCCGACCTCGGTGAGAGCGTTGCTGTTGACCAGCGGGAGCCCCATGTCGCGAAGCAAGACGCGCTCGATCCACTCTAAGGGGGACGCGCCGTCGGCCAGGAGAGGCGTGTACCGCGCTCCAGCTTCGGCCGCGTTGGGGCGCCAGGGCGCGGGGCCCGCAAGCGAGCCCTCGCCAACATTCCAGCCCTCGTTGATCAGGCGTGCCACGTACGCACCCTGCTGCGCGGCGGCCTGGGCAGTGGCCGGTACAGGCCTCCCGACCAACCGGCTGCAATCCCCGATGGCGAAGACGCCCTCGGCCCCGATCACCCGCATGTACGGATCCACGGCGAGCTTGGCGAGGTCGGGGTTGCTGTGCTGCCACCGCCCCTGCTCCGGGATCGAGGCCACCAGGTCCCGCGTTAGCTGACGCGCTGCGTTGCCTCCGGACCACACTGCACGGGAGAGGGGTGGATGATTAGGCCAGAGTTGCATGGGTGCTCGCTTGCATGCATGCGTGCGCGCCGCCCCCCACGCACCGCACACGCCGTAGGGCAGCCGCTTGCCGCTCTTGAGCGCGACCTCCCTCTCCGTGACCTCGACCACGCGCTCGTTCAGCAGCACGTTGATGCCTTCCTTGGTCAGCGTCTCCAGCGCCCGCTCCTGCAGCCCCGCACTGCGAAGGCAGCGCGGCAGGGCACCGTCAAGGGTCGCGTGTAAGGTAGTAAGGTGAGCCATCGACCACGCCTCATCCTGCGCGCCACCCCTTTCACCTGAATTGCGTGAGGACGCTCTTCTGGCCCTGCACGAGGGAGACCTGGACGTATGACATCAGGCTGCGATACTTTCGCGAAAGGTCCTGCTTGAGGAAGTCTTTTAGAGTCCCCGTATACTCCACACCCGTCGGGCCACCCCCGACCACCACGAAGTGCAGCAGGCGACGACGCTCCTGCACGAGGACGGGCCGGCACACGCACCATCGGCCTGACACATCGTGCAGCCTCAGTGCCACGCCGCCCAAGGCCCACAAGCACCTCACCTCCTCGTCCGTGCCTGGCATGCTGGCGAGCTCGAAGGCCTCTCCAATGGCGCGCCGCACGGCCCTGGCGTCCTGCACCTCCTTCATGAAGAAGCAGTGCTCCGACACCCCCGGGGTGTTGAAGGTGCCAGGCACCTCGCCGTGGGCCAGGACCGCCGAGTCGTATCGTATCTGGAAGGTGCGCTTGTCCCCGCCGCAAGACGACGTGCAGTAGGCCACCTGGGGCGGAAGCGAGGCGGTTGCTGCGACGAGGACGCGCGGGACACATGCACATGCATGGCACGTTCACACGCTCGCCTTCTCCTTGACATCGATGTGGTCGCAGACGGCCTCGTAGTATTGCACGTGCGGGTTGGCCTCGCGGATGGGCTCCAGGAGGCTGCGGAACTCCACGCTCCCGACAGCGGACGAAGGCAGCATGGGGGTGAAGATGAAGAAGTTGCGGGGCGCGACGATGACGACCTCCGCCCTCTCATGGTCCACGACCTTGCTCAGCGCGTGAGCGGCCCAGCCCGTGCCCAGAACGAGCACCACGGGCTTTGACTTGGTCGTTGCAGCCTGCCCCGGAACATCGCGCTCTGCAACGAGCCAAACGACGCTGTTGGTGGCACACTTCTTCGTTAGGCTTGGTTTAGGTTTAGGGCATGGCACACCTGGAATGAACGCCCGCTTGGCATGCACGAACACGTCGCTGAAGAGGGCCAGTGTGCGGTCCAGCGCGACGTCCTGGAAAGGACGTTCCGCGGGCCAAAACGCGAGCTCAGCCGTGCTTGTCGAGGCCTCGTCGCCCGCGTGTCGCTCGTGATCGCGGCCGACCTCGGGCGGTTGTACCAGCTTCTTCCGGACTCCGTCACGGCCAAGCGACGCCCGGGACACCTGTCGGGCACCCTTTGGGGTCGGGGTGGGGCCCGCCAACTGCCCCCGAAGGTGGGGACGTGCCGTGAGCATGCGAGGAGTTGCAGTATCGGCGCAGGGTGGTCGTCGAGGAATGTGTGAATGCTGTCATTGGGGCAGGGCATAAACCGCCCGCGCTCTGGGGAGCCATGACGTCAGACCCGAGTTTCAACGTCCGCCCAGCCCCCGCCATCAAATCCAACAAGTCAATTCGAGAGTATGACGTAGCCAGGTCAAGCCTACGTGGGGGCGCGCGCTCAACTAGGCGATGAGAGGAGCTGCGAGGCGAAGAGTGAGGCGGGAACGGGGAGCAAGGGCGGCAGGCCCTGGCCAACGGCCGATGCCTTGCAAAGACGAGCGCTCAGACGTTCTCTGGCCCCCGCGCACCGGTCTTGCGTATGGAAAGGAAGTTGTGGACCCGGCGCCGGCATATAGGGCACTGCGGGCGCGAAACATGGAACCGATGCTTGGTGCAACCCATTGATTCCCTGCCAAGCCTGCTGGCGCCACGTTTGCAAACAGCCCTCCGCTCACCTTGGCGCGACTCGTCGAGGGGTTGTTGGGTGACATCATGATCCGAGCGCACTCGGCGCACATGCACATGTGACGGCAGGGGAGCAACGCCACCTCCCTGCGACAATACGAAGAGACGGGGAGGGCCCGAGTCAACGGCGCACGCCCTTCCCCTCGCATGCCAACAACCCTGCGCAGCCCAACCTCGCCTGTCGTTCGTCATGCAAATGATGCACTCCGTGCTGTTGTCGTCATCTGCTGCGCCGCCCCCCTGGTCGTTGCTGCTCTGCAGGCCGTAAATCTCTTGCAGCTCGTAGGGCGTCCCGTCGAACTGCGGGAGCAGGGGAAGGGAGCCACGTGAGGCAAGCGCACGACACACCTGCCCAGGTCGCGGCCACCTCGCTTCCGGCGATGGCTCACCCAGATCTTCTGCTTGATGACCTTTGCGCTCCACGTGCCGTCTTCGCCCTTCTTCAGCTCCGCAAACGTCGTCTGCGACTGCACCCACTCCGGCTGCGCGGCACCGGGCGGCAGCGAGTCGAGCGACTTGCCCTGCAGGAAAGGAGGTCCAAAGGGCGGGTTCCAGTGAACAAGGGCTGACGTGACGCGCTGCCGGCCGGCCGCACATCTAAAGGCGCCGCTCACTTGGCTGCCGTCTGCCAAGACCTCGAGGCGCACCACCAGGGGGTAGACGGCACCCTGGGCCGCCTGCAGGGCGTCCTCCTCGTACAAGGATAGGTTGACGCAATGGCGACCCGTCTGGTCCTGGAACTTCTGCCCCAGACCCGCGTTGAACTGCGCAAGCGAGAGGGCTGCTGCCATGACAACCGCAACAGGCGAAACGGGAGCAGTGGGTGGCCTGCCCGCGAGCCCCGCTTCACCTGGATGCGCGGGGGCGGGAGCTGCGGGGTCGACAGCTCCATCGTCCGCAAAATCTCCATGGCCGCGACGTGCGTGGTGACCGTGCAGGGCTTGGTGGCGTCAAAGACAAACGTGATGTCAAGGATGTGCGGCGCGTTGGCCCTCGGCAACACCTGCAGGGTCTTGGGTCTGCGAAACGCGAGGCGTGGTGGGTGTCCAGCGCCTCACGCGGCCCACAATCTTGGACAGTTGCGCGAGGACCGCACCACACCTCAGGTTGACGGCATTCTTGATCGTGGGCACTTCCTCGAGCATCTGTCGATTCCGAGCCTGTGGCGCAGCGTCCCGCGGGGGTTCCATCCGGGGCGGGGGCTGGGGCGAGAAGCCCTGCTGCCGCGTTGTCGGGAGCTGTCCAAAGGAAGACGGCTGCGTCGCGGCGGCCCCTGCTATCTGACTAGTGAACCTGCGCGAGCAACGGGCAAAGAGTGTCCTGCTTTTATGGGCTCCCACGACGCGGGGCGAGGGCGAGGCCGGGCCGCTGCGAGGCCTCGCACTACTCGCCTGCTGTTGAATTGCCCCCCGGCGTTGCTCTGCGGCTGCTGCGCGGGCTGCGCATGATGCCTGGAGCTGCTCGCTCCCATGGACGAGGGAGCGACGGGCCAGCGCCGCGCCCCTCCTCACAGCGACGGAGCCCGGTGGCGCTCGTGGGCCGGCCCTGACCGCGCGGGGCTCCTGCGTGGGACGCGGGGCAAGCACGCGCGTCCGCATGGACACGAACGAGCCGGTCAGCTCGGACACGGTCGATCCGGGGCACCCCGCGCACAGCGGTGACCGAAGGAGGACGAGGTTGACGCATCGAGGGGGCAGCGCGCGTTCGGGGTGGACCGCGCTGCCATCCCACACTCGCCGAATAACGCGATAGCATTCCTGATAGCCCGAGGCGGCGACTGCGTTGGTACCCCTGCCCTTCCGCGAGCTCGCCCACCTGGATGGCCTGTGCGGGGTTTCGGAGGTCCAGCGCTACTCCGAGGACGTCGAAAGCCACGGCTCTACGGATCGACAAGGCGAGGCGCGGGTGGGCCGCGACAGGCGGAGACTTCCTCGCGAGCGGCGGGGCGAACGCGTCGTTCGAGCTACGAGGGACGTGAGCGGATCAAATTGCACAATCGCTGACCAGGTGCGCACAACTCGGCCGCAGGAAAGCGGGCGCGAGGGCCCGCGGCACCCCGCGCCCCTTCCGTCAGTAGGAAGGCGGTGTCAAGAGCCACCAGACGGGATGCGCCCCGTCCGTCGCCGTGGCATTCGTGAGGAAGACACTAGCTCGGAGCGCTCGGAATCGCGTCTCAGGAGGTCACATTCTTCTCCTGCGACGGCCGCAGCTCCGCTGAATGCGTGCGGCCTGGAGGCGCAGCTGTGTTTGGGCCGCCGATTCGTGGGCTGAGTTTCGTGGGTGCCAGGGCTTCGGGAGCGGCCCCTGGCGCGTGCGCTCTCCCCCGTCTCGCGCGACGCCCGGGGCAGCCTCCGCCGCGCAGGGCCCCGCCCGCCGTGCGGGGACCATGCCTCACAGCCTGCTGACGCACCCAGCCGCGAGTCGTTGCTCGCTGAGCAGGACGCTTCTGGAAGGGCATGGGCGCCGCCTGCGGGCCTGGTGGAGCCTGGCTACGACACGCCGGCGAGGCGCAGCGGGGGCCCAATCATCTGGAACCCGTGGGAGGCCATGCCCGCCGGGAGCACAGGCGGCTGACCTGTGTGGTGGGGCAGTCTCGCCGGCCCAGGCGCCTCCGAGTCGCATGCTGATGCTGGGGATTGAGACGAGCTGCGACGACACGGCGGCCGCGGTGGTGGCGGGTGATGGCCGCGTGCTGGGCGAGGCGATCGCGCACCAGCACGAGGTGCATCGCCCCTGGGGAGGGGTGGTGCCCAGTCTGGCGCGGGAGGCGCACCTGGCTGCCATTGACGCAGGTGACGGGCACAGCACTCACGCCTGGGCCCCAACGGCCCCCGGCGCGTTGCGCATCGCACAACACTCGCTGCCAGCGCCCGCAGTGGTGGATCGCGCGCTGGCCCAGGCGGGGGTCGGGCCCCAGGAGCTGTCGGCCGTGGCCGTCACAGTGGGCCCGGGCCTGTCGCTCTGCTTGTCCGTGGGCCTCCGCAAAGCGCGGCAGCTGTCGGCAGCGCACCGCCTCCCTCTGGTCCCCCTCCACCACATGGAGGCGCACGCTCTGGTGGCGCGCATGCCAGGCATCGCAGAGGGCCCGCCCGTGTCCTTCCCGTTCGTGTGCCTGGTGAGACGGAGAGGTCTGGGCGACACACGCTGCGAGAATTTTACGCTCCGTTGGGTCTGCGTGCCGAGCGCCCCGCCCCCGCTGTTCCCCGCAGCTCGTGTCGGGGGGCCACAACCTGCTATTGCTGGTGCGTGGCGTGGGGCGGTACACAGTGCTGGGGTCGACGATGGATGACGCGCTGGGAGAGGCCTACGACAAGGTGGCGCGTATGCTGGGCCTGGAGCTGGAGCCGTCAGGGGGTGCCGCACTGGAGCGCGTCGCCAGGTGCCCGGCGGGGTGGCATGTGCGTCATGGCAGCGCTGCTGACTGGTCCTTTTCACTTTTTGCTGGATGCTGCTGCGCTTGCTTGGCAAGGGACCCCCTGCTACCCTCCTGGGCCCCCAGGGGCGGTGACGCTGCCCAGTTCGCCTTCACGGAGCCGCTTCGAGGCAAGCCAGGCGCGGACTTCTCCTTCTCCGGCCTTAAGACGGCCGTCCGCCTGGCCATCGAGGACTGCATGCCGGGGGGCGCGGAGGGCGCCGCGGTGGAGCTGACGCCGGCGCAGGAGCAGGCGCGGGCCGACATCGCGGCGGGGTTCCAGGCGGTGGCCGTGCGGCACCTGTGCGCGCGGGTCTCGCGAGGCGCCGCGTGGGCGATGGAGGAGGAGCCGGGGGTGCGGGACCTAGGTGGGTGCGGCGCTGGTGTGTGGCAATCCGACACGGGGAGCGAGGCCTGTCCGGCGTGGCCCCTTGGCACCGTGCCTCGGTCCGCTGCCCGCAGTCGTCGCGGGCGGGGTGGCCGCCAACGCCGAGGTGCGGTCGTCCCTTGGCCAGGTGGCCTCCCAGCTGGGGCTTCGGATGGTGTGCCCACCGCCAAAGTGGTGCACGGACAACGGGGTGATGGCAGCGTGGGCAGGCGTGGAGAGGGCGTGCGCGGGGTTCGTGGAGCCGCCCTTGCCGCCGGGACTGCTGCAGGGAGACGTGAGAGGCAACTGCAGCCGTCAGCTGGGCAGCCCGGGGGTCTCCCAGAGCAACCCGCGACGCCCTTCCGCCGGCGCAGGAGGAGTGGCTGGATCTGAAAGCCAGGTGGCCTTTGGGGGAGCGTCGCGCCGGGCTGCCTCCGCCCGGGCGTGGGGCCAAGCGTCGCCAGGTCCACCCGGACCTGACGCGTGACACGGCGGAGGCGGAGGCGGCGATGGAAGAGTGGGTGCGGGGCAGCGGTGTGTGTGGTTTGCTGGGAGTCGCCAGCGACGCGGGCCTCCACGACATTGCGTTGGCGGTGGCGCGCGCAGACGAGGCGAGTGGCGGGAGGTTGGGTGGCTCAGAGAGGCATGCAGTGTGCGGTCCCAGGATACTGACCGCGGGCGGTGACTTGGGTCGCAGGCCATGTGGGCTGGAGTGGAGCTAGCCCTGGCGGGGGCGGACGATGGTGCCTGCGACATGAGGGACCGCATCCTGGCCATGCGCCACGTGCTGGCGGGATCGGGGCAGACGCGATGAACGCAGTCAGCGACGCGACATTCAAGCCAACTTCCGAGACATCTCATGCTTCGCTGAAAGGAATTACGCTAAAAACGAACCGACCACGAGGAGGGCAAGGACGATGAGGGCAATGGCCACCCAGCTGAGTCCATCCTGCTGCGCAGGCTGGGCGGGCTCAGGCGAGCGGCTGCGACCAAACTGCGAGCTCGAATACAAATCGGCAAAGCTGGTGCCCAAACTGGTGTGGCTGTGAACTCTGCTGCTGACGACCGGCCTGCTGGCAGCTGAAGTGTGCTTAGTGGCGACGCCGGTACTCGTCCCACGTTGCTGGCAAGACAGAAGCTTGCTGCTGCTGCAGGCACCGCCGCTTATGTCTCCACTTAGCGGCGCCGTAAGGAGGTGCTGGCTGCTCGCCCCGCTGCCGCCACCAAGACTCAGCTGGCCCAGAGCCCCGCCCGCCAGCACATGCTGCGCAGCCTTCTGCGCGGCCTGCCCCCGGAAGATGATCTTCTCGTTGCCCTTCTCGACCACGAGCTTGTCCTGGATCTTGCGCACCATGGTGCTGGCCTCCTGGAAGACCTTGCGCATGGACGCGATGTCCGTGCCCTGCATGGCGCACACGATGCCCCCGGGGGTGCGGAGGCGGTCCTTGACGGCCGCGGCCATCTCCTGCAGGACGGCCGTCTCGCTGGCGCTCTGGCCGATGCCGATGAAGCAGACCTTGAAGTTCCAGACCGAGTGTGAGGCCTCTTGCAGCATGGCGATGGTCTGCTCCCGCGTCAGGCGGAGGCTGCTGGTGTCGCCATCCGTCAGAACGACCAGCCACTGTACCACGGCGTTCTTGTGCTTCTGCTTAACCTTCTTGTTGTACTCCTTCATCCCGGCAAGGGCCGTCTGCATGGCGTAGGGCAGGTCGGTGCCGCCGGATGGCTGGAAGTCTCCCTGCAGCCCGCGGTGCTTGAGGTTAAAGTTGTGGGCAGGACCGACCATGGCGCGGTGGGCCTCGTGGTTGAAGGTCCACACGCAGATGAGGTCGCTCAGCTCGTTGCGCCGCCTGCAGGGGCGGTGCGGGAGGCAGGGACTTGGCGTGCGCGCTGTCGATCCGGGGGATGGGAATCGTTGGGAGCGTTTCGTATAACTGACACTCGACGCGGGCGCGGTCTCAGCCTATGGCCAGTTGGCCGCATACTCCGGAAAGCAATGCCCCATGCATCAACCGTGCTGCGAGCGCGGGCTCACTTCTCAGCAACCTCGTTCACGAACGTCTCGAAGGCCTCATGCGCCACCTCCATGCGCGTCTTCCCGCCCCCCGCGTTGCTGCCCATCGATGCACTTCGGTCGATGAGGATGGTGAAGCTGTTGTGGAACTTGGTAGTGACCTTCTGGTCGAAGCTGGCATCGATCGTCTTGTTTGCGCCGCCCCGCGTATCAGTGACGGTGAAGTTGACGCCTTCCACGGCGGCGTTGGTGGGGGCGGACACGGCCGACGTGCTGGCCCGACTGCCATGGCTGGTCTTGCTGGGGCTCCTGTGGCCGCGACCGGAGTCCTGGTGGCCTCAGCCACCCGATGGCTTGCTGCCCTGCGGAAGGAACCGCGGTGCGCTATGGTCATGGAACGACGGGCTGGGGGTCGGGAGACATCGGCAGCACAGTGCTCCATCGATCACATCGCGTCGCGGCTGCGCTGCGCCACGTCGCCGAGAGTAGCGCGCATCGTACGCATTGACTCAAACACGCGCGCATTGGATCGCAGCATCGGCCCCCGCGGCGGTGACCGCGCTCCGGTCGGTGGGAGCACAATGCTAACGTGCACCACCCGCGCGGCGAGCCACGGCACACGCCCACGGGTCGCCACCGATGCTGCGACTCGCAAACATCCCTGAGCCAACCGGCGGGTGTCTCACCTGCCCGCGTCCGCCCTCCGGCATAGTGCCCGGGGGTCGGGAGATGCGCGGTGGCGCGAGGGTCTGGGCGGCGAGACTGCGGCTTCTCGAGGAGGCCGACTGCTTAGCTCGGGGGATGTGGAGGTTGCCGATGAGAATTATGACTGTTTTTACTGGATTGGGGGCCTCAAAAGCCCGTCCCGGGCAGGGAATGCCCCGTCAGACCCCAGCCGCGGCGGGAGGGCCCACGCCTTCCCTGGCGGTACGCAACCCAGCTCCTCAGACAAAATGCGCGTCTGTAGAGACCGGCGATCACGTCGGCTTGGGGACCACACATATGGTGCTTACCCTGTGGAGGATGTTGCAGTTTGACCAGCTACCGTGTGTTGTAAGTGCTACGAGTCTACCATGGCAAAACCGATTGCCAGGCGCATGTCGGAAGGCTGCCTAGTGGACCAGGCAGGAATCTAAGCCGCAGGTCACCCCGACGCAGCGTAGGACTGGTCGATGCACTGCATCACGGGCCAGAAGTAGTCGCGCGCGGACGTGTAGGCACGCCACAGCTGCCCGGGTACGCCCCGACACGCTTCCGCGGCCCCCTGCACGACCGTAGCTACCACTCTGGACTGCGCCCACGCTGCCCATGCCGACGCCCAGACGCGGCTGACCAGGTCCGCCTGGGTCTGCAACGGCTCCCACGACAAGTGAAGCTTGAGCCCCAGCAGCTGGCCGACGGTGAGCGCCCAGGCCTTCGCGACGACACCGCAGGTCGCTCTCCACAACCAGGCGACCCGTGCCATCCACGTGCCCGGCTGGGCCCCCACCGCACTCACGGTGCTGCGCCACGCACGCCCCAGCGCAGACGCCACCGCGACCGCCGCGTCGCCCAGCGGCCCCAGCGCCCCCACGGCTCCCGTGGCGGCGCCGGAAGCGAGCACGCCCACGGCCACCCCCATCGTCTCTACCAATTGCAGGAAGACGGCCAAAGCGGGTCGCAGGGCGGCGGTGATCGGCGCGGCCACACTGCCCAGCAACCCCAAAAGCTTCCCAACTGCCCGCACCACGACGGGGACCCACCGCGCCACCGAGCTCACCGTCCCGCCCACACCGCCCAGCAGGGCCTGTGCCTCCGCCCCCAAAGTGGCCACGACGAGCCGAAAGACCAACGCGGCCCACTGCACTGCCTCCTCCTGCGGCGTGCGAACTTTCAAGTGCGTGTGCGATGCCACCTGGCCTTCCAGAGTATCTACGGTCCCCCCCCTCTGATCGTTTCTCACCCACACGAGGCGCATCATCCTGAGCAAGACCCGCAGAGGCGCTGCGACTGCCTGCATGAGCCTGCCCGCGAGCGCGAGCAGGTCCGCTGCTGCGCCCAGCCACCCCCGACCTGCACGCCCGGACACAAGGCGCGACACGGCCCTGGCAGCCCCCTGCAGCGTGCCCCCGGAGCTTGCGAGGTCCGCTCTGCGGCACGCGGCAACAGCACGTGTCTGGATGACGCTAGCCGGGGTTTCAGAAACGGCTCCATTCCAATCCATCCGCAGCACCCACCGGATCGTCGCCACGGCATGACTCAGGGAGCCGAACTCGGAGTCCAGAGACGCCCCGCATGACGTCTCCACACTCGCACCCGCCACCACCGCCACCACCGCAGACTGTACGGTGCGAACGTGGCCCAACGCCTCAGACAAAGCAATCTCCGCCTCCGACAAGAGCCGCACTGCCTCCCGCGCCTCGGCCTCGGCCACGCTCCCGACGCTGCACATGCAAGAGTCCGTAGCATCTTCAGGCATTCATCACCGTACGCGGGGGCCGAACGCAGTCGCCAGAGCGGCCTCGCCTGCACCGCGAGTAGAGCTGTGCTAGTGCGCTAGCATCAGCCACCGCTAGTCGTGCCAGGAGCACCCGTGCATCGGGACTTTGACCCACGCTCAGAATGCCAGAGAGGTCAGCCCTCACGCGCAGCACAAGCAGGAGCAGGGCCCCGACCAGGGCCACGTGAAACCGCGGCATCGGGCTTAAAGCCCGGCCGGCGTCATCGCCCGGCAGCCGTGTGGGACACGGCAACACGTTCTGGATTCGCGCGTGGGGCTGGAGGCCCTCTGAGAAGCTTTGTAGGCTTTTGCCCTGCTTGAAACTCTGGCTGTGCCCCGACGTCACCCCGCAATCGATCGACCAGCTGCCCACTGATTAGGGTAACAAACCTAGTGCATGAATCCCGAGTCTCGTTGACTTCCGGGACCACATGGCGTCCGCGCTTTCAAACGCCGGCGCGCACCTGTCGGGGTCCTTACGCGCCTGATTTGACGCCGCCGGCCCCAGGAGACGCGCTTGAGGTACCATCATGAGCGCCATAGAGAAGGCGGAGGAGCTGTTAGCGCGCTTCTCGGAATGCGACAAGCGGTGGCAGCACCTCACTGCAAGCGAGCCCTCAGGCGACGCCGCGCCCCGCGGCGACTCCGCTGTCTTGTCGGCGCCTGCGGTAGCACTCTTTGGCTCATAACACACGCGGCGACGTCCGCAGATGCGGAGTGCGGGCCCGTCTCGCCGCCGACGCCCGCGGTGCAGGCCGCGGACGACGCAGCGTCGGCCGACGAGGGGCTGCGGACGGCGCGGGTCGCAGCGGCGCGTACCCGCGGGCGCGACATGGACGACTTGGAGCCGCTGCTCAAGCTGAGCATGTCCAAGGCCGCAGACGAGGTCTGGCGGGAGCTGCAGGGCAACGTGGACGCGCTGCAGGAGGAGCTGGGGGGCCTGCAGCGGGCGCGCGCGGGGGAGGCCCGCGCCCGGGACGACGCGGCGGACGAGGCGCGGGAAGCGGAGCGTCGGCTGCGGGAGGTCCGCGAGCAACTGCGGGATGCTGAGGTGCATCTGTCAGGGATGCGAGCCATGGAGGAGGCCGCGGCAGGTGACGCGCGCGGTGGACGCCGGGCTGTCTGTGCGAACCGGTCGGCATCGCGCCCACACTCATTGACCACCCCCTCGCCCAGGGGCCTCGGCGGCCGAGCGCGAGGCTTCGCGGGCGGGTCTGCAGCGAGAGAGGGAGGAGCTGGCGGCGCGTGAGGCGCAGCTGCGCGAGATAACCGACAGCGGTGAGTGCCGATCCGTTGGACGGGCCCTGCACCCCGCTGGGACCGGCCACGACTGACCTTGGCGAGCCCCCTGCCGCAGTGGACCGCCGTGAGAGGGAGGTGCTGGGGGCGCAACGCGCGGTGATTGCGCGGGAGGCGGAGCTCGGGGGCATGGACGAGGGCGTACAGGCCTTTAAGGCGCGGGAAGCCATGCTGCGTGGCTTTGAGGGGGCCCTGAACGAACGCGAGAGCCTGCTGGTCCGGTGAGGGTCAGGGGAAAGGGGCTCTCGCAGTCGCAGGTGGCTTTGAGCAGGTGCTTTGTTCTCATCTCCTCATCACCAGACACGCCCCGCTATGCAGACGCGAGGCGGATGCAGAGGTGCGCATGCGCGAGGTGCGTGCGAAGGAGGAGCGTTTGTCGCGGCTCGAGGGCGCTGTGGGCCGCAGGGAGGAGGAGCTCCGAGCGTGGGAAGAGACGTTGCAGGTGATTGAGTTGCCAGGGTTACTACAGGACCTTGGATGGGCCTGTGCACGAGGTGTGCAAGTGGCACACCACAGTGCCACCTGCATGCCTCCTGCCTCCCGCAGCGCAAGGAGGCAGAGGTGGCGCGGCTGCACTCTGAGGCGGCGGAGACGTCTCGGGGCGCGGCGAGGGCAGCGGCAGAGGCAGCGGAGCTGGAGCGGACGGTGGCGGCACTTCGGGCCGAGGAGACGGGCCTCAGGTGACTTGCAGGCCTGGCAACCTTGCGAGCGCAGCACTGCCGCCGGTGCTTGTAGCACCGCGGTGATGTCACCAAACGCGGCACTGCTCGCCTCCAGTTCTGGTAGAATGGTCGTGCCGCGTGTCTTTGCAGGTCCCGTGCGGAGCAGGCTCGGGAGCGGCTGCAAGACCTGGAGCGGTCACGTCAGGGCGCGGTGGATGCGGAGCGGGCCGCGGTGCGTGGCCTGCAGGAGGCCCGATCTCGATCGGAGGAGGCGCTGGAGCAGGCGCGGAGGGAGGTCCGGGCAGTGCGGGATGAGGTGAGGGGAGCCGTGTGGGGATGGGGCGAGACGGGTGCTGGCTCTAAGGGTGCCTTGAAGGTTGTGAACCGCGCAGGGCACGCATGCACGCCCCCGTGCCTCTCGCGCAGTACGACGCGGTCATGAGGGAGCTGCAGGGCATCTCAGCGGAGCGCGACCGGTGGAGGAAGGAGTGCGAGCAGGCGGCCAAGGAAGCCCAGGTGACGGGTGGTCGTGCGCGAATGTCGGGCATCTCTGCTTGCCAGGAGGCCTGGGAGCTCTCCGCTCCATGTGTGTGTATGGCCTGGAGTGCCGACGTCCCCGCACTGCCCCGTCGCAGGAGACGCGGTCCAAGGCCCGCCTGGAGGTGCAGCGGGAGCGCTCCGAGTGGGAGGCGGAGAAGCTACGCGTGCGGGACGAGCTGTCCGCCCTGGAGCACCGCCTGAACGAGCGAGACCGGGCAGCGCAGGTGACGAGGGCCGCAATGAACACCCCAGTGCGGCGACACCTTGCACGCGGCAGCAGGGGGCCTAGTTGCGTGCCGCCACACGGCCGTGGGATCATGTCCAGCCCAGCACGACCAGTGCCTCTTCGACGGCCGCAGGTGGACCTGGCGGCAGCCCAGGCGGACGTGGAGAGGGGCCGCGCGGAGGTGGATGTGGCGCAACGGCGCGTGGACGCGATGGCGGAGGAGCTGGCGCTGCGGGAGGCGCGGCTCCTGGAGGTGGAGAAGGGCGTGGCCGTGCGGGAGGAGGAGGCTGCGGCGATGCGGGGCCTGGCGGAGCGCATGATGGCGCAGGCGCAGGCGAGGGCGGAGGCAGCGGACGAGCGAGAGCGCGCGGTGGAGGCGGGGGCGCGCAAGGCCAAGGAGGACGCGGCGCGGCAGCTGTCGGACCGGCAGCGCGTGCTGGAGGAGTGGGAGGGGCGGCTGCACGAGATGCAGGCGGAGCTGCGGGAGGCGCGCAGGGGGACGCAGGAGAAAGACCGGGCGCTGGGAGGTGAGGGAGAGGCGAGCTGCAGTGACAGGCAGGCGCTGAGGGGGCAGGAGAGGTGGACACCTCCGCGCTGGTGTCTCCAAGGTGGAGCGGGTCGCTTCGGCATGTCCCGCGTCGCCTGTGCTTGTGCGCAGAGATGGCCCAGCGCCTGCAGGAGCAGGCCAACGCGCTGTCCCTGGAGAAGCAGAAGCTGGCGGCCGAGGCGCAGCGCACCGACCGCCGCTCCAAGGCGCTGGACTCCCTGGATGCGCACCTGGAGAAGCTCAAGGGGGACCTGGAGCAGCGGCAACAGGAGGTGGAGGTGAGCGGTGGCGGGGTGGCGCCACCTCACTGCAACCTCTGGCTGAGCATCGTGCCACGCCTGACACGATGGTGTGACGGCGACACCTGTACCACTCCATGCATGGCGCTTGTATGACTAAGGGCCCCGCCGTTGTGTCCGTGAGCGTCTCCCTAGCAGCTTTGTGTTACTCCAACACCCGCAGCGTAGCGAGGCGCAGCAGGAGCGCATGGCCCTGCGCCTGGACACCCGGGAGAAGGTCCTGGGAGACCGGGAGAAGGACGTCTTGACTCGGGAGAAGCGCGCGGACGAGGCATCGGCCACTGCGCAGGAGCGGGAGGAGCGGGCCACCAAGGCCCTCCAGAGGTGGGGGGGACTGGGACCAACTGCGACGCGACGCATCTCGCAACACGCCGAGTGCCTTTCTGTCCGCTTCTGCGCTGCCCTCGCTGGGTATCGCAGCTTCAATGCCATGGTGCGTCCTCCCCGCGCCTCGCAGGCTGGAGGCGCTGCAGGTGGAGATCCAGCGCCGGGAAGAGGCGGTGGCGGCAGACCGGCGGGATGCGGAGGCGGGCGTGCTGGCGCGGGAGCGGGAGCAGGCGGAGCGCAACGTGAGGGAGGTGGAGGAGCGGGTGGCGGAGGCGGTGGCGCGGGTGGAGCGGGAGGGGCGTGCCGTGGAGGCGGGCCGGGAGGCACTGCAGTCGCTGGAGGAGGCACTGCACGCGCAGGAGCACCGGGTGCAGGTGAGGATACGCTGAAATAGGTTAACATGGATGAAGCAGACACGCTTGGCTGGTGGAAAACCAATGGCCGCGATGGTCCGACCCCAGGCGCTGTGGCGGACGTACAAGGCACAGCTGCGCCCCGGGCGCGCCGGGGATGGCCCAGCCGCGGCGGACCTGGGGCCCCAAGCGCGGCCCATATCTCGCGCCCTGGGGGCCATCCAAGCCCTGGTGGACGAGATGGCGGGCGCGGGCGACGTGGCGGGTGGCCCCTCCCGCGCCGTCTCAGATGCGGCGGCGGGGAGCGAGGGGTCGCCGGAGGAGATTGCCGCGCTGCTGCAGGGGCGGCGCGCGGAGCTCATGGCCCGGGAGGGACGCGTGCAGCAGGCGAGCGCTGCGGGGCGGCAGAGGGACCGCACCATTGCTGCGATGGTCCAGGGGTGACTTGTCATCGGTGCTCCGCGGTTGAGGCTCGTCCTGAGTTCACTCCCGTCTTTGCCCATCGCAGTGGGCGGTGGCCCTGGAGCTGGAGGCGAGCGCGGCGCTGTCGGCGGTGGCGCAGATGCGGGCGGCGGAGGAGGAGGTGGCGGCGGGGCTGGAGAGGCACGCGCGGTCGGGCCAGGCGGTGCAGGCCAAGCACCGGGAGATGCTGGAGCTGGAGGCGGCCGTGAGGGACGAGCACGCCCGCACCGAGCGCCTCATGGCCCACGTCAGGGAGAAGGAGGCAAGGCTGACACGCATGGAGCAGGACCTGGCGGACCGGGAGGAGGCGCTGGCGGGCGGGCTGCGGACGCTGCGGGAGGAAACGGCGGCGCGGGCGGAGCGGGAGCGGTGGGTGGAGGCCATGGCGGGGCGCGCCGAGAGCGTGGCGGCGCGGGAGCAGGCGGTCATGCGGGCCGAGGGCGAGGCGAGGGACGCTGCGGCGAGGCTGGAGCGGGAGCGGGAGGCCGCGGCCCGCGAGCGGCAGCGGTACCTGGACCTTAGCGCGGACGCGGAGAGGGAGCGGGCGGCCCTGGCACAGCGGGAGACGGCGGTGGGGGGGCGGGAGCGGGCGGCCGAGGAGAGGGATCGCGAGGCGAGGCGGGCCGAGGCGGCGCTGCGGGCGCGGGAGGAGGAGCTGGAGCGCGCCGCGGTGGACGTGGCCGAGCGGCGGCGTGCCATGGACGTCGGTGAGCGTCAGCGAGGGAGGCGGCAGCCCATCTGCTGAGCCCGTCTGTCCATGCCTAGCAAGAGCTTTTGACACGCAGACACGCCTTACTGCGCTGTTTGCGAGCAAGACGACCCGCGACTGCAGAGAGGGACGAGGCCGCGCTGGAGTGTCGGGAGCTGCGGGCCCAAGTGGAGGTGCTGTCGGCCAAGCTGGCGCAAGCCGAGGTGGTGATGCAGGACGAGGTGGAGCTGGAGCGTGCCAAGCGGGACGTGGAGGCGATGGAAAAGCAGGCGAGGGCCATGGCGTGGTGGTACCGAGGCTTCACGGAGTTGTCGCGCAACGTGCCGTGGCCGATCCTGTGCCTTGGCCCCACGTGGCGTGCAGCTTCAGCGGGCGACTGCGGAGACGTCGCGCCTGGAGTCAGCTTTGAGGGAACGGGAGGCAGCGCTGGCGGAGGCGCAGCAGCGCCACCGTTCCCAGGCGGAGGCGCAGGCGGCGCGGCTGGCGGACGTGGAGTTGCGGGAGCGCGCGCTGCAGGCGAGGGAGCAGGAGCTGAGGCGGCGCGAGGCGGCCGCAGAGGAGGAGGTGGCGGCAGCGCGGGCGGAGGTGCGGCAGGCGCGGGAGGCGGCGGCAGAGGCGGGGGCACGGCGCCGGCGGGTGGAGGAGCTGGCGGTGGAGCAGGAGGAGGCCGCGGGGCGGCTGTCGGAGGAGCGCGCGGTGCTGGACGCGGCGCGGACGGCGCTGGCCCTGGAGGTGGAGCGGGAGCGTGCGGCGGTGAGGGCCGAGGTGTCGAGGCACGCGGACCGCCTTGCGCTGCTGGAGGAGCTGCCGGGGCGGGAGGAGCTCGTGCGGCAGGCGGAGGTGGCGCTCGCGGCGCGGGAGGCGGCGGTGGCGACGGTGGAGGCGCGGGCCAAGGCAGTGGCCAAGGACGAGGACCGACTGCTGGCCCAGGTGGGGAGCGTGGGACACCGCCGGGGGGGTGCTGCCTGTTGTTACGGAAGGATGCGCGGACTTGGCAATGTCACCGATAGCGTCAAACTGGCTCCTTACTTCCCTCAGAAGTCCGAGCACCGTCGCCTGGCGGCCCAGGTGGCGGAGATGCGGGCGGACGCGGAGCGCCTGGAGGAGCGGCTGCAGGCGCTGGCTGAGGAGAAGCGGGCGCTGGAGGGGGCCATTGCGCGCAACGCCAGCGCCGCGCAGGTGGGGAGCGCAGATGAGGCCCTCCTCTGTGCTGACGCATGCCAGTCGCGACATGGGTGGCGCACAGGGTTGGCTGCTGGGCCCACGCAGCATGTTGCATCTCGCCGACGTGCTCCATGCATCGCCTTGCGCGCGTCCGCAGAGGGAGGGCGACCTCGCCAACGAGGTTCAGCGGGAGGCCGATGCTGCCAGGGCCGCCATGGCGGAGCGGGAGGCGGAGATTGCAGCGGCGGGGGCGAGTGGGCCGCGGAGCTGAAGCTCGAGCAGAGGGTTGCGACGTTCTTGCTGCTCCGCTCTGGCCTGCTGGCTGTTTGGAAATCTGTCGCCCGCGCCCTTGCCTGCCGCAGGCGGATTTGCAGGCCCGGGAGCGGCTGCTGCAGGAGACGTCTCTGCGGGTGGAGGAGGACGCGAGGCGGGTGTCGGAGGAGAGGGAGGCGCTGCGGAGGGGCCGGGCGCGCCTAGAGGAGCTGGTGGCCGCAGCCAAGGAGCAGGCGCGGGACGTGGAGGCGCAGGTGTGATGCCAGAAACCACAGCCTGGCACAGGAGGATTTGCAGATGCCTACGTGGACATGTGCGCATCGCTCGAGGCTGTGACTGATGGGTGACGCTGACGGGTGACCGCACGGGGCGAGTAAGCAAGGGACCGTGACTCGCGTGCGATGCCTGCAGAGGGCCGAGGTGGCGGCGGAGCGGGAGGAGGTGGAGCGGAGGGTGGCGCGCGCCGAGCGTCTGGAGCGGCGTCTGGAGGCGGCGGGAGAGGAGGTGGAGACGCGGCGGGGAGAGGTTGCCCGGGAGGAGCAGCGTTTGGCAGAGACGGCCCTGAAGGCGCGGGCCATGGCGAGCGAGGCTGAGGTGGGCAGGGGCGGAGTCATGGACGTGCATCGCATGTGCGGCTGCGACTGCTGCCACTGTTTGGCAGGGGGCGTCACCGAGGCGGGAGCTGACCTTGACCGCTGCAGGCGACCCTGCGCCGTGCCAAGGAGAGGGAAGCTGAGGTGCAGGCAGAGCGAGAGCGCAGGCGGGAGGAGGGCCAGCGCAAGGAGAGGTGAGCTGTTAGTGCACGAGCAGCTTGTGGCGATGCACTGCTCCCCGCCTGCCGCCCCGTCGCCCGTGGCTGTCGGCGACGTGAGCTTAAGCCCTGCTGCCGTCCCCAGTGAGCTCAAGGAACGCCGGCGGCAGCTGGAGGAGGCGGAGCAGCGCGCAGAGGCCAGGGCGAGGGAGCTGGAGCGCCAGAGCAAACAGGCGGAGGAAGAGCTGAATGCCAGCCGCAAGGAAATCGAAGCGACGGTGAGGGCCGCGGACGAGCAGGGCAGGCACGTCTGCGGTACGCGTTGCCAGTGGTCTGCTGGGGCCGCTCACCTTGCCCACTGCACGAATGCGCATCCGCCGCCCGGACCTTCACGGCCGTGTGCCCTCGTCCTGGCCGCAGCGCCTGGCACTGGTGCAGCGAGAGGCCGACCTGCGGGCAGAGCACGATACCTTCGCGCGCCGCGAGGCCGACCTCCAGCGCATGCGTGTGGAGATCGCCGAGCGGGAGGCCGAGATGACGGCGGCAGCCAACACACACAACGTGGAGGTCCTGAAGGTGACTGTCTGCTCTTGGAATGCGTGACACGAGGGCATCTGTGGTGGCGCACTGCCATTACCAGGGCGGCATGGGAATGGCACGATCTTGCCAGCACAACACCACTCCCGCAGGCACGCCAGCGCCTGGCGGCGCGGGAAGAGGAGCTGCAGGAGCAGTGGCGGCGACTGGAGCGGCGAGAGGCTGACCTGAACGCCGAGAGGGGCGCCCTGAGCGACGCCCAGGCAAGGGTGGCGGAGGCGGCCGACGCGCTGGTGGACAGGCAGGGCGAGGTGGTGGCGGCGCACCGGGAGGCGGAGAGGCGCCGTCGGGAACTGGATGAGTACGCTGCGGAGGTGGAGGAGGCCCGGGCAGTGGCGGAGGAGCTGGCGAGGAGCGCCGTGAGGGAGGTGAGGGGCGGCATCATGCACAGAGGGGCGGGAGGGCACGCGAGGTTTGCACTCCTCAAGGAGTGAACTTCACGAACAACAACCCCCAACATCGCCTCCTCGACCCTCGACTCCACCCATGCCTTCGCTCTCACTGGGCCCCACAGGCACCCCGCCCAGCCCCGCGGACCCCCAGCGGCCGGGGGAGTCTCCCGGTCTCGGCCCTCGCCTCCCCGGCCCGGCCCAACGGGAGCTTCTTCAGCGACGCCCCCGCCGCGCGGCTGCCCCCCGCCGGCGTCCCGGTCCGGCGGCAGCTGGAGTCGGAGCTGGGGGGGGCACAGCGTGGGGTTGGCGAGGGGCCCAGCCGCGGCACGAGCGGGACGAGGGCGAGCCGCTCGCCCACGGAGGTGAGCAGGAGCCGTGGGGAGTTCGTTGCAGGCCTGTGTACGCTGCATGGGGCATGCACATGTGCAGAAGGGTCGCGGCTGGCTTGGTTATCTCATTTGAGGGACTCGGGGTCTCGCAGGGCCAGGTCCGACGCATGCAGCAGCTGGCAGACTCGGTGGTGGCCACGGCACAGCGCGCGGGGGACAAGATCCTGAGGCTGCGTGCGATGCTGGGCCCACGTGCTGCATCGGGGGAGGCGGGCCGCATTGCCACCGAGGTGGATACGCTGGCGCGGGACCACACGCTGCTGGCCGCTGAGGAGGAGAGCTTCTCGCGCGACATCAGGTGGGAAGCATGGCAGGCGCCATGACTGATCACCAATGACTGGTCATGCGCCCCGCTGCTGAGTCTCTCCATGTCCGTTTATCCACCTGCCCCGGTACCGTCATCACCGCACGCCCGCATCCTCCCCGCGAGTCCCCCTCAGGAGCCGTGAGACGCTGCAGGCAGAGCTGTCCTGGCTGAAGGAGCGCCTGTCGGGCATCCAGCGCCGGCGGTCCGAATGGGAGTCCCGGTACCGCGACCAGCTCAACGCCCTCGCGAGCCTCCAGCAGAGGGCAGCCGCGGGCACCCTGGCATAGACCCAATCTCGTCATGCCCACGTCTCGTTTCACGTCCAATGCCCGCAAGGGCAGGGGCCCATGTTTACACGCTGCTAGAGCCTTCAACAAGCTACTCGAAGGATGCTAGAACCAAGAGCGAGGCCAAGCCGGGCTCAGCGGGCATATGGTCGCGGTGCTTGCTGTGGGGTTGTGGTAAACGCTGCATGGGTCCCTGCACAGGCAGCCAGGGGTAAACAGCGCCAAGACTAGTAATGGCCGAACAGGAACTGACGACACATGATGCCCGACCTGTCAATGGTATCAAGGGAGCTGGCGCAGGGGTGGCACCCCATAGCAGTCACCCTGCCTCATGGCTCGCCCCGCCCAGCTTTGCCTCCGCCTCCCTGATGGCGGCAAGGAGCTCCTCCAGGGGCGCCTTGGCGAAGAGACTCGCGGGGTACACGGACGTGGCCCACTTGGGGTGCAGTACGACGCGGCAGCACCCCGCATTGGAGGTGCGGTAGTTCAGCAGCGTCGAGAGCGCCTGCACCTCCGGGTAGACGCCCCCGTTCACCTTGGACCGCTGCGAGGGCGCGGAGGACGTCTGATGCCACACATGAAGCGGAATGCAACGCTTGCTGGGCCAGAGGGATCGCGCGGCCCTCGCCATGGGGAGCCCCGAGCATGGGTCGATGAAGTCCGCCCAAAACCCGCGCGCCACGAGCGTATCGCAGACTTGCGATGCCCAGCTCATGAAGCGCTCGAGACAATAGTCCTTCTCCGCTTCAATGTCCGGGCCGACGTTAACGAGGTCGAGGCGAGACTGCGTGCGATCGCAACCACTTTTGAGGAGCCCGGCGACCGCCGCGAGGAAACGAGGCATCGCGCGAGCAGTCCCTCGGGTCTTCTCCGAGACATATGCACCTGCTGGCAAGTCGGCACCACCAGCGCGCCCGTCATGTCCATCCCCGGGAAGACGGCCGCCACCTCGTCGCGGTGGCTCTTCGGCACCTCTGGGAGCGCCGAGTATGGAAGGATGTTCGCCGGCCGATCGCATTTGTATCATGTCGTGCCAAATCGCGGGTTACAGAGAGCGTGCGGCTGCGAATTGAACGCGGCGAGGCCTGCCCATGCATGGCCTCCCTGCGCCGCGCTTTCGCGTCCCCCCCGCGCCCCCTCCCAGTGCCCGATGTCATGATCATCTGTCACCATGCACGGAGTACTCCATGCCCCAGAGGGTCGTCGTCACGTCGACGAGCTTGGGCATCGGGACAGGAAGCGTGCTCCCGTCGCACGGGCAGGCGCCGTCGGCGGTGTACGAGAAGCTCCGCTGTCACCTCGCCTCGTCGCATATGAACTGCTGCGCTCGTGACTTCAGAACAATGCAAAACTCTCCAAGCCAGCCAGAACTGGGCGTCAACTCTCATATGCCAAGCCAATCCTGGCCTATGTGCGCTGAAAGGCAAACATCCATAAGCAGCAACTCGACCCTCGCAAGACCGCCCACAAAGCGGAATCCTTGTCAGATGAGCTCCTTCTCGATGCGCGAGTGCTGGTTGGCGTCCTTGGTGACCCGCCACATGTGGTCCGCCAGCTCCCGGCTGCCCACCCTGTGCGCGAAGCTCTCGTCGTGCGTGATGACCACCAGCTGGAAATTGGAGTTTTGACGGCGGGCGTCCATGAGGGCCCTGCGTTGGGCCCAGGCAACGCGCGGTCATCTACTGGGCGCGTTGCATGGGCCGCGCTACCACAGGCGCACTGCGCTGCTGCAAGTACGCGCACGCGTTCTCCAAGCGCCGCCGCGGATCGCGCTGCCCCCGCCATCGACTGGCCTGAGTGCCTCGGCGAGGCTGGCGGCGTTCTCCGTGTCGAGGTTGGTGGTGGGCTCGTCCAGGGCCAGGATGCCGCAGTTGATGCAGAAGGTCTCGGACAGCGCGAGGCGGATGATGAGGCAGGCGAGGACCTTCTGCCCCGCCGAGCACCGCCCCCGCATGTCCAGCTCCGTCCCGCCCACGTGCATCACCACACGGTAGTTGTACGACCGCCTCGCCGACGTCGTGTCGGCCTCGGCTCTTATCTGAATGGAGTCGATGTCCTGGTTGCGGTACGTGCGCTGCCACAGCTCCTTGATCGTCTGGTTGATCTCCTCCATCTTCTCCCCGTGGAACGCCAGCAACGCCTTCTCCAACGCACGAGAGTACTTCTCCAGATCCGAGATGCACATCTCCGCCGTGTGCTGCTCCACGCTGCGGGGGACCACGCGCAAACGCCGTGACCACCGTCATGGCCGGCGCCACATGCCTGTGCGACGCTCGCAAGCAGCGCCACGACCAATGCGCGCGTGTCACCCTGGGCCCCAGTCACGTGCAATAGACCGTAACAGCCTCTCCCCTCACCTCTGCGCCCGGTACCGCTCGTCCACGTCCCGATACTTCACGTCCGCCAGCTCCTCCTTGGCCCGCTGCGCCTGGTGCCGCACCGTGGCCTGCGCGCCCTCCGCCATGCTCAGCGTGTGCTGCGCCTCCCGCGACGCCGCGTCCGCGCGCGCCACTGCCTGCTGGATGTCCCGCGCGTCCCCCACCGCCTCCCGCTGCTCCAGCGCCGCCCGCACCCGCGCCCCCAGCGCTGCCACGTCCTTCTCCAACCGCCGCAGGTCCACCGCCTCCTGCATCGCCTTTCGAATCGCCTCCGTCTCGCTCACGCTCTGCGCCATCCCGTCCAGGTCCGCCTGCAGCGCCCGCATCTCCTCCTCCAGCGCTCGCTGCGCCCCCTCCTGCCGCTGCAGCTCACGCCCCAGCGCCGCCAGCTCCCCCGCCGCCCCCCGCTTCTCCAGAGCCGCCACCGCCTCGGCCGCCTGGCGCACCCGGTCCAGCACCGCCCGCGCCGCACGCAGCCGCTCCTCCCCTGCAGCCTCGGCCCTCGCAGCCGCGTCGCGCTCCTGCGCCCGCTGCGCCCGGGCCTCCTCGCGCCGCGCCTCCAGCGGCGCCTCTGCCGCCCCGGCCTTCTCCGCCTCCGCCAGCGCCGACGCCCGCTCCCGCTCCACCTCCGCCAGCTGCTCCCGCAGAGCATCGCCCTCACGCAGCCGCGCCTGGGGACACACGGGCGAGAAGAGTCCTACCAACGCAGCGAAGCGAACGAAGCGACAGGACAGGCGCCGATATGATACAGGACCCACGAGCAAGCCCCCGCTCTCGGCACCACCACTATGCATGCAGCCCAGCCAAGTCGTGCCAGCTAGTCCCCTCGCCTGCACCCCCGCCGTCTCCTCCTTCGCGTCCCTCCAGGCATTGCCCGCCGCAACCACCGCGTCCTTCAGCGCCGCCAGCTGCCGCATCGCCTCCTCCCGTTCCCGCTCCAGCGACGTGCGCCGCGCCTCCTCGGCCTCCAGCTCCCGCGACACCGCCTCCGCGTCGCCCACGGGGCCACCCGCCGCCCCCGCTCGCGCCTCGAGCTCCCCCACCTCCTCCCGCAAAGCAGCTGCCTCCTTGGCCAGACGTCGGGCCTCCGCGCCCACCCCCGCGGCCGCCTCTGCCGCCCGCCGCGCCCGCCCCCGTGCCTGCTCTGCCGCGCCGTCCGCCTCCTCCTGCCGCTCCTTGTGCCGCGCCAGCTCGGCCTCCAGCTCCGCCACGCGGGTCCGCGCGTCCGGCAGCAGCGACTGCTGCACCTCCCGCAGCCGCGCCCAAAGCGGCTGCGCCAGCTTGAAACGCTCCATCTGGCGCTGGTCCGCGGACACCTCCGCGTCCCCCTGCTGCCAGCTCTCCTGCAGCCTCGCGCGCTCCCGCTCGCAGAACGTCACGTACCTGCGGGGGAGCACAGCCGACTCAGACAGATGCAAGGCAGCAAGTACACCGGATGCAAGGCGACCAAGCCATGTGAAAGCAATTGCACCCCCTGCTGCCTCGGCACCCGCATTCCACGAGGGCTAGTGACAGCCATGGGGTCGCACCAGCGGCCTCTGTCTGCGTCTGCCCTCACGTGTGGAGCTCCTCTTCGCCGTGGAATGCCCTCTGGCACACGGCGCACTTGCCGTGCTTCCGCCCCCTCTTGGCGAAGGCCTCCCACGTCCCAATCAGCACCGTCTGGCCCTCCCGTGCCGTCATCTGCGCCTGCAGCCGCTCCTCCAGGTCCTGGAGGGCCTGCTCAAACCCCGCCTGAGATTGCAGCGGGGGCGCCGAGGGACCCGGCATCTGCGAGGGACGGGAAGCAGCAACGACGCAGTTAGTGTGCCAAGGGTAGCAGCGTATTTGACACCCGGGGTACCCAGCGGAAATCGTCATTGCTTCTTGCCCAGGCTGCCTCGGCGCTGCCGTGCGCTCGCCTGCGTGGCCATGACGGCGTCCAGCTGCGACTGCAGGGACTCCTCCTCCGCCCCCAGCCGCGCCGCCTCTCCCCGCACCACCGCCAGGGCCGCCTCGTGCTCGCGGCACCGGTGCGTCACCGCCTGCGCCCGCGCCTCCACCCGCTCCGCCTCCGCGCCCAGCTCCCCCGCCCGCGCGTCCAGCGCGTCCGCCAGCGCCACGGGGGCCGGCAGGTCCGCCCCCGGCGCCACGCCCAGCACCGCCTCCACTTGGGCCCGGCCGCCCGTCACGACCCCCTCCAGCTGCTGCTCCTTCGAGGCCAGGTCCTGGCGCTTGACCCTGCGACGAGCAGACGAGCATCGCACGTCAGCCGCGCAGGGACCCGGGCGGGTGGTAGCAATGAGCGCGTGCCAGTCCCCGGCCCTCGCCTGAGCCGCGCGGTGCTGGCGGCCGCCTGGGCCAGCTGGTCCCGACGCGCCCGCAGCCGCTGCGCCTTGCGCGTGGCGTCCGCGACCTGCAGGACCAGCTCGTCGGCCCTCGACTCCAGGTCTTGCTCTGAGAGCTCCTGCTGCTTGCGCATCAACACCTCGCGTGCCTGCAGGGGTGCGACATGTGTTGGTTGGGCAGTGGCACGCCGAGCGCACGTGCAATGCAGGTTCACAGCGCGCGGTCTCGCCTGCCTCTCCCTTTCCTCCGCCTCCCGCAGCGCATCGCCCGTGGCCGGCATCCCCGCGAGCCGCGCCTGCAGCGCCGCGGCCTTGCGGTCGCTGGCCTCCCTCCGCCCCAGGGCCGCCCTGCGCACTTCGGACGCGGCCGTGAGCTCGGCCGTCGCCGCGTCCACCCTGGCCGCCAGCGCCTCGTCCGCTCGACGGTGACGGTCCTTCATGGCCTGGAGCTCCGCGACACACTGGTCCGCCTGCGACAGCACCACGCGAGGTTGGGTCATAAGACTCATCCGCACCTTTCTAACTCAGCACACGCACGGATCAGAAGGGCCGAGCGAGAGGTCGCTGAAGGTTGCTCACCAGGGCTGAGAGGGACCGGAGGCCGTGCTGCACTTGGTCGTCGGACAGCCGCCCGTCGTGGAGGCCCAGGCCCGTGACGCCGAGCTTGGAGCCCTCCGCCGAGAGGAGCGCGTCCCGCTGCTTGACCTGCTCCGTGAGCTGATCCACCTGCGCATGCCGAGAGAGGCGGCCATCAACACACGACCCAATCTCCACCCGCTGAAGTGGGCATCGCATGCACGTCGCGTCTCAGTCAACGATCCCATAAGATGCATCGCTGACCGCAACCCCAGCCCAGCCGCACCTCGGCGACCAGTCGCCCCTGCCGCTTGCATGCGTCAGAGTATGCCGCCTTCATGGCGTCCAGCTCCTGGCCCTTGAGCGACATGTCGTGGCGCCGGCTGTGCATCTCGGCGCGCATCGCCGCCATCTTGCCCTCCACCTGCTCGTCCATCGCCTGAGGACAAACCCGGAGAGACGCGATGAGTCATCACGCATGCTACTGAGTGATCTGGTCCAGAGCCCAGCCTGCGCACAGCTCCTCGCCTTCTCCAGCTCTTCCAGCGTCTCTTTGAAGTCCGCCTGGGGCCCCATCCTCGTCCGCAGCTCGGTCAGTTGCTGCGAGCAGAGCACGCCCCACCGTCACAAACCAGCTCCTCGACAGCCCCAACCCCGCACCCGTCCATAACCACGTGTCGCCAACGTCGAACGACCCCCCCTCCCCGCTCACCTTGTGCTGCACCTCGTGGCGCGCCTGCAGGTCGGTGATCTCCTGCGAGAGCTCCGCGATGCGCCTGAGCTTCTCGTTGGCCGCGCGCAGCTGCTCCTTGTGCGTCTCCACGCGCGCACGCGCCGCCTCAATCTTCTCCTGGAAATTCTGCGCATTCAGCTCTGCGGACACAAAAGAAGGCTCACAGGTTGCTGGGCATCAATGCGACCTCGCAGGGCACGCAAGGCGCCCAGGTCCACTGAAACGAGCCTGGGCGTCGGTCAAGGCGCTCACCGTTGTCCCGGATGTCCCGCCGCAGCTTCTCCGCCTGCTCCTTGACCACCCGGCAGGTCTCCAGCTTCAGCTTGGCTTCCTTGGCCAGCGCCTTCTGCTCCTTCACCAGGCGGTGCAGCTGCTCTAAGGCCTTGGAGTACTGCGGCGCGCGAGCAGAGGCACGCGGTGAGCGAGCGCAGCGGCTGGCAACGTCGAAGTGGCGGTGTAAGGCGGCACAGCCCACCAACCTTGGTGGCGGCGAAGATGTCGTCGAATTTCTTCTTCAGCACCGACCCCTCTGCGAGCGGCCAGGTCGAGTCCTCCTGGTGCACGAAGATGACGTTCTCCAGCACGGCCTCGGACACGCCCATGATCGAGGGCACCATCTTGTCGACCTCGGCACACTTGTACGAGATGGACTCGGCCTTGCTAGTCCCCTCCTTGCTGCGGGCGGCGACATCGCAAGCGACGGAGTGAGCGAGGGGCACGCGGGTGGCAGCGGGCGCTGTGGCTGCTGCAGTGCCCGCACCGCGTGGTGAGGCTGGCGTCCAGGGACTTGAACTGCAGCGTCTTCTGGGTCTGCTTCGCCATGAACGAGCGCGTGACGACCACGGGCACGCCTTGCGTTCCTATGATCTTGAGCTTGACCTGCCCTCGCACCTCGTGGTCGCCGGAAATCTGCGACACGCAGAGCAAGACCATGACAGGGTGCAGCAGCCCCCGGGGCCCCGACACGCGACGCAGCGGGTCATCTGACAGGTGCACGGGTGAGAACATGCATATTAATGTACCCAGCCTGCTCGCCTTCGGGTCGTGGATGAAGCTGTGCCCGCTGCGGCAGTTGGGGGGAAGCTCCCCCGTGCAGGCCTGCTTAAGGCACTCGATAATGGTCTGGGGAGTTGAGAGAGATCGAATTGAATTCGCATCCGCGTTAGGAAGGGCCGGAGGACAGAGCCAAGGCGCAGCTCGTCCCGCCCCGGCACTCACCGTCTTCCCGGCGCCGTTGTGGCCCACGATGAGACACAGGGGCTTGGAGAACGTGATGACTGCGGGGTCAAGGACACGGCACGGTCGTCGTCGATGTCGTCAGGAGGCGTGCGCGACGGCAGGAGCAGCAACCAAGGGAGCGTGCTTGCCTGAGCTGGATAGCGGGCTGAAGGACCGGATGCCCCGGATCTCCATCTTTTCAATCGTGCACATCTTGGCTCGCGCGGCGGCACAAGGCCCCGGTAAGCGGGTTGGCTAGGCCACGCACGATGCGCTGTGCCTGCTGCGGGAGGTCCAGGCACCGCGCGGCTGCCCCAGGCAGAACGACACAGTCACAGCCTGGCTCTCCAACGCGTGCACTCTCTCGCGATCCTTGTGATGCCAAGCAGCCCTGCTGCGCGCAGATGGGATCGCAGCAGCGGTGGAATGCGTGTGCGGAATGCACGCAGATCGGGCTACGAGGGATGCGCGCAATGGAGCGAGGCCAGCGTAGTGAAGGCCTAGTAAGATCCCGGTTTGCGGCGCGAGACGTGAGTGCCAGACCTGCAGCACATTCCTCGACTCCGTGACCATCTGCTCATCCCGCCCATTCCATAGATAACCCGCGGCCACCATCCGCCCCCTGTGACACCGGCGACCGGAGAGCGATGTCTCAGCAGCGATTCCGGTGCTACACGCGGACGGGGGACGACGGGACGTCTTCCCTCTTCAGCGGGGAGCGGCGGTCGAAGCAGGACCCGGTGTTCCAGGCTCTTGGAGACGTCGATGAGCTGGTGACGCTCGCTACACCATCGAATTCGCGAGCTGGAACGTGGGGACCACTCGCACTTCGCATCCCCGCTCGTGCTGGTCGTCCTCACGCGCCCGCGCTGGCCTCACCGTGCATATCTTTCGCTGGAGCGCAGAATTCTGTCGTGGGCGTCAGCCGGGAGTACGTGCGGGAGCAGGGCGGCCTCGACGAGCTGTCCCTGCAACTGATGGAGATCCAGTCGCGCCTCCTGGACGTTGGGTCTGCCGTTGCCACGCCGGCTTCGAGTTCGTGAGTGCATTGCCTCGCACATGAAGCATTTGGACAGCGCCCAGACTGTGCGCTGCTCAGCTGAGTCGCGAACGCTATACGATTTGCAGCTCCAAGTTCAAGACGGCACGGGTGCAATTCAACGCGGCAAGTGTGGAGCAGCTCGAGAGGTGGATAGATGAGATGGACGACCAGCTGCCGCCCCTCTCCTCTTTCATCCTCCCTTCGGGTGGCATGGCGGGCGCACACCTCCACCTTGCCCGGTGAGCTTGCCAAGGGGGGTGCCTGCCATCCCGCGGGACGCCATCGCGTCGCTGTCGTGGAACAAGCGCCACAGTGGCGTCCCTGCCCTGCCCTGTCCGCAGGTCCGTTTGCCGACGTGCGGAGCGATCAGTGCTGCCGCTCACTGTGGGAGATGGGGAAGGAGCGAGCCCGGACACGGACCCCATCGTGGCGCGCTTCCTCAACCGGCTCAGCGACTACCTGTTCACGGCAGCGAGGTTCGCATCCATGCGCGGGGGATTTCCCGAGACGACGTATCGCAAGGACGCGGTGCAAGTTTGACGAATTGGCCTCACCTGCTGTGCTCCGCCAGCGTGGGTCTTGTATTATTTGGCAAACGCTTTGCTCTGACGATAGCATTTGTGGCAGATCAGCTTATGGCAGAGACACCGCAGCATTTTTCATGGCGTCGTGGCTTAAGGAAGGACTGAAAGGGCTAGAAAACGCGTTGGAAGGCTCCGATCGCAGCGCAAGATCGCGTACTCGCGGAGCGCCTCCGGCCGAGCCCACTGCGGAGGGCGTTGCGGTCTCAAACGGCGCCCATGATGTAGCGGACACAGTTCATGCCCCGCGGGGGAGCGATGAGCGCCGAGAAGTCCACGATCTGCGTCTCGCGAACGAGAACCTGCGCGATTTGCTCAGGGATGCGGATCAAGAAGCTCAATCTCATGCGGGTGAGGACACCGGGCGTCGCCCGGCGCGCATCGCCAGCATGGGCAGGATAGGCACGGGCACGATTGGCCATATGAGACGGAGAGAGCCTGTCTGCGTCGCAGACCGGGCGGATGCGCTCCAGCGGCAGCTCGCTGCGCTGAAGGCAGAGAAAGCTGATGCGGACGCTGTGCACGCGTCCGCGGTGCAGGGCTTGCAGGCCCAGGTGGCGTCCCTGGCAGGCCAGGCGAGTGGCTGGGCCATCTTGGGCTCTTGCAAAGGGCGCGAAACTCTGCCGGTGGCGCTGTGAAGGTCCTGGTGCCTCGTGGGCTGCAGCTTGAGGAGGCCAAGGCGTCCAAGCGGGCGGCAGAGGAAGCGGCGGCAGAGCTGCGCGTCGCGAGGGATGTCCAGCAGCGCCACCAGTCTGAAGACGAGTCGATGGTGAGGAGCCTGCGGCACCTGTGCACGTGCCCGACCCTTGCGTCTGTGGTGCAAGGGTGGGGGCCATTGTGCATGTTCTCTCGTCACTGCCTCAGAAAAGTCTTCGAGAGGAGGTGGCGTCCCTAGAAACCAAGCTGGAGCAGGAGCGGCAGCAGCACGCGGCATCCCGTGGCGACGCCGCCAGGCGAGCGGGCGTGACTCCGTTGCTGGCCACGCTCGCGTGTCTTGATAAAACATTACACGATATCAGGATGCCGTCCCCAGGCACCAGGCCGCTTTGGAGGCACAGCTCGCCGAGGCTGCGGCGGCCATGGGCGTGCTGCAGCGGGGCGCCAGTCAGACGGCTGCGCAGTTGGAGGACGCGCACCGGGCCATGGCTCAGCTGCGCGCGGAGGCGGCACGGCGCGGGGAGGCGGGGCAGGCGCCGGGGGAGGGGAGCGACTTGGCCTCGCGGCTGCGTAGGGCCGAGGGCGAGCTCGCTTCTTCAAAAGAGGCGCTGCGGAGGGAGGAGGCGCGAGCGAGGGACGCCGAGGCACGGGCGATGCACCTGGAGGCACGGGTGCGCGCGATGAGCGAGCAGCTGACGAGGGCAGGCGGGGGGGACCGGCGGGCGGGGGAGAGTCGGGCAGACCCGGGCAGGGAGGCGGAGGTGGCGACACTGCAGTCCCGCGTGCAGTCGCTGACAGAGGTGAACGAAGGCTGCGTTGGCGCTTATGGCCCCAGACAGGCGACGTGTGTGTGATGGCGGCCTTGCCTTGTGCTTCTGGGACCAAGACCAACAAGTAGCCCTTCATGGTCGCTGACAGACGCTGCTTCAGCGGCAGGAGGAGCAGCGGAGCGAGAGGCAGGAGGCGTCCGTCCGCATTGCCCTGGCTGAGCAGACAGCGCAGGTGAGGATATGAAGATGTGGCGTGAACATGTGGAAGGGTGCAACATGCAGGAGTCGCTGGCAGGCACCAGGTCCGCTCCCGCATCCCCTCCGCAGCGCCTGCGAGGAGAGCTTCAGGCATTGCGAGCTGCCAGCCAAGCACAGAGTTCTGCGAGTGCGGCACGCCCGCGGATGCTCATCGACGACTTGGTGCCTCTCGAGTCGTTTGGGTGAGCCTCTCAGGCACACCTGCCACATCTCTTGCAGTGTTGGTAGTGGCTTGGCGCGGGGGCTAACCGTGCAGCGCTCTCCGCTGTTCACCTCCCCAGGTGGTTCAGCCGCCTCACGTCGTCCAGCCGCCCCGGATCGCCGGTGGTCTCGGCTCTGCGCGCCGTGGACCGCAGCACCCTCGCTTGCGCGGCCCTCCTCAAGCGCTACCCGCCCTCGCGCCTGGCTGTGCCCGCCTATCTGCTCGCCCTCCACGTCCTCTGCTACGCCCTCATCCGGAGGGTGAGGCCCCTACGCTCGCTGGCGCCGGGTCTGCCCGCCCCGCCCGCCCCGCGCGCGCGGTGTGGCAACTAGAGAGCTTCTTTGCCCGCAGATGCAACACCACGTCCTGAACTGCAGCAGCCTGGGCAGCGCGCCGTCGCTGTCAGCGTGAGTGCCAGGTATTGGCGCTGTGAGAGACGTTCAACGGGTCCCCTAGTTGAGCTCCTTGGCTTGTGCCTTGGGGGCGTAGAGCTTGCGGCTGGCCTCGAGCGCCGTGAAGAACACGCATCCGCCAATGCCGATCCACGTCACGCGGGGCTCCCAGCCGCGGAAGAAGGCCGCCCCGCCCTCGTTTTTGGCGATCTGCGGCGCAGTGAGTCGCCCCGTGAGCGCCATCGTCAGGCACTGGCTCGGTCGGCATTGATGCGCCCCCCACGCACCTTCATTGCACAGTCCAGGACTCCGGAGTAAGCCTTGGTCGACCCCTGGGTCATCATGCGGGTCTTCAGCACGTCCAGCGGGGTGGTGATGAGCCCTGTAAACGCCCCGGCACAAGCCCCAATCTCAGACGTCTCCACTGCGGGCGGTTGACGGATGGGGCGCGTCAGCACTGGCACTCGGTACCTAGCAGCACGAGAGCAGAGCGCAGCGCTGGCAGCATGTGAGCCTCCCGGGGCCAAAGCGCTGCTATAACGGGGGCCACGCCCCACCCGCACCCACCTGGCGTCAGCTCCCGGCCCCCCACGGCGGCCTTCCAGAGCGTCTTGCCCTGCTCGTAGGAGAAGAACTCGATGGCATCGAAGGGCAGGTCGCGCAGGAGGAAGGAGGAGTAGCCGGCGTACATGCCCCGCAGGCCTTCCTGGGCCAGGATGGTCCGCACGGCCGTCGTGGCCCGCTTGAACTCGCCGGTCTGCGAGACGAAACGACGCGGAGAAGCTCCGTCGGCGCGGTGACACGGGGAGCGATGCAGCTGGGGGCGTCGACGGTGCGGCTCGCCTGCATGCGCTGCTTGACGACCTCGGTGGGGACGCGGATGATCGAGGATCCCAGGCCAGCTGCGGCGCCGGCGGTGAAGGGGGCGAGGAAGGCGAGGTTGGCTGCGGGGGTGGGCGGGGGTACGCGGGGGTAGGCAAAGGCGGCCCACTCGTCATTCGCGAGGACACCCAGGCACGACTGCCCGTGCCGGCACGGCGCCATGGGCAGCCAGTCACGCAGCCTGGCCGCCCGTTACAGATGCGCGGCTGGCTCGCCTGGCAGCAGGGGTGGCAAGTGGACCTTGGCTGGCTCATAGATGGCCATGAAGAGGGCCGAGGCAGGCATGACCCCGGCCAGGTTGCCCCACACGCCCGCGTACAGAGACTTGCCCCCGCCCCTCTGGATGAGCGCGCGGATGCCACCGCCCCTGCGACCCGCCGAACGAGGGATGAGCGTAAGGCTGTACCTCGCCTGAGTGCCACTCAGTCTCTTCCGAGTGTCAACAGGCGTGGAGGCCTGTGCAGCACATGCCACCGAGACCCTTCGCACGTCAGCTCACTCTGTCATGGCTTGCAGCCGGGTCTTGATGGTGTCAATGGGGTAGAGGGCCGCCTCCACCGCCGCCCCCGCCGTTGCCCCTGCCGCAAGGTCGCCCGCCAGCACTCGCCACTGAGGCACCCCCTTGGGAACCGCACGGGTCTCGGTCGCCGAGGACGCCACCATGGCCACTTCTTGCGGGCCCTGAGGGAAGGGTGAGTGGGGGTCATGTGCTGTGTGCACTCTCAGGCAAGAGCAGGGGGTGAGGAGCGGGAGAAGCATGCGAAAGGGCGGAGGACGATGTGGCGCGCACGCTTAGGGTGTGGACTTCGCAACCATCGCAACGGCTCACCGCGGGCGGGGCGCGATGCGCGGGGGAAGGGTCCTCCATCCCACCGGTCGGCGAGCGGGCGACCGCAGCCGCAGTGATGGATGCGATGCCACAGCCGCGCTTGGTCACGAACCTGGCCGACTTGCGCGCCACCCCGTGCGAGCCGCCCTGTGCAGCGAGCTGCGGATGTGGAAGATAAGAACCCAGATGGGCCTCAGCAGACCGGGCTGCGCGGTGTAAGCAGAAACAACCCTTTACGCCAAAGCAGGATGTGCTGGCTTCGGCACGCGAGGCCATCCCATGGTCCCGCACGGGCACGCGGCGAGCAGTGCTGGCGCACCTGGCTGGGCCCCCCGAAGTCCGCCGCTTCCTCGATCGTCCCGGCTGTCGATGGAACAAGGGCGTTGAATCCCATCGCGACGGGGAGGGGCCGCGTAGCCGGCGCGTCCGAGCTGAGAGTCGGGGACGACAGAAGATGCGCTGTTTCACGCGCTGCAGGCGGCACGAGACCCTGTGTCAGCTCGCCAGCGACAGCAATGACATGTCTTTAGGTCATCGCACGCGGCCATCGCAGCGGAGGACGAAGCTCGGCAGTTCTGGCGCCAGAGAGAACCAGCCATGGCCATCCCGCGGCAACACGTCTCCCCAGATCGTCCAAATTGTCCAAAAGCATCGGACGTTGCGCCTTAGGTCCAGAGAGAGGATCTCCGAGGCGCAGGGGCTCCGCGTGCATTGCTTCTGCCGGTCGCCGGGGCTGCGGGATGACCGCTGCCCAAGCGGCGGAGCAGAATGGGTCGGCTGGGCATGGGAAGCGCAGCAAGACGGAGAAGAGCAAGCTCCGGAAGAAGAATGCCAAGCAGCACCGGCGGGAGCTGAGGTGGGCGCACGGGCCCCGTCTTTGCCCTGCAAGCCCCTCCTGCGACACCCGCGCATGCTTTGTCATGCTGCCGTTGAGGTGGTCGCGGCCCGCCTGCTATTGGGGCTCCTCCGAGGGCCTGGACGCCCTGCGCACGGGACCGCACCGCCTTGGTCCCCTGCCGCCGCTGTGGACGTCTTCTGGCTGCGATGGAACGATCCTGGGTTCCTTGTATGTTGAGCGTTCTTCTCGCAATGACCGGTCGCCAGCGGCCCCGATTCCGCGGCGCCGGCGCACCCCAACGGCGTGGGTAGCGCGTGGGAGCCAACGTCTTGCCTCTCCGTCCCGGTCTTGGCTCGCAGGGAGCTGTTAGCGAAGAAGGAACAGGAGAAGAAGCAGGCGGAGGGGCAGAATGCGAACGGAAAGGCCGATGGGGAGGAGAGCGTCATTCTCGAGTATGTTGAGGCCCCGCTGCCCAAGGCGAGGCTGCGGAGTGCGCGTCTTGGCTTGCTCGAGATTGGTGCGAGTCGAGCGGTTGTTTGGTCTGTGCGGGCAAGGCCCGAGGGCGCATGCCTCGGGCTGTGGCGCGTGTGGCGTCTTGGGTGGCGCATGCTGGATTGTCGAGCGAGGCTGGCGGCCGTCGCTGTCTGCGCAGGAGATCTTGGAGGCGGATGTGACGATGGAAAGCAAGCCGATCGTGGCTTCGATCGCGGAGGCCGACGGGGACGTGGAGATGGACGGGGCGGGTGTGGGTCCGGGGTCGGAGAGGTCTGTGATGGAGGACATCCGGCGGGCCTTCTTCCGCCTGACGGGGAGGGACGAGGAGGAGAAGGCCGGGGAGGGTGCGGCGGAGGCGGGCCCAGTGAAGGAGGAGCCCAAGGTGGGACCTTTGCGGAGCACAAGCTCACCCGGCACAGTCGCACAGCTGCAGGCGACCACGCCGATGGCGGATGGTAATGGACTACTGTTTGGTTACGAATGGTTGCGGTCTTCTACCTCGGCTGCAGGACATCTTTGGGGCGGATGAGGGCGCGGAGGACGGGGAGGAGGGGGGCGAGAAGGCGTCAAAGAAGAAAGCCAAGCTGGCCGCGCGCATGCGGGTGGCGGAGCTGAAGCGGACGTGCGCGCGGCCGGACGTGGTGGAGGTGTGGGACGTGACGGCACCTGACCCGCACCTGCTGGTGCACCTCAAGGCGTACAAGTGAGCCGAGGGGCAGCTCGGGACCGGCTCGCACCTGTCGCAGCTGCGTTAGCGCATGCATTTCACTCGACGACTCCCGCCCGCACGTACAGGAACTCGGTGCCTGTGCCCCGGCACTGGTCCCAGAAGCGCGCCTACCTGCAGGGCAAGCGGGGCATTGAGAAGCCTCCCTTCAAGCTCCCCGACTACATCGAAGCCACGGGCATCACCGACATGCGCGACGCGTACCTGGAGAAGCAGGCGCAGGTGAGGAGGGCGGCGCAGGGAGCGACGGGCCATGCTTTGCTCGCCATTGTGAAGCCCGCTGATGCCTGGCCGGGACGCCGCGGTCAGCACCGCAAATGAGCTCAATTGCAGCTCAGCAGCGTCCCCGTCACGCGTCCACCCCCCTCGCCCCCCGCAGTCGAAGCAGAAGCAGGTGGCCCGCAGCCGCATGCGGCCCAAGATGGGCAAGCTGCAAATCGAGTACGGCATCATGTACGACGCCTTCTTCAAGTACCAGACGAAGCCGAAGATGTCGCGCGTGGGGGACCTGTACTACGAGGGAAAGGAGTTTGAGCACCGGCCAGACAACCTCATTCCGGGGGTGGTGTCCAGTGAGCGCGGTGGAGGGCGTTGCGCGAAACAAACACGGTTGCTACCTGCGCCATCTCTCATCACTCGTCGACTCCGTCGGTGTCTCTTGCCGTGTCTCTTGCCAGCGCTCGTCGCCCTCGCCAGCGCACCCGCGTCCGCATCTCCCCGCCCCTTGTCCCGCACCCGCAGCCGCCCTCCGCGACGCCCTGGGGATGCCGAACGACTCGGCGCCGCCCCCCTGGCTGCGCAACATGCAGCGGTACGGCCCGCCCCCATCCTACCCAGAGCTCAAGATCCCAGGCCTCAACGCCCCCATCCCACCCGGGGCCATGGTGAGCCTCGCACGTGCCAACACGGCAGGGATGGCTCAATCGCGCACACGGACATCGTGACGTGCCTCTCTATGTGAGCTCCAACAATTGTCTACCCCTCGACCCCCGCAGTTCGGCTATGAGCAGGGGCAGTGGGGCAAGCCGCCCGTGGACATGATGGGCCGGCCGCTGTACGGGGACGTGTTTGGGAACTGGTACCAGCACATGAACCAGGCGGAGCAGCAGGTGGACAAGTCCACCAAGGTGACGAGCACAGACGGGGTTGCTGGGGCATATGCATGTGTTGTGAAGGACACGTCAACAGCGGTGTGAGAGGCGGGATAGGTCACTGGTGGATGCATCAGCACTCATCGAACCGTTGGCGGTGCTGGGTGACCCCGCGTGGCTCGCGGCGCACACTGGCGCGACTTACCTCCCTGCCTCGTCCTCGCGTCTCGCAGTGGGGTGACTTTGCCGAGGTGGAGGAGGAAGAGGAGTCGTCTGAGGAGGAGGAGGAGGAGGGGAAGGACGAGGAGGGGGAGGAGCCCGGGCTGCGGGAGGGCATCCGGACGGGGGTGGCGTCGGTGGCGTCGACGGTGCCGCAGGGCCTGCACACGCCGGGGGCCGTGGACATCCGCAAGCAGGCGCCCGAGAGCGCGGCGGCCACGCCCCTGCCCGCGGGCGCCCCCAAGCAGCTCTACACGGTGCTGGAGGAGCGCAAGACGGCGCTGGGGCAGGGGCTCATGGGCAGCGACCATGTCTACGTCTTGCCGGGGCAGGTGAGCGAATGGGGAGGACAACTATGCGGAGCCGAGAGTGACTGGTGTTTCAGCTGGGCCTGAGCCTTTTCTTGGTGACCAACACTTCTGACAGTCTCCTGTCAGAGATTCGCAATTGCCTCCCGCACCGCAGGACAAGCGCACGGCTGCCCTGGCCAAGCTGGACGCCATCCGCGGGGAGGTGGGGTCGGCGGGCGTGGACGTGTCGATCGACGCGACGGAGATCGAGGGGCTGGACGAGGAGGCTATCCGGGATCTGTACCAGCAGCGTCTGCTGGAGGAGCAGATGAAGCGGGGGGGCGGGGACCTGTCGGACATGGTGGCGGCGAGGGCGGCGCAGCAGGCGCGCAAGGCGGACGCCAAGCGCAAGCAGCAGGAGACGCAGGAGGAGGAGCGGTTCAAGTTCTAACCATCGACGCGGTCAGGGTTGTGGGTGCTTGTCCCAGCTGCGGGAGGGCCGGCGCTTGGGTGGAGGGGTGGGCGAGGGCGGGCAGGGGCGGGTGCGTTGCGCTGGGTGTGTCGTTGAATGGAGAGTGGCTTGAAGAGAGGTGGCTGGCCACTGGTGCCGTCGGCATGACCGACGTGCCTATGTGCGCCTCAGCCTATGCGGGCAGCTGCCGTGCACGCCGCATCTATATTCTATTTTCGGCTCCGCGAACACCTATCTAACTTGGCAAGGAACCCATTTGCTCAAAGACGCTTGGCCGCCTTGCGCCGTGCGGTGGCAGCCCCCGCCGCCCCCTTGGCCTTCTTGACAGCGGGCGATCCACTGCCGGAGTCGGCACTGTTCGCGTTGGCGTTGGCCCCCGACGCCGTCAGCGGCTGCTTCCCCGGCGCCTGCGGGGCAAAGAGGGTCCTTCGTGCTCAGGTTGTCGTGCAAACGCCATGCAAACAGCGCACCACAGAAGCAACGAGTCCCTTCCATCTCGCGACCCGCACCTGCGCGTGAATGCTCGTCATGAGCCTCGCACGCCTCGCAAACTCCTCATAGTCTTCCAACAGAAGCTTCCCCGCCTCCTCATTCAATGCACTGCGGAGATACGTCGGCCGTGGGGGGTTGATGAGGGACGCGAGCCATCTCTCGACTCGCGACGATGGAAGCGCTCGACGCGTCTCGCCTGTCCGGGTTCGGCTCGATCAAAAGGCACCGGATGACCATCAGGATGTGCCGGACGCCCATGTCTGGCTTCCAGTCCCGCTTCAGCACGTTGACGCAGATCTCCCCCGTCGCCGAGACGTTGGGATGGAAGATCTTCGTCTCGAAGAATCCCTTGGGTGCCACCGCGGGGTGCTGGCCGTCGAGTTCGAGCCGCATGCGGAACACGCCACCCTCAAAAGGGGTCCCCGCTGCGACGCGAGGGGCCGGACGGCGTGACTAGGGACACAAGCAGCGAGGAGAAGAACAAGGCAGCTCTCTGCTCGTCGCGGAGACCTGCCAGCCCCCGGCGCCCCCCACCTGGGCCCTGCAGCTCGGCACGGATGTCGGCCACATTTTCCTCGTTCAACTCCACGCGGACCCCCTCCACGGGGCTCTGCTGAAGTTCCGCAAGCTCCTTCGCGAGGTCTCGGATCACCTTGACGTCCTGTGGGACGGGGAGGCGAAGCGCAGGCCGTTGTTGACCGTGCCCCTGGCCGCTGGCAGCGAAGGCGCGGTGCGAGCCGGGTTCATCATCGGCTCCATCGGCAGCATCTTCAGACGGACGTCACAAGGGATCGCGTAATTCGAGGAGTCCGTGGCAGCGGGGCGCACTTTTGCTCGTAAGCTGAGTGAAACGGCGCCGAGGGCTGAGCGAGAGCTGGCGCCCTGCCATGCCACTGCGATATGCTTGAAGTCTCGACGACAGTCAGGCTCACCAGCGCCATCGTGGCCCCGGTGCTGCTCCCCAGTTACGCGCGTGCCTCTCCTCTCACGCTCCGGGTCCTGACCGCGGACCCTGGCGCCGCTGACGCGAGCCGCCGCATCAACGCATCGAAATGTCCCGCGGTGGTCTGTCGAGAGCGGAGGAAGGCCTTTTTAATCGTTGTCAGATGTCAGAATGATTTTGCGAGCCCCCCGCTCGCCGAGACGGCCCCCCCGCGCGCACAAGTGCCGATTCTGGACGCAAGGGATGGCCTGCCGTCGCTTGTAGAGCCATGAACGCGCAGCGCGCCTCCCTCGGGGCCTGCTGCTCCAGCAGCGCGGCGGCTCGCCCGGCCCGCCCTGCTCTCCCGGTCCGGCGTCATGTTTCGGTTCGTGCTGTGGGGGACTTCGACCGGGATCTGTCGATCGTGCGCGCCGCGCAGCCGGTCGTCTCGCCCAGGTGGGCTGCCAAGCAATTATCCTCCGGCCGGCCGCGCGCCGGGCGGCCCCGGTCGTGGCGACTCCGTGCGTCGATAGCCCTTGGTGAACCCCGGGGGCAGACGGGATCGGCGGGGCCTCGGCAGCACAGGGTCGCTCGCGCGAGGCGCGGGCACGCGACCGAGCTCTCGTCCCGTGGTGCTCGTCCTCCGGCTCCTGGCTCTCTCGGGCGTACGTGACCACTGCATGCTCGTCTGCCAGACGACCCTGCCCCCGCTTGGATCGCCTGCCCGGGAGTGGGCGACAGCCTCCTACTTCCCCGCCCCCCCCTCCCGTGCCCTCAGGACGAACGACGCCTACGGCGACCCCATGGGCCTTCTTTTGAAGCAGGTGAGCGCTCGATTGCGAGCGCCTGCGGCCCATCGCGCGGCGTGGCGCGCTGGCGGGGCGCAGGCAGAGGTGGCGAGCTCCCCCGGCCTATCCTGGGCCCGCAGCGCATCATCTTCCTGGGAGGCGAGGTGAACGACTTTTCTGCGGACGCGGTCGTGTCGCAGCTGCTGTTGCTGGACGCGCAGGACCCGAAGAAGGACATCAAGCTCTTCATCAACTCCCCGGGGGGTTCCGTGACGGCCGGCATGGGCATTTACGACGCCATGATGATGTGCCGCGCGGACGTCCAGACGGTGTGGTGAGTGGGCGTAGGAGCGGGGCGCCCGTGCCGCCGCTGGGTGGCCCACCGTCTGCGTCAGCTCAGCCTTGAAGAGACGTCTTCCCACCCCGCCCGCAGCTTCGGCCTGGCCGCCTCCATGGGCGCCTTCCTGCTGGGCGCGGGCACCAAGGGCAAGCGGTCGTCGATGCCGAACGCGCGCATCATGATCCACCAGCCCCTGGGCGGCGCTTCGGGTGCGGCGGTGGACATTGAGATCCAGGCCCGCGAGATCATGTACCACAAGGCGAACCTGAACCGGATCATGGCGGGGTACACGGGGCAGCCCGTGGAGAAGATCGAGGAGGACACGGACCGCGACAGGTGAGCGACGCGTCAGAGACTAAGCAATGCGCGCCTCTGTAGGGAAGTGAACGAGGCATGGGAGGCACCATCGGGTGGCGTGCGCAGGTACATGTCCCCGGTGGAGGCCAAGTCGTACGGCCTGATCGATTCCATCATTGGCGGCGACGACGCCACGTTCAAGATCGAGGGCGACACGCGCAAGTTCCCCAAGGTGGGTGGGGGGGCTCGGGTCTGGCTCCATCGGTTCTGGGTGTGCGTGGTGAGCTTGGGACGACGCCGAGCCGACGCCGTGGCCTCCGCAGACGCGGGAGGAGTACGTGGCGTGGGGCGACGACGAGACGGACGACGGATCGCGGGGGTCGCGCTTCGTCAAGCCCTTGGAGCCCTTCACGCCCGGGCTCAAGCCCAACACCGCCAAGCGCAACTGAGCGCAGCCGCGCGACCTAGGGAGGCGCTGGCCGCCCCGGGCTGTGAGTGCATGACCGAGTGCCGAACGTCCTGTTGAAGCGTAGCATGGAGCAGTACGGGCCTCCCTATCCGTTCGCCCTTCAAGAGGGACCTAGGCGTCTAGCAAAGGGCGGTTACGGACACGCAGGCGGAGTGCCTTCCCGCCAGACACACGGGGGCGCCCAGCTGGGCCTGGACTGGGTGCGCAGGCGAGGCGCTCAGATGGCCGAGGCGCCCGACACGATCTCAATGATCTGCGACGTGATGGCGGCCTGACGCTTGCGGTTGTACTGCAGTGTGAGCGACTTCTTGAGCGCGGCGGCGTTGTCCGAGGCGCTGTTCATGGCGTTCATGCGGGCCGCGAGCTCCGAAGCCAGGGACTCCTGCGGGCGCGGCCGGGGCGGGGGGAGGAGGTGACGCGGCTGACACGGGCCGAGCCGCGTGCATGCGCATCCCGGTGCATGCCCCTGAGCCTGACCTGGAGGATGCGGAGGACGGTCGAGTTCATGTAGAGCGGCAGGAGGGCATCCAGCAGCTGGTTGGGGTCCTGCTCGAAGATGAGGGAGGCGTCGAAGGAGCCGACGGAGCTGGTGTCGATCTTGTCCCGGGCCACGTTGAACTTGCCGTCCTTGGACGTGAGGCGGAAGATCTCGTCCTCGGCGAAATCGACGCAGTTGCCGTCGACGTCGCACATCTCCCCGGAGGCGGCCATGGGCAGCAGGGTCTGGATGGTGGGGTCCGACGCGATGAGCGACACGAACTTGGTGTAGACCAGCTCCACCTTGTCCACCTCGCCCGACACGAACTGGGCGAAGATCTCGTCGGCCACGGCCTGCGCCTCCTTGGTCCCCGGCGTCTGGCCCAGCGTGAAGGACTTGGCCACCGTGTACTTGTCCGCCCGGCGCCGGAAGAACTGGCGCGCCTTGTTGCCCACCACCACCAGCTGCACCTTCACCCCCATCTCCTCGAGCTGACGGACGCGTGCGACCGTCTTCTTGAGGATGAACCCGTTGTACCCGCCGCACAGGCCGCGGTCCCCCGACACCACCACCAGGAGCACCTTCTTGACGGGGCGCACCTCGGTCAGAGGCGAGTCCACGTCCTCCTGGCGCAGGCGGTCGTTCACGCCGTAGAGGACCTGCGGGGCGCCACCACGCACCGAAGTCAAGCCGCGCCGGCGCACCGCCAGCCCCATCCCCCGCGCGCCCGATCGACACCGGCCCCCAAGCCCCGCGCACGCGCCTTGACAAGGTTCTCCGCGAACGGACGGCCGTTCACCACCGCCTCCTGAGCCCTCCGAACCTGCGGGAGGGACCGGCGCGACGCGTTCCGCGCAGATGCCCGAACCCCCTCCATCCCGACCGCCGAAACTGCACCTCCCCCGCGTTCGCGGCCCCCCGCGCGAGCGAGCCGCTCCGACAGACCCAGGCGCGTCCCGCGGCGCACCTTGGCGGCCGCGACGAGCTTCATCGCGTCAGTGATCTTCTTGGTGTTCTTGACGGAGCCGATGCGGTCGCGCACCTCCTTGATACCCGCCGCCATCACCTGCGAACGAGAGGGAGGCCCCGGTCGCGGCGGGGCGGCGCAAGGAGGCGTGCCCGGCATGCGGTCGCGCTGTCGCCGGGAGGGCCCGCGCGGGCAGCGTGCGCGCCCTCAACGCGCGAGACAATCGCGCGTAGAGGGCCCCCCGCGGCGGGCAAGGGCGGCCGAGCGGCGGCGAGGGCGGGGCAGAGGGGCGCCGGGATTATCGAAGCCGGGGTCGAAATCGCGGCCAACATCGCGCGCGATGACCACACACCGCGCTCGAAACGACAAAAATACTATGCCTGGGGCCATCCGCGAGCTCCCGCGAGGCCGCCCGGGGCCAGCCGCCCGGCGGACCGTTCCTGCGTCGCGTTTGTCGCGGGCCCCGCTCCAGGGGGTCACGCGCCCGAGGAAGCCCGCAATCAGACGCGAACCGGGGCCTATTGGCGCACGCCAGCGGCCCACCGGATGCCGGGGACGCGCGGTCCGGCGCCCCCCCGGCGTGGGGACGGAGTGGGCCGCAGCCGCGCGGGGGCCGGGACCCGTGCGGACGCGCCCCCGCGCCGAAAATCCGAGATCAGCATCGCGCCGGCCGCGGATTCCGGCTGCGCTCCCCGGGCTCCGAGTGAGGGCCCGACAGACAAGCCCACAGCGCCCCCGGGAGGGCACGGCGACGAGCCGGGACTTGCCTGGAGAGAACCCCGGCCATGTGCGGGCTTGGCCGCCCGGGGGGCCTGCACGGCCTGGCCCAGGAAGGACGTGGCCATCGCGCCCTGCATATCTCGGCCCCAACTGCACCCGGCCGCGCGAGATGGACACGAGGGCGATCTGCGGACTGGCAGGTGGCGGCAGGGCGCGCGGGCGGTTCGCCGGACGCATGCGCCTCGCTGACACGCTTGGACTGGCACCGCCATCCGCACCGCGCGACGCCCCTGCGTCGCCCCGGCCATCGCGGGGGGTAGATTCGCGCCGAGTGCGGCGTCAGGTCGCGTCCGCACGCCCACGGGAGCGGCCAGACAGGTGCTTTTGCTTCGCGGAGAGAGTCGCGTGTCGTGGCAGTGTCGATGGTCCCGCGATGAGCGTTTCCTGGAGCGTGATGTCTCTGTCAGCCTTCGCCACGCGATTCCGCCGAAGCGCTCTCGCGGCCATCCCCGCCTGCGTCCACGGGGTGCCCTTGGCGGCGTGCCGCCCGCCGATGCTCCCGACATGGAGTCCCTACGCGGGGCGCGCCTCGGCTCCCGGGGCCCTCGTTGAATACTCTTGCCCGTGCTCCCGTCCAAGGTCGCTCACTTGCCAGGCATCGACCTCGCCCACGGCCAGCGCGTTCGACACGCTCGCCTCGGTGAAGGCGAGGGGCTCCTGCGCGACACGATCGCGCGGTCTGGGAGTGATGAAGGGCCGCCATGGGAACCCCGCACGCTCTGGTGGCCGCAGGCTGCCCACGCGGAGCTGGGGCACCGCGTGCAGACGTGCCTGGACGTGCTGAAGGTCGACGGCCTTTGCCAGACGCTGCAGGCCCTGGAGGCCAAGGTGAGAGCCACCGATGGTGGCGCGCTCGTCATTCTCCTCGCCGCAAGAGCGCTTTGCCCGTGGGATACTACCTGCGTGCCACGCCTCGCCATGGTGCGCGTGCGCAGGCCGCGGACCCTGCGCTGTGGGAAGCGCCGGACGAGGCGCGGGCGCTGCTCCAGCGGACGTCCGGGGTCAAGGCGGACCTGGCCAAGGCCGAGCAACTCGCTGCTTTGGACGGTGAGGCAGAGAAGGAGGTACCATGGGGCCGCCCCACATGCGCGCCTTGTGAAGCGTCTGCCGCCTGCTTCGCGGCACGCAGGGGACCTCGCGGCGGCCATTGAGCTCGCCGAGTCTGCCGACGTGGACGAGCAGGAACGCGCCGACTTCCTCCGGCGAGCAGCGCGTGGCTGGCATGACCCACGGTACACCGGGCGCCCTGCCAGTCATCCAATGGTACCGTTCGCGCTTTCTCTCAGGGAGGCTTCGGAGCTGTCCCAGCGGTTGGCGGAGTTGGTGGACGAGGTGGAGCTGCAGAAGGTGCTTGGGGGCCCCTTTGACGAGTCGGACGCGGTGGTGACGGTCAATGCCGGCGTGGGGGGGCTGGACGCCCAGGACTGGGCCGAGATGGTCGAGCGCATGTACCAGCAGGTGATCGCGAAGGCCGGGCAGGTGCGGGTCGGTGTGGCGTTCTGCATGCGTGAGCCATTCTCAGCTGCGAGGAGTGAGAGTAGGCGCTGCTCTCCAAGCGCGCAGTGGGCCAAGCGTCGTGGCTTTCAGGTGCAGACGCTGGTGCGCTCCGAGGGCGAGGGGGCGGGCATCAAGAGCTCCGGTGAGGGGCCACGCAACTCCAAGCGAGTGCTGCGTGTCGCTTACCCTGCAACGACTCGCCCTGTGGACCCTGCTCGGCCCCAGGCGCATTCCTGAGAGCGCCCCGCTGTGGCCGCAGAGTTCGAGGTGCGCGGTCGCTTCGCGTACGGGCTGCTCAAGGGCGAGAAGGGGACGCACCGCCTGGTGCGGACGAACCCTCTGAAGAACACGGGGACCCGGGAGACGTCCTTCGCGGGCGTGGAGGTCATGCCCCTGCTGGATGACAATGCGGCCGGGGCGATTGAGGTTCCCGAGGGTGACTTGGAGATCACGACGATGCGGGCAGGAGGAGCGGGCGGGCAGGCGAGTGCGAGGGTGGCAGAGCCCGGGCACGCGGGCGTCTGTGAGACGGTCCCGTGGCTGTTGCGTGGGCTGTGCGCCGTGGCGAGCTCGGCCCTCGCCCAGCGTGCCATCGCTCGTGCATCTCTGCCTCACAGAACGTGAACAAGGTCGAGACAGCCGTCCGGATCAAGCACCTGCCGACCGGGGTGACGGTGCGGTGCGCGGAGGCGCGCACGCAGGTTGAGAACAAGAAGCGAGCCCTGGCGTACCTCAAGGCCAAGCTGGCGGTCATCGCGCAAGTGAGGGCTGCCTGACAGCGGCGGGCGTGTCTGGGGATGGGGTCCGCTGCCTGCCTGGACGCTGCCCCGTGGCTGCTTGCTCTGCCCCGCAGGAGCAGCGGGCCAAGGAGATTGCCGACATCCGTGGGGACTTGGTCAAGGCGGAGTGGGGGCAGCAGATCCGCAACTACGTGCAGGTGCGGCATGACTTGCAAAGCGACCTCTGATCCCATGCCCTGGCCGTCTCTACATAGCTCGGTGTCCCTTAATTGGCATGGCCGCAGCCACGGCCGCGAGGGCTGCTTTGTCTCGCTGTGCGAGTGTCAGCCGTCGCTACCCTGCCCATCCCCCGCAGCACCCTTACAAGCTCGTCAAGGACGTGCGCACGGGCGTGCAGACGTCAGATGTGCAGGCGGTGCTGGACGGTGGCATTGACGCCTTCCTCCAGGTGTGTGGGCTGCAGCTGTGGCTCGGTGATGAGGGTTTGCTTTTTGCAACAGCCTGGCTACCACGCAATGGCTATTGCAGCTCAAATTCCATGCGGTACCACCGTGGCTTCTGCAGGCGTACCTCCGGCAGTCGGCGATGCAGGAGGGGCCTGCGCAGGGAGCGCTTGTGGATGACAGCTAGCATGCGCCCTGCTTGGGTGTCCAAGTAGGTTACGCTAGCACCAACTCTGCGCCTCATAAGCATTTAGATGAAATGATCCGCTGCATCTGCGGTTCAATGACACGCATGGACCCTGCACGCGTTCATGTACCATCACGCTTCCTAGATAGACAGGCACAGCGTGGCTCCCTGGGTCGGCTGCGTCCGCTCGAACTGGCTGCCGATCTCGTCGCGGTGCAGCGAGTGCCAGTCGTTTGTGTGGATATGCCAGAGGATCCCGCCGGACAGGCGCAGCAGTACGACCGTGACTGCGAGGACAGGGAAACAGGGCAGCAGTCTGTAAGGTACCCAGGGTGGCATCTTAAGCGTCAGCCACACCCGCACGCCCACTCGGCATCCCGCACCGATGAGATGGAGGACCACGAGGTAGCCGAACGCGAAGAGGCGCACCGGGGCGCTGTCGACGATGAGCAGCCCGATGCGGTGAAGGGTGCGGTCCGGCACCCCCAGCTGCGTCAGCTTCTGCCGCCGCAGCTTGCTCCGGAACTCCTGGAAAGGGTCGATGCTGCTGTCCAGCTGCCTGGCGTACTTGTGGACCACCGCGACAGCATCGGGCGCCGCACCGCTCTCCAGGTCCCCTCGGAGCGACCCCGGGCCCTGCCTGCGCGGTCAATGCGCGGGCGTGCATCTGCCACACGGCACAATGCTGACAGCTCAAGCAGCGACGCCTGGAAGCTGGCAGTCGAATCGCAGCAGTGGTGGGTCCCGCACGCCATGCGTGCCCCGCATCCTCCTCTCACCTCCTCCCCCGCCCGTACTGCTCCACGAACCGCATGCGCTCCACCAAAGCCACATTCTCCCTCCGCAGCTCCTCCGCCTCGCCAGTCAGCCGGTGCACCTCTGCCTGGAGATGTGCCTCGGCGGCCTCTAGCTGACCCACGCGACGGCGCAGGCGGTCGCGTTGGCCGGATAGGGCCGCGACCAGAGCGTCGCTGCCGGGGGGCGCGGGGGAGGTTAAGGGGGTCGGAGAGGGAGGCGCGGGGGACAGGGCACCTGGAAGGGCGAGAGGCGACATGTGGGCTTAAGAGCTCCGTAAGAGGTCCCCAGGTAGACCTCTATCACAGCCCCACCACCGCCTTTCACAGCATGCTGCGTGGCTTGCAGGCCCCTGCACGCGTGCACCCTCGCCTGCCCCCTCGTTCCCGGGCCCAGTTGCCCCGACAGTCTCCGCCAGGGCCCTCTGCGCCGCCTCCAGCTCCGCGTGTGCCGACGCCAGCTCCCGCGACAGTGACGCATTGCGCGCCTGCGACGGTGGCAGCAGGGCGCGTATGACCCACGGGTGCCACCTTTGCTTATTGAAACTTGTCCTGAAAACCCGGATAGAGACGCTCAAGACCTCTCTTCGCTTCTCACCTCCGCGCTCTTCGCAGCACCCTCGGCCCGCTGGGCCCGCTCCTGCGCCTGCGCTAGCTCCTCCCGCACCTGCGTCAGGGCCGACTCCAGGCGCCGGCACTTCTGCACAGGGCGGACGCAAGACTGTCTGTTGCAAGAGCCACAGGCAAGTCTGCGTGCCTGCCCTGCAACCTACACGGCCTGCATCCTCGCTCACCTCTGCCAGCAGCCGTTCCACGTGCACGCCTGCCCCCTCCCCCTGGCCCTCCTCCCCGCTTTCCTCGCTCCCCGCACCCCCCAGATGCGCCCGCACCGTCCCCTCCAGCTCCCGCACCCTCCCCCGCAGACGCGCCACCTCGTCCGGCCCCGCGCTCCTCGCCAGCTCCTCCGCCATCCGAGCGCACCGGTCCTCCAGGTCAGCGACCCGCGAGGCACACTTGGCATCCGCCTCCCGCAGCTGCGCCTCGGCCATCGCCGCCCGGCCCCTCTCCGCTTGCAACTGCAGAGGGCAAACCCACACGCCGCCCATGTCACCCGCCATTGGGGCCACACCTACGCAGCACAAACACGACATGCAGCCATCGACATAGCAGCACCAGCAGCGTCCTCACCTCAGCCTCCAATCGCCTCCGGGCCTCCGTCGCTGCCGCCAGCTCCGCCGCGGCGGCTGAGCTCCCTGTCGCCACGCTCCCTGAAGGGCCGCTGGTTCCCGCGGCCGCCAGTCGCGCCCGGAGATCCTCGTTCGCAGCCTCCGCCAGCCGCAACCGGCGCTGCAGGGCGGGTGTCACGAGCGGGTGTCTGTCATCCATAACGACAGCCACATATGCCATATGCACATACACCTGTCTGGTAGCCACGCCACGCTCCCGCCGCCCCGCCCCCGCTCACCTCTGCCTCCTCGAGCGCCGCCGCCTCCACCTCGGCGGCGTGTGCCCTGGCCGCCTCCACCGCGTCCCGCTCCTGGCGCGCGCGCATCGCCTCCGCCTCCGCCATGGCCACGGCCGCCCGCAGCTCCTGCACCCGCGCCCGGCACTGCGCCGCCTCCGCCTCCGCCTCCGCCACGCGCCGAAGCGCCTCTTCTGCCTGCAGCCACGGCAGGAGAGCCTCGAGGCTTGGAGGGGACAAGCACAACAAGCAGCTCTGCCGCTTGCAAGCAGGCCAGCGGTTACAGAGCGACCCTCCCTGCCCCGTTCGGCGCTCTTCCCTGGTAGCCATTTATGGGTTTCCCATCCACCATCCTCAGCTCACCTCTCGACCGCCTGCCTCCCCCGCTGCATCCCTCTCGGCCGCCTCCCGGTCCCGCTCCTCCAGCTCCCGCTCCAGCAGCGCCACTCGCTCCTCAAGCTTCCTGAGACAGCCGAACGCAGGCTGCGGCTCGGGTTCCCAGGCGCCCCGCAGACACCTTCACTGAACAGCCCTGCCAGCGCTCACTCGCCTAATCACGTGGCCCTGGTTCTTGATACTCTTCGACTCCTCCTCCCACTCGGCCAGCTCCCGCTCCATTTTCTGACACTTGCGGCGCAGCTGCGCCAACTCGGATGACTCGGGCGTGCCATTTGCCCGTCTCCTGCAAGCACGTACGCAGGGCCTTGGACCCTCATCGCACACGTAACCACAAAAATGCGCCCCGTCGCATCGCCACGCACCTCAACACAGCGGCGTCCTCCGCGGCTCGTGCCAGCGCGACTGCAGGGTCCGGGGCCCTCGCGAGGCGCTTGCAGGCTTCGAACAAGAACTTCTCCGCGTTGGTAGCGCGATCCGTCAAGGCATCTACCTCGCGTTGGTAGCGTTGCACAAGTCGGAAAGTGCTTCGCGTCTGTTCAGCTCGGTCCAGAGCCTTGAAACTGCGGGTCGCTTCCGCGAGCTCTCGCCGCGAGTCGGTGCTTGCTGCACGTGCATTCTCCGCCGCCTCTTGTGCACGACGTAGCTCCTCCTGGAGAGAAGCCACGTCGGCCGCGCGCCAAAACGCCACCGCGGCATCGAGATCCTGGGGCGTCATGAGGCCGGCTTCGGCAGCGGAGCCACCCACGGCTAGTCCCCCTGTCCCCTAACCCGCATGCGGCACGCTTAGCAAGACAGCAATGACCGTGGACCCGATTTCACGAACAAGCACTGCCAGACTCCTTGGGCGACGCGATGGCCGATGCTGAGGGACCACAAAGCCAGCGGCCGCCCCAGTGTGGTGGGCCAGTGGGGACGACGACGAGGCCTGCCGCCCGCAGTGTCAATCTCCGGCACCTGTGCAAGAAGCTCCCAGAGGTCCCACTTTTCGGCACGTGCCGTGGGGGCGAGGGCCTCCCTTGTCCCCGGCACCGCTGGTCAATGGGAGAAACCTTCAGTCGCGGAGGGAAGGCTGGCATCAGCAGGTGGGGAAAAGCTTTTAGCGCTTCCGCACTCTGCGGCCCCCGACTATGCGCAAAGTCGCCCTCACTTTTGGCTTCTCGGCACCTATTGGGCGCAGGGCTGCTTTGGAATATCTCGAGCGTCATCTACAGAGTGCGCACAAGGACCGTGCGGCGGTGAAACTCGCGGTGAGCCAGCGCAAACCGAGCATGCCCAACAGAAAGGCGTGGATCGATCCGTGCGACCCGCACCCGCAACCTGCGCCGCATCTGCAGGAAGAGTATGAGGCGCTTCGACACCGGGTGCTGCCGGCGCTGACGGCAACCCTGCCGGGGAACGCCAGGAGGAACCGTTACACGAACGTCGTCCCGTACGACTTTAACCGCGTGCACCTCGGCGATGGCCAGTACATCAACGCGTCGCTGATATCGCAGGAGTTCCAGGGCGTGCAGTGGGGCTACATCGCCTCGCAGGGACCCCTCGAAGGGACCTCGGGGGATTTCTGGTGACGACGGGCGCCGCGAGCATAGCCGCGTGCTGCCTGCCTGCCCGTCGCGCGCAGACCAGGTCCACGCCCCCGCCTCTGCGCAGGCGCATGGTGATCGAGCAGCAGTGCCCCGTGGTGGTGATGCTCACGCCCGTGGCCGAGGGAGCCAAGGCCAAGTGCTGGGCTTACTTTGCCGAAAAGGCGGGGGGCAGCAAGACCTTCGCGGCCGGGGACGCCACCTTCCGCGTCGACACGCAGTGAGTAGGCGCTGTCCTCGGCTGCGAGGCCGCCCCGGCGGGCGACGTGCTTAGGCCTGAGACGCAACGCCGCCCCAGGTCATGTGCCGCGCTGGCTCCGGGGGTGGAGGTGCGGGTCCTGCAGGTGCAGTCGAGTCTCGCAGGGAGCCCCGTGACCGTTCATCACTTATTCATGCGCTCCTGGCCCGACTTCGGCGTGCCACCCGACACGACGGCCATGCGTGCCATGTGCCGGTGGCTGCGTGGTGGGTGCCGGCGACCGGGGCGCATACGCACTTCGACGCGGGGTCCCGTCGCTCATCTCCCGCGGCGGCCCCTCCCGCAGAGCTGGTCCCTCTGCACCTGCCCAGCAACTGCCGCCCGGTCGTGCACTGCTCGGCGGGCATTGGGCGGTCGGGCACCTTCGTCGCCGTCGACGTCGCGCTGAGGCGGCTCGACCTGCTGGCGGAGGCGGGCTCGGCCGACACATCCTCGGTCGCAAGTGCCGTGGGCGTGCCGGCCTTGGTGCGAAACCTCAGGCAAGGCCCGCCCAGGACGATTGGGGCCATCGTCGCGGCCAGCGCAGCGCGGGCGCTGAGCGTGACAGACAGCGAGCCGCAACTTCGTTTCTTCAGGGAACAGCGGGACGGCATGGTGCAGGGGCTCGATCAGTACGCATTCATCTACCAGTGCATGGTGGAGGCGTTGCGGGAAGGCTAGGGCGCTGGGCTAGCTGCGTGTCGTCCGCGAACAGTGATTGATACTCTTGCGTGGCTCCGAGGGCAGTCGAGCCGTCGACTGGCGTCACCGGTGCACCTCCGCCCGCTTGTTCCACGTCATGGCTTGCCGGATGAGCTCGGGCTGGCTGTGTGCGCTCCGGTACGTCGACTCGCCGTGGAAGCCCTTCCCTGCCTCGAGTAGCCCTTGCCCGCTGCCCTTCCTGTGAGCATGCATCGGCGGTGGGCGTCGCACCACCAGCCTCAGGGTCCAATCCATTGGAGAGAAATGCGGACGAGTCGCCATTGGCGCGGTCACCGGAGAGTGGCGATGAATTCGAGGCGGTCCTCCGGCGGCACCGCCGTGCCCACGATGAGCGGCACGTGGCCCGTCTCGTCCGGCTGCGGGTGCCCGGGGACGTCCATGCTGCCCCAGCCACGCTGGTGGAAGCCCAGCAGCTTGTTCTCTTTGCTCATGTTCCAGTACGTCGTCTGGCTTTGCAGCTTCGAGGCGAAGATGTCAATCCTGCAGGGCGCAACGCGGCGAGCTTGCGTGGTGGAGTGTGTGGCAGGGTGTGGCGTGGCCTCACCCCCATGCTGTCGGAACCGCGCTCACCCGTTGCGCCTCCGCTGGCGCTTCTCGGGCACGAAAGACGAATCGATGGGCCGGAAACTGTCCGCGTAAAGCGACGTGGCCTCGAAGGGCTTGTCCAGCTTATTGGGCTTCGCGTACCGCACGGGCGCAGGGGGCCTGCGGGCCAGCCGTCGACGGTCGGTTACGCACAGCTCGTCCATTCACACGACGGCCAAGCCGATACTCCCCCACTCGCCTGTGGTCCGGGTGTGCTGCAAAGTCCTGTGTGTACAGGCTGCGCGGCTCGTCCCCGTCCGGAAAGCCGTAGGGTGTCGGCTCGCCCGTCATCCACGCACGCGCTTGGTTCACGTTGCCGACCCTGCCGTCCGACGGCGGGGCAGGGCGCCCCTGCACACGAGCGGCTGGGCGTTGTGTTGAGCGTCTCGTTTGCATGAGTGGCCCAGGCGCCGCAGAACGCCGGCGCCGCATTGCTCGCCTGGAAAGACTTTCGGTACTCGCTGTCCTTCTCAGCGGGCCGGTCCGGGAAAACAGTGCGCCCGCGGTAGGCCCATCGGCTCCTGCAGGCGCGGGCTTCAGGTTCGGTTACGGTGACCCCAACCGACGTGAAATATCATCTAAGCCTGTGGAAGCCTCGCCACTCACTTGTCCCGGGGACGAGCTCCCGGGTGGGCAGGGAAGTCGGTGCGGCTCGTGGTGCGGAAGTCCGAGGACGCCACGAGGGGCTGGTACTGGGAGCGCAGCACCCAGTCCGGGAGGGCGGCCCTGCCGTGAGATTTCTTCGGAGTATACTCTCGCACGTACTGCGCACGTTTCGGATTCGAAGAGTGGGCACGCGGCGACGAGCGAGCGCGAGCAAGCGGAGTGCTGGCCTCGCCGGCCTGTGCGCACTCGCCTCGGAGATGGGCTCCGCCGGGGGCACGCGTCCCCGTGTCAGGTAACTCGCATCAAGGTCCCGCGTCATCTGCACCGACCCCGGCCCAGCCAGTCAGCCCAGCGGGCGCGCAGGACGCGACAGGAGGCGCCGGTGCTGGGCCCGCGCGCGAGGTGCAGGCTTGCAGTCGGAGGAGTAGCTGAGTAGATGGCAGCAACGAGAATAGCGCTACAATGAGCTGGAAGGGGCTTGGAGCTTACCGAGCGCGAGCTGGCTGCGCGGCGCAGGCGTGGACATGCAGGGTAGGGTACGGACAGGCCTCCCACTGATTCACTACAACATCGACCGCACGCGCTTGGAATCGTCACGGGAGTGGCATCGGGCATCGCGCGGGGTCGCGAGGACCAGCCGGGGATCGACACGTCAATCTGACGCCAGTTTTCTTGGTTTCACGGCGCTCGCCGTCTTCCGCGCCTCCCCGGCCCCCAGCCCGCCCTTTCCCATTAGGACACCGCACTCGTGTCCTACACACACCGGCGTCGTCGGGGTCGGGGCTCGCTGGGGTCGGGATGGCGTACGTGAAGACCATCAAGACCTCCGCGTACTTCTCGCGGTACCAGGTCAAGTACCGGAGGCGGAGGCTCGGCAAGACGGACTACAGGCGAGGGGCGGGTCGCCGCCGGCGCTTCTGCGGGTCGATGCGTCGCGTGGGGGGCGACAGCAGCGCTCCGGTCCCCCCCGCTGCTTCTCGCGGGATTTCCTGCGGCTGGCTGCCAAGGCTGCCGCTGCCCGGGGTTCCAGCGAGGCCGGGGGGAGCCGGAGCCGACCTCCTGCCCTGAAGGGCCGTCGGGGCGCCGGGGGACAGCCTCCGCCTGCGCGGGTGCGCCGTATCGACGGCTTTCCGTCTCCTCACGTCCGCAGGGCGCGCCTGCGGCTGTGCGTCCAGGACAAGAACAAGTACAACACGCCCAAGCACCGCCTGGTCGTCCGCTTCACCAACTCGGACGTGATCGCCCAGATCGTCAAGGCCACCATCGCCGGCGATGAGGTCCGTGCCGCGCCGGTCTCCGCGCCGCCAGTGGGGCCAGCGGGGCCCCGCCGCGACCCACACTCTACGGCCCGTGGTCCTGCCTCCCCAGGTGGTCACCTCCGCCTACGCGCACGAGCTCCCCCGCTACGGCCTCAAGGCCGGCCTGACTAACTACGCGGCTGCCTACTGCGTGGGCCTGCTCGTGGCCCGCCGCGTGCTGGCCAAGTACAACCTGGCCGACACGTACAAGGGCGTGGAGGAGGCCACGGGCGAGGACTACCAAGTCGAGGAGGCGGACGACGCCCCGCGCCCCTTCCACTGCGTGCTGGACACGGGCCTCAAGCGCACCTCGACGGGCTCCAAGGTGTTCGCCGTCATGAAGGGCGCCCTGGACGGCGGCCTGGACATCCCCCACTCGGAGAAGCGCTACGTGGGCTACAGCAAGGACGGCAAGTCGCTCGACACCGAGACGCTCAAGAAGTACATCCTGGGAGGGCACGTCGCCGAGTACATGGGTGAGGGGTGCCACGAGGGCAAGCGCGAGGCGGGGCGGACGCGCAACGCCCCTGGGGTGCGGTGCCACCCGGCTTGCCCCGCCTCGCTCCCGCAGAGATGATGCAGGAGGAGAACCCGGAGAAGTACAAGGCCCACTTCAGCCAGTTCATCAAGGCCGGCCTCAACGCGGAGAACCTCGAGGCGACGCTCAAGAAGGTGCACGCCGCCATCCGCAAGGACCCGGGCGTGCACAAGGCCCCGCGCAAGGCCCCGGCCGAGAAGAAGAAGTGGCTGCAGGCGAGTGGAGAGGGCGATGGGGCGAGAGCCTTCACCAGGGTCCGTGGCAGGTGGTGGGCCCACACGCCGTGTTCCCGCGCATGCGTCTCCGCGCTTTGTTGGATGCGGCGAGCCCGGTGGCTTTCTGGGACCTGGCGGCAGCTGGGGACGCTGAGCTTCTCCCTCCTGCTCCCCCTTGCAGCCCAAGCTCACGTACGAGCAGCGCAAGCAGGCCCTCAAGGAGAAGCTGGTCGCCCTCACCTCGGCCTAAGCGGCCCTGGAATCGGGCGGGTGGAAGCGTCCCTGGATGCTCTGCGGGCTCTGCGCTCGTCCCCCACGTCCCCCGGGTGCATGCGTGTCGTGCGGGGGGCGTGGGGAGGGTGCGGGGCGGCGGCCGCGCCCATCTGCTAGGCCGGACTAGTACCGCGGCGGGGGACCTCGCGGGAAGCTCCGGTCGGCCGAAAAGTTCTCGTGCCGGCTGCGTTGGTACGGTGCCCCCCAGCCACCTTTTCGCTAGGTCCCAGCAGAGAGTGCTGGGGGCGGCCGCAACCGTAGGGCGGAGTGTGCCTGGCTGATGGCAGCGCGCGGCTGGAGGGTCGGTTCTGGCGCGCACTGCCTCAAGCTTGAAGCAAGGCAGGGTCTGGCACCCGAGTTGCCGAGCAGCGGGACACGTCCTGGGATTCTCCTCCACGTGCCACATTTTCTCGCGTCCTCAGGCTGGGCTAGCCTGGCGATATCATCGACCGGGTGCCTTAGCGATAGCCCCGGCACACTTTTGCTCCCAGCATTTGTGATAGTTTGGGCGATCCCAGCCGCACCTCGTATGCTGCCACAGACATCATGACTGTTGCATCCTGGCGCGCCGCGCGGCGACTTCGCTCGCTGCCGTGGCTGCCTGGGCACTTCTGCCCGCACGCCGCAGCGTGGCCGGACGTCAGCTGGCTCGGCGCGCACGTTCGCTTGGCAGAGAGCGCGCCAGCTCGGAGTTACGCGGGCGCCGCAGGGACGATGAACGTCTTCGATCGGGAGTTGAAAGCTGCGCATCGTGACCGTGCCGCGCGTCTCCTTGGACCCGGTGGCGACGCCCTGCAGCGTCAGATAGCGGTGATGGCGCAAGCAAGCCGTTGATATTGCGAAGATGTGACGGAGGGGCAGCGGGCGCGCGTCGCTGAACCGTGGAGACGCCGAATCATGGCGCCCCTGCAGGAACGCCTGGCGGATCGCCTCCAGGACACCGTCCGCGAGTTCCCGACGTGCCTTGTGCTCGGAGGAGCAGCGGAACATGTTCTACCCCGCCTCCCGGCCTCCCGGGCCCAAATCAAGAAGGTCTACCTCCTCGATGCGTCTCAGGTGGCCCGCACGTGGCGCACAGGCGGCCTTCCATGATCTGAGCTGTCCCAAGCGACTGACGCAGCAGCGCGTTCATGCCGTGCCGACTCCTCCTCCTGTGTGGGAGCACTTGCAGGGCATGCTCAAGCGTTGGGCCAAGGCGACGCATGCGCTCCGCACGGGCCCGGGGGAAGGCATGGAGTTCGAGTTCCTGCTGGCGGACGAGGAGCGCGTGCCGCTGGAGAGCGGGACGGTGGACGTTGTCCTGGCGCCGCTGGGGCTCCACTGGGTGAACGACCTGCCCCGGGCGCTGGCCGAGTGCCGTCGCGTGCTTCGGCCAGACGGCATGTTCCTGGCCGCCATGGTGGGCGGGGAGACCCTGCAGGAGATGCGGATTGCGCTGAGCGTGGCGGAGATGGAGCGGCGCGGGGGCGTCAGTGCGCGCGTGTCGCCCATGGCCCGGGGTGAGCGCAGACGAGGCGTCGGGTGAACGCTTGGGGCCGTGGCAGGACTTGAGATGGCCGCACGCTCCGTGCCATCGAGTCATCGCCTGCGTCTTCATCCCCGCTCGCGTCCCGGCCCTCCCAGTGCGCGACGGTGGAAATCTGCTGGAGCGTGCCGGGTTTGCCCTCCCGACGGTGGACGTCGATGAGGTGGAGGTGATGTACGAGGACGCGACGGCGCTGGTGCGGCACTTGCGGGCCCTTGGGGAGAGCAACGCCGTGGCCAGCCGGCCGCCACCGCTGGTGAGCGGGCCACAAACTGAGCCGGATGGTGTGCCCGCACCCGCCCAATGCTCATTCGCATCAGCGCGGCCCCCGTTTCCCTCTCAGCGTCTGGAGACGTTCCTGGCGGCAGCGGCTGTCTACGAGGCCATGTTTGGGAAGGACGGGCCGGGTCCCGCCCCATCTCGCAAGGTCCCAGCCACGGTCAGCGTCATGTACCTGTCGGGGTGGGCGCCACACAAGGACCAGCCTAGAGCCGCGAAACGGGGAAGTGCCACGGTGTCTCTGACCGACCTGGCCAAGCTCGAGGAGCCGGGAGAGGCGCCGAAAGGGAGGGGCAATGGCGAGGCGGGTGCGGGAGGCGGCTAACGCCGGGTAGAAAAGGCATCGTGCCGCAGTTAAAACGTGCATTCAGCTACTTCAACGGGCCCCATGGAGTGTCGCGAACGGCACGGACATCATGAGATATGCTTGACAGATGCTCCAATCGATCGTCGCGGTGTCGCGGCAGACTATACTATTGCATTCCCTTTGGCCCGCCAACTGCGCTGTAAAGGCCCCTCCGCGGCATGCAAAGCTCCACCCTCATTCGTTCCGCAACCGCCCATCCCCTCTCCCCGTCGCTCCCACGGCGACCCACGTCACCGGCGCCCCTTCTTGAGCGCGTCGGCAAGCGTGGGCTCGCTGCTGTCCGCAGGCGCGGGCCCGGCGCTGGACGGCACGCGGCCCCAAGGGTTCGCCTTCGGGGCCGCGGCAGGCGCCGGGGCCGCCGCGGCAGGGGCAGCGGGTGCCGGGGCGGGCGTGGCAGCGGGCGCAGCAACGGGCACCTTCGCAGCGGGCTCCGCGGCCGCGGACGACGCCTTGGCCGACGCTGCGGGTCCGCGTCCTCCGCGGCCACCCCTGCCCTCGCGCCCCCTCCCCCGCCCCCGGCCACGCCCCCTGCCCCCCACCTCCTGGAACCCATCCCCCACCGCCTCCCCCTCTGCCGCCGCCGCCTCGGTGCTCTGCTGCCGCAGCTGCGCCTCCAGCATCGCCAGCTTTTGCTCCAGCTGCTTCTCCCTGGGAGCGGGCCAAAAGCGGGTCGATGTCAGCGATGGAGGCTGACGGCGGGCTTAGTATGCGGCGCCTGAGGACCGGCGAGTCAGGGCGCCGAGACCACTGAGCGCAACGCCAGCGGCACTCGCCTGCTCGACGCCTCGTTGGCTGCCGCCGCTGCCGCAGCCATGCCCACGCCCGCCTGCGCGTCCTGGGCGGCACGGGCGAGGGCCCCCGCCTCCGCCTCGGCCGCCTCGACCTGGGCGCGGGCGGTGGCCGCCTCGGCAACGATGTTCACGCCCGACCCCGGCATGGCCGCCAGCGCGGGCAGCGCCGCCTCCAGGCACGCGAAGGTGGAGCGCGCCCCCCGGGCGGCCTCGCGCGCGGCGTCGGCCAGGCTCTGCAGGCGCCCCTCCAGGTCGGCCACGAGCTTGGTCTGCTTGTCCACGTTGTCCGCCGTCGCGGCGCCGCTCGCCACCTCGCGCTCGAAGCGCATCTGCGGCGATCAGCACCCTCACACCTCGCAGTGGCTCAACGTGGCAAGCACGGGGGACAGACGCGGCCCGCGCCCATTCAGGCGCGCGCAGACCACAAGCGTGATCATCTCGGGCGATAACGCGAGCCGCCTCACCAGGTTGTCCTTGGCGCTCCGCAGGCGCGCGGCGTTGTCGCCCAAATTGGCGCGGATCTCGGCAAGCTGCTTGTGGCGGCACGCAAGGTGGACGTGCACGGCGCGCGCAAACGCCGCGGGCGTGACGGACGTGGGGGCGCGGGCGCGGCCGGCGGCCGAGGCCGACCCGGCCAGCGAGCTGCAGGCGAGCGAGCGAGCGAGAGTGTCGAAGGGCCGCAGAGACGAGCCACGGCTTGGCTGTGAGCCGCCTGCCTGCGCGTACCTGGCGCCGCTGCCCAGGGCCTGCTCCAAAGCGGCCAGCGCCTTCATCTGCCCCTCCACCGCCATCTGCGCGGCGCGGGTGCGCTGCTGCGCCGCCGCGGGACCCTCGGCGCTGGCTGCGCCCTTGGCCCCCGGCGCCGACATGGACGCGATCTCCGCCCTCCGGCGGCGCGTGGCGTCCAGGCGAGCCTGGAGCGTCCGCATCTGCGCCTCCAGCGCCCGCATCTGAGCCTGCGGGCGCAACCATCGCCACGGCGTCAAGCCATGCCAAGGCCAGGCAGCGTGCAGGTCCATGTGACGGCGCGCGGCAAAAAGTTCCCACAAGTCCGCTTCCCCAGCCCCACCTGGATGGACTCCTCCTGCCCCTGCAGCTGCGCGTCCTCGGCCGCCAGCCCCTGCGCCACGGACGTCCCTGCGCCCTTGCCCCCGTGCCCGTTGGCCTGCCCCGCTCCCTGGGCGGCGCGAGCCAGGGCGTCCAGGGCGCGGCGCAGGGCCGCGAGGGCCTCCGGGCCGTGCACCTCAAGCTGCACGCGCACGGCCTCGGGCAGCATGGGCGCGTCAGACGCGAGCTGCAGCTGCGCGCTCATGAGCTTGGCGGCGTCCGCGGAGAAGCGCAGCTGCTCGCGAACGACCGTCTTGGCGGGCAGCGTGCTGTGCTTGGAGGTCAGCTCGTCCAGGCGGCTCTGCAGCGCGCCCAGCTGCGCCTCGTTGTCGGCCATCTGTGCCCCCCGCGACTTGGCCTTGCCCGAGGCGGGCGCGGCGGACAGCGCGGCGCGGAGCTGGCGGAGGCCGGAGACGACGGCGCGCAAGGCGGCCGCAAGGGGAGCGCCCAGGACGCCGCCGGCCGCCTTCTGCGGAAGAGAGGCGGGCGTGCTGACTCCCGAAGCCTGGCCTGCTCGGCCTGCTCGGCCCGCAAGCTCGGCGGTCGCTCACCTGGCTCTCAGCAGCGGAAGACATGGTCAGCACTGCATCCGTGAGGGTCCGGGCGACGCCGGGGGCCTCTGGGCTGTCGAACTGCGTCCGCGGAAGGGGACTGGGGTCGAACCCGTCCTGGGCACGGCTTCCAGCACCAGCGCCGATCCCAGCGGCTACATCGGGTTCCATGCACGGGATCCCGCACTCCAGGCTCACCAGAGCGGCCAGCAGGGCGTTCAGGGCAGGCGCATGCGCTGGGTCCAGCGGGCTGGTGAGCACCGTCTCCAGGGAGATCTCCAGGCACGAGCACGAAAGCAGCACCTCGCGGAAGGTCACCGGCGACCCATCGGGACCCTGGTAGGTCACGGCGTCGCTCCCATCGCTGGCGAGCTGGCCTGCAGGGGAGGGGGCGGGGACGAGCGATGCGCGCCGCGCGGGAGCACCTTGGGCCCGTCCCGAGACGGCGCGAGGAGATTCAGATCCCAATTGAGCTGCTCGAAGGGAGATCGAGGCCCGTGCGATCCCCCGCGCGTCCCCCCGACCGTTCAAGGCTCCCCCACCTGCCCAGTCCTTCCAGAGCCGAAGGCGCTCGGCGCCCGAGCTCATCTCCGTCGCCGCGTACTCCAGGTGCATGGCGGCATCCGTGCTGAGCACGGGGCCCTGCTTCTGGGCCGTTCCCTGCTGGGCGGGCCGCGCGGAAGGGGCAGGACCACGGGCTTCGCCCCCCTTGGGCTTGGAGTCCTGCTTCTTGGCCGAACGGGCGGGCGCGGGCCCGGCCCCGCCCATCAGGGCGTCGAAGCTGTTGAATACGCGGGCCATGGCAACCTCGGCCGGATCGGAGGGCCGGCGGGCACGAAGGATTGCCTGGGCTCGCGGGCGCGCGGGTCCGATCCGCCTGCGACCGGGGCTAGTTTCTGGCTGTCTGACGCGCAAAATATCTGGGGGCCAGGAGGCCAAGCGCGCGCGCCAGGCTCGGACTGCACACAGATTATGCTCCGACCCGAGCGTCCGGCACGCTATCTGACGTCCCGGCCTCGACATCGCCCGTCCCCGGTCGCTGAAGGCTGCGGGGCCCCCGCAGCGCACCAAACGCGTCGCTGTTGATTGATGCGCTAGCTTAAGCGGCGGAAAGGAGCTCCGGGTGGCCCATGCCCCTCTGGGGACTGCTGGGGGGCAAGGGGGGGCGGAAGAAGGGCGCCGAGGAGAGCTCGAGCGAGGACGAGTGGAGTGCGGCGCCGTTAAACACCGAAAACGTGCGCAGGGGACCCATCGACGTCCGCAGGCCCGTGTCCTCCCCGCGCCGGTCGTCGGGCGCGAAGGATGATGGCGGTGAGCGACGCTGGGCCGGGGGAGGCCGGGCCCGGGGCGCCCGGCGAAATAGTCGACGGTCGCAGCTGCGATGCGCGGGACTCGGGGCTCCCGCGGCCCCGGCGCGCCCGCCGCGCAGACATTGGAGCGTCCAGGTCCTCGCTGTCGGCCCGGGAGCACACCCTGCGGCCCCGCGCCGCGAGATTGCCGCCTCAATTTCGATCGTGATCAGTGTTCGCGGGCCTGACTGTCGCGGGGACGCCTCGCCGCTCCGCACGCCAGATATGGGGCCCGCCAAGGCCTCCGGGGGGAGCCCCCTGAAGGTCCCGGGCGGCAGGAGACGGGGTCATCGCACGCCTCGGTGGCGTTTGTGGAGGGGGCCGCCCACCGCCCGGCGCAATGCCCCGCCCTCGCAGAGGACCGGGCCGAGCCAAAGGACCCGCGACTGGCGTCGCAGAGCTTCTTCGGAGCGATGCCGTCGCGCGTGACGGACGGGGGGGTGATTTTGCATCGGGTGAGCGCGGGTGCGGGGGCCGCGGGCCGCGCGGCCGGCCACGGAGGGAGGGGGCAGTCAAACGCTTGCTTCACGCCTCGACCCGGGGCTGCGCCCGGCCCGCGCCCGCCGCGCTGGAGCGACGTTTGATCTCTCCTCGCGTGCCTGCCCAGGGGGCGCTGTCCCGGGCGGACATGGGCCGGTGGATGGAGTTCCACAAAGCGTCGACGTGGAAGCTCTACCAGTCGTACGATATGACGACGGGGACAATCCTGATGGTAAAGGAGTTCCACAAGGTAAGCTCGGGGAGACGCGCTCCGCAGACGCTCGCGCCCCCGCCGCCGCACCGCTGAGTGCCCTCTCCGCGCTGCCAGCTTGGTGCGCGCGACCTTGGCTCCAGCCCTCGCCCCGACCCTCTCCGTGGCTCCCATCGCTTCCAGGACATCCAGTCGCCGCTCCAAGTGCTCGAGTCTCGCCGCGAGATCGAGATCATGCGCATGCTGGCGGGGGCGCGCTTTTTCCCAGAGTACCGCGCCGACTGGGAGACGGCGGACCGCATTGTCCTGGTATCCACCTTCATGGAGGGCGGTACGCTGGAGCAGGCCTTCAACGTGGGGAAGAGCCGCATGTCGGGCGCGAGGGAGAGGACCACGAGCCACCGGTCCATACGTGTCCTGCAGCTGCAGCGGGCCGCCGGGGACAAGGAGAAGCGGGACCGTTCGTCGCTCGCATTGGAGATTCAGGCGAGCGCGGGGAGGGAGGCCCGACTAGCGCCAGGGGGCTGGCGTGGCGGCGATGGTTCTGCCGGGCGAATAGCGAACGGTGTGCCGGGCCCATGGCGCTTGCAGTCGGAGCAGGACGTGGTGGAGAAGATCGCCGCGCCCCTCGTGCTCGCGCTGACGATGCTCCACGGCATCCGCGTGCTGCACCGCCGCATCTCGCCCGCGCACGTCTTGTTTGACGACCGGGGCGAGGCGCGGCTCGGGGGCCTGTCGATGGCCATCATGTGGGACGAGGAGGCCGCCATCTCCCGCGTCGGGCAGGAGGGGTTCATGGCCCCCGAAGTGCGCACCAAGCCCACCACCGAGGAGCTCTTTGAGCTGGCCGTGCTGCGCGGCATCGACGAGGACTCGCTGCCGGCCTACGACCACAAGGCGGACGTGTGGGCGCTGGGCCGGGTCCTGCTCGAGATCCTCCTGCGCCTGCAGGCGGGGTCGCCCGGGGGGAGCCAGGACCTGGCGGACCGCCGGTCGCGGCTCGTGTCGACGGGGCCGGGGCAGCCCCGGCCCAGCACGCAGATGGGCACGTCGGTGTCGGAGCACGCCAGCTCGGCCGGGGACGTGACCTCCCCGCGCCGGCGCCACATCCTCGAGGACGCGACGCTCCCCGCGGACGTCCGGGAGCCCCTGTCGCGCGTCACGGCCTTCAGCCCCGAGGCGGTGACGTTCGTGCGGATGATGCTCAAGACGGACCCGCAGGCGCGCCCCGAGGCCAAGCTGCTCCTGCAGACGGAGTGGCTGAAGCCCTTCACGGAGCGGCACCCGGAGCTGACGGACCTCGTGGCAGCGGTGAGGATTGGGCAGGCCTCAGGCTTGCCTTAGTTAGCCGGGCCAGGCGACCATGATTGCTGACTGTGCCATTTCCCTCGTCTCCGCAGCGCCGACTCAAGGCCGGGAGCCTCCGCGCCTCCATCCAGCGCGCGAGTGCCGAGCTGGCCAAGCGAAGCAAGCGCATGTCCACCGACGCCAGCCGGGCCGCGGCCGCGGCCCAGGCGCAACCGCTGCGCGCTGGCAAGGAGGACCCCGCGGCCGTCCCGGCGCGCAGCAGCCTGGAGGTCCGGATCAACCAGACGTCGCTGTTTGCCACGTACGACGGATTCCAACGGTGATCTCACAGTTCGGAACACCTCCGAGCGGTATCCGGGGTTACGCAAAGAGTATCAGTACACTTTTGCTTGCGCTGGTCCCTGGCGGACGCCTCGGGTGGCTTACCCTAGTCCCCTCCCCGCGCGCTCCCGCGCCGTGCATGCGGGGTCAAGCCGGGTCGGTTTGCAACGTTTGTGGTCGGTAGTTGGGACCATCGGTGCCAGCATGTGGAGCCCTGGGCCCCCTGCGACCCGCTGCAGGTCTCTTCCATGACTCAGCGTAACATTCCTCGTACCCCTCACATCCTTGCATTCCTTGCTCTGCGCCCTTCCCCGAAGCCGTACCTTTGCCCTCCAGTTTGGCGTAGCACGATCGGGACCCCCGGGTCGCCGTAGGACTGGCTGCCCTCCAAAGCGCAGCTTGTCAGCATGGGCATGCCCACAGTGGCGCCCCGCCACGCTCAACCTTGCGCCACGTCTGCCTGTCTGCCTGTCTATGTGCCTGGGACATGGCTTGAAACCGTGCATGCTCTCGTGCAGTGAGCGCCCCCTGCCCCGCAAACCCACTCACTGGGGCGTCGGGCTGGGGAGGTGCGTGACGTTAGCGATCGCAACGTCTACCCACATGCCCTGACCCGTGGGCCAGCAGTCGCGCGCCTGCAGTAGATCTGGGGACCGCGCCGCGGCCGCCTCGCGCCGAGCAGGCCACCCCCCGCGGTCCAGCAGACGCGCCTTGCGTCCCGGGCGCGTGGCGCACGCCACCGACACAGGGCAGGGCTTGTGGGGCGCCCAGGGTCCGAAGGTGCTGGGCCGACCCGCGGGGCTCGACCGGCCCGCCATGCAGGCGGCGCGGTCGGCGACGGGAGTCAGCGGGGGAAAGGGCCGGGGGCTGAGCATGTCGTGACTGGGGACGTTGGCCAGGGGCCCACCTGCGCGGTCCCAGGTCCCCTGACCGCCCTGGGATGGAGGAGGACAGCGTGCGGTGGCTGTTAGCGTTCACTCTAGCCTTGCCAGCGCCGCGGGATTAGAGTGGCCTCATCTGTCACGCACACACCTGAGAGACCGCCAGGCACGGCGGAGCGGCCCCCGCAGGTGGCAGCGGCGTCAGCGTTTTCTGCAGCGAGGGAAGGAGCGCCCGGGGTGTCAACAAAGCGAGGGTGGTTTCCTCAGACGCGTGCCCCGTTGCTGCATGCGCTGTAAGTAGGCACATGGCATCGTCTCACCAGCTCGCCGCCCTGGCTGCCCCTGGCACAGTCCCCGTGGACAAAGCCAAACATCCCGGTCAGAGACTCCCGTGGTGTGATGTGGCCGGAGCCAGGCCAGGGCGAGGGCACGGGACCGGGAGACGGGCTCCGGTCACACAAGGGGGGCAGGCCGGCGTCGTAGTCCAGGCGGTCGTGCCCAGCTGCGGCCAAGAGGGCGGCGGGCGCTTTGCACAGCCACCGCCGTGCCCGAGACATGACCGTTATTGATGCCGGGGGCGATGAGAAAAGGGTGTCATGCGTGTGTGAGCACCTCACCCAGGGCATGCATGACAGTGCTGGCACCACGGTCTGTCCGGATGCGAACCGCCCTGAGAATGAAAAGCGCATCGAGGGAGGTTCATGCTGAAACGGAGTGTAAGAAGTTCCCTGGTTGAGGTTTGCCCTGCTTGAACTCACGAGGGGCACGCAGCAGGCGGGTCCAGCGTGCTGATGAGCAGTGGGCGGGCCCCTGTGCCCCCGGCTGGCGTCCCTGACAGCAGAACTGGGGTCTGGGGCTGCGGGAGGTGGAAAGATGCGCGACCATGTCAGCGAAAGCTGCCCCCTCCACTCGTCATGCGAGCCTGCCTGTCATGCATCCCCGCACCTCGGAAGCCTCATTCCTGGCACTTGTGCCCACGAGGCTCTGCGCGACGTGCACGGGCACGGGGCGACACAGGTAGCCGGGCCAGGGCCGCGCGAGCTCGGCAAAGGCCTCCAGAGGGCGACTGTCCTCAAAGGGCCGTTTGGTCCCTGCGCCCATGCCCCGGGCAGGTGTCGGGGGCCCCGCCGATCTCGCAATGGCATGGGGCGGCTCAGCGACGACCCGGCCGCCCCACAGCCCCGGCCAGAGGCCCTGGTTGCGGAGCATGCTCCTGGCGATGCCCTCGGAGGACAGCTGCGCGTCGTGTGCGCGGAAGTGATGGACCTGGGGGTGCGTTGCGCGACTTTTATGTAAGCCCTTATAACCTTGAGGGCCGCTCTAGCTTGAGGGGGCCAAGGCATCCCGCCCTCCTCACCTTGACGGCCCTGAGGGTGCCACGGAACGCCGCACATGTGGGGCACACCACCAGAGCTTTGGCCGTCAGCTCGAATCCCTGGCGTGTGAGCTCTTCCTGAGCAGAAGCGCACCAGGGCCTCGGTGGCGGCCGCGAGGACGGCCCAGGGCTCTCAGGGGCTGCCTCCGGTTGCAAAACCGCGTCCCCTCGATACGGCGCAGGGTGCAGCGATTGCGCCTGAGCAGCATTTGCGGTGGAAGCAGAATTGTGCCCAGGAGCCGGCTGCCGCGGCATCACCGGCTCCATGGCCGCCCGGCAAAGGTGGGGAGCAGCACTTGGAGTTTCTCGGTCCCCTGCGCGCGCGGGGGAGAGCTTGGGCACTCATGCAAGTTCTCACGGCTCGAAGAAAGTGCAGCGTGCTCAGAACGGACGAGCGGACGCGTCAGTTGGTCGCGCCCGGCCGCCTTTTCGCGAGGGGCAGCACCCCTGCGCTGCGCCCCGTCTGGCGGCGCCCCATCACCCCACCGCACCCAATCACAATAACTTTACGCATCTAAACTGTTGACGTGGGGAGCCAGGCGGGAGGCGCCCTCACCGGCTTGCTCGTGCGGAGGCTCAGCGCGGCCGCAGCTGCGGAATGTCCACGTGGAATTCAAGAGCTTGAGACGAGATGCAATTGATGGTCCGCTATCGCCGGCAGACTGCTCAGCGCTGCACGCAAGAGACCGCGCGCAGGTGCCAGTGACCCGCGCATGGAGAGACATGACGTCACCATTCGTCCATCTGCGGCAGCCCAATCGCGCCGTCGGACGACTGCCGCTGGTTCTTCAGGTGGCCGACCCCCACGAACATGCGCTTGCCTCCCAGGCGACGCCCGCGCCCCTGCTGCCCTGCCGGCATGGGCCGCACCGCCCCAGAGTCCAGCGACGCGGACCGCGGCACCACCTCCAGGTCCTCCTGATGTGGGGACATGGGCCGCGGGCGCCGGGGACTCCGCTGCCCAGGGCTCCGGATGCTCGCTCCCCCGCCCCGGTCGCCGTCGGGGCCGCCGTAATTCGGCTTCGAGAACTGCGAATCACAGGATGGTTGTGGATGTCGGAGCGCATCGGGACCTGGCAAGCGGGGCAGTGCACAGGCGCCGCGCCGCACCTGAGCGCGCACGGTGGGGTCGGTGACGACGATGTGGGCGGGCACCCGGGGGAGGCTCATGTCGGCCTGCAGAGCGATGTCCTCGAGAATCTCTGAGTCCGCGTTGACGTTGCGGCTCGCCATGGGGAGCGCCGTGCGGCGATCGAGGTGCCGCTCCGTCCACTTGGCCACGCCCTTGACCCGCCGCTCGAGCTGAGGGCAGGGACAGGGCGACGCGTTCTCAGCACAAAGCGATGCAGGGCGCGAGCCATCATGGCAGGGATGCATTCTGATGCACGCTGCGTGGTCCGTGGCCGGCTAGCCACTGCATGTCTCCAAGCCCTTTCCAGTGCCCAGCCGCCACTGCACGCCACGGCCCCTGTCCGGTCCTCACCATGAAGAGCGCGGGGGGCGCCGCGGCGGGGAGGGCCATGCGTGGCGCCGCGGGCCGCGCCTCCCCCTCCTTGGGGACGACGAGGTTGGGCGGGAGGGGCGGGATGAGGATGCCCGGGAAGTTGGCCTGGAGTCCGCGGATGACGAGGAAATTGAGCTCGTCCACTTGCCAGGATCCCCAACCGTCTTGCTGCGGCGAGCGGAGCGCGCGGGAGAGTCAGAGTCACACCGGGCGCAGCGCGGCGGCGGGCACGCACAGCCAGGTGATGGGCGAATCGACCGGGGCTATGCAGAGCAACACCCATGAATGCTCCGCCTGCTCTTGTCGCGGCTCACCAGGGGCACGCGGAATACCCTGTACTTGTCGACCTCGGGCATGGCGGGCTCAATGGCGTCGACCAGCTTCACGAGGGGGTGGTCCATGAGATTGGGGTTGAAGACGTCCGACACAGCGTCGGAGAAGGTCTCAGAGGGAGCGCCCTCGGGAACGCCACGCAGGTGGCCGCGGCTGGTGCGGGGAGCCTGCACGGAGATGTGGAGCCGGCCGGGGACACCACCCTCAGACGCCTCAGCGAAGACGTCGGCCGACGACCGCACCGGCGCCGGGGATGCGAACGCGGGCGCGGGCGGCGGGGGCGCGGGGTGCAGCGGGGGACGGGGCGCGTCTTGCCCCGCGGTGTCGAAGACGGCGGGGCCGGGGGCGGCGCCCGAGGCGACCTGAGGAGGGAAGAGACAACGAGGGTGATTGAGCGAGGGGTGAAGAGGCGTGGGCATCTCTGGGTCTTGAATCTCCCACTCGCACAGGTGCTGGGACGCCTGTCTTTGCGCTCAATGGGCCACCCCCATGGCTCCCCCTCAGCAGCTGCGCCTCGCCTGGTCCTGCGTCATGGGGTGGTAGGCGGGCCGCCCCTCCTGCCGCGGCTGGGGGAGGCCGTAATTCAGGTCGCGGCCCTCGACTAGGTTGAGGAGCTGCTGGTCGGAGAGCTTGGACAGCGGATCTGCAGATATGAGGAGCAAGAGTGGCTCAAGGCAAGCTGCTTGTGTTTGACGATGGTATCGTCCACCGCATGGGACCACAGTGTGACCGCAGGAGCCCACAAGGGATGCGGGGGTCGATGCAGATGGAAGCCGTGGCGTGCTATCCGGAGCTGGCCACTGGCCCAATGTGGCAACCGCAGCTGCCCGCCATGTGCAGTGCAGTGACCAGTGTCGTGACTGCCCATCCGTGGCTCACCGTCGTCCAGCAGGTCTTCCGGGATCTCCAGCTGCGCCTCGGACCGCGCTCGCCTCGCCGCCAGCGTCTGCTCCGCGCGCTCCTTCATCAAGGCAGACGCAGGGCCACCCGCGTCCTCGATCTCCCCCAGCATCTCCGCGGCCACTGCCGACGCTGGGGGGAGCAAGGAGAACGCGGAATGTGTTATGAAATTGCATAGCATGGCATGGACTATCGCCTTTCGCAGAGGCGCAGAGGTGTGCTGGCATGCATGGGAAGCGCGTGCGCACACACCATGCACCCGCCACGCTTCCCACTGCCCCTGCTCCTCACCCGGGTTCGGCTGATGCGTCGGATCCGGCGACCGATGCCCCTCGTCGTCCAATACCAGCGGAGATCGACTCGAGAAGCCACCCTTGGGGTACTCGATTGGCCCCGGGGCATCGGCCGCAGCCTTGAGGGCCCCGACCTTGGCGTTGAGCACCTTCTCGAGCAGCTCCTTGTATTTCAAGGCCATCTTCTCCATCCCGGAACTCTTGATCCGGTCGAGCTTCTTGCTGAGGCGGTTGCACTCGGCCTCGGCACTGCGGAGAGGGCAGCGGCGCAGCGGCGTGTGAGCGACAGTAACGTGCGGGGCGGTGGCAGCGACCGTGCGGCTGCGTGGCCGGAACAGACAGCCAGCCGGGTCTCTCATGGCATCTCTTCGTCGCGCATGCACATATGGTGGCACGTCTCACAGCATGCCTCATCCCAAATGTCACGCACCTCTGCCGCAGCGCCTTCTCCTTGGCGTATTCCTGCGTCGTCTTGGACAGCGCAGAGGCCAGGCGCTCCTGCTCGGAGAGGGCCGCCTCGGCTGCGCGCTTTGTGATGAAGAGCTGCGGGGATGACCCAGGCGGTGGCAGTGAGAGCTGGGCAGGGGGGAGGAAGTGATCAGGGGCTGGACACGTGCAGTGACAATACAGGAGCGATGCCGCACAGCGATGCAGCACGGGCTTCTATAGGCTGCCCCCATGAGAGGCCCTCTCACGTCTCTCTCGGCGTCCACGGCCCGCTCCCGCGCCCTCTCGCGCTCTGCCCGCGCCTCCACCAGCTCGTCAGCCTGCGCGGACGCCAGCGCCTCCAGTCGCTCGGCCTTGCCCAACACCTCCGCGTGCTCCTGACGCAGCGCCTGTGGATGAGAGACGGATGCTGCGTGTCGCGGATGATGGAGAGTATCAAATGCAGCGTAGCAAACGCGGGGTCTTGGCAGCCGAAGCGAGTGACGCGAGTCCGATCGAGCGTGGCCGAGCACAGTGATTGTCTGCGTGAAGTCATCACTTGGCATGCGCTCCTCACCTTGAGCTCGACTTGCAGCTGGTACAGCGCCTCCTCCGACTGCAGTGAGGGAAGGATGTGATGATGAGAGGAGCAAGGGAAATGCATGGGCATTTGCAAGCAGGCAGACGGGCGTGTGGGCCGGCCATCGCAGTCGCCCCCCGCCCACTCGCCTTCCGCAGCTCAGCGATCATCTGCTCCAGCTCACGGATGACCCCCTCGCAGCGCTCGCGCTCCTGGACCTCCCGATCCAGCTCGGCCTCCAACTGCACATTGCAGAGCAGCAACAGAGTCTCTCTCAGGCATGGCCAAACATGGCACCATGCCATGCCATTCTAGCGCAGGGAGCTCTGTTAACAAAGACATGCTGGCAAATGTTGCATGCACAGCATGGCTATGCCGCTGCATTCGATCGTCAGAGACGCGACACGTATGCCACGCCTGCCGCTCTGCAGCCCAGCCGTCACGCACCCGCTTGGCCTGCGCGTTCAGGTCCGATATCTCCTTCCGCAGCCCCACGATCTCCTCGTCCCGCTCGTTGATGGTGCGGTTGGCCGCGGCCAGCAGCACCTCCAGGTCCCCGATACGGCCCTGGAACCTCGTGCGCTCCGCGACCATCTGCAAACGATGAGAGGGCATGTGCGTGCGCATCGCATGGATGCCTGCTTGACAATGGGCAAGCGGCCCAGGTAGACGAGGGGCCTGTGGCAGCAAGCGGCTGGAGGGCAGCAAGCGGGCGCGGGTGCCTGGGCAGACGCAGGGGATTGCTGGCACCATCGATGGCCAAGCACCGTGGGAGGTGCCCAACGTTGCCTGCATTATACAGCCCCCCATCACACCTGCGCCTCCGTCTGCGCCAGTTGCGTCTTGAAGGACTCGATCGTCGACTCCCGCGCCTGCACGAGGCCCACCGACGCGGCTAGGGCACGCCGGACCGTGTCCCTCGACCACGCCCAGACCTGCTCCACCGACGCGTGAACCTCGCGGCGCACCAGCTGCATGCTTTGCCGGACCTCGTGCAGCTCCACCTTCCTGCGTAAGGCAGGGAGGGAAGGGATGCGGGGATGGCGGCATGCGGGGACCACCAGTAAAGCCCTTGCTTCGGTACCGCAGTCCAGAGTCCGTGATGACGAGGTGTCCTCGTCCGCAGAGCTGTGCATATGACGAACAGTGAGCAGTAGCCTACGAATGTCGCAGAGTGATGACCAGGACCCTCCCAGTGTTCCACACTGTCAGCCCCTGCGTCCTCACTTGGCCGTCTCGAGGTCGGTCCCCAGGAGCTTCATCCGCTTGACCCACTTCAAAGCCTTGTCCTCCGCCTTCTTGAGCGCCCGCTCGAACCCCCCCACGAGGTCCCTCGCCTCCGGGTCCATCTCGGCGAAAAGCGCCTTGACGTGCGCCGTCTCTTCGGCGTCCTTGGCGCGGAGCAACTCCAGGCGACGCACCTGGATCTGCGAGCGGGGAGGAGAGGGGAGAGGGTTGAGTGGAGAGTGGGTAGAGGAGGGTGGAGAGTGGGGTGCGGATGCGCCCAGCACCCTTGTCCATTTCCACGTGCTACCATCCCACGCACCCCTCCCCGCACCCCCGCTCACCTCCATGTCCTGCGCCACCGTCCGCGCCTCCCGCAGCTGCGCCGACAGCTCCCTCTCCCTCTCCTGCGCCTCTGCCAGCTCCGCCTCCGCCCTCCTCTGCGCCTCCTGCGATAGGTCCAGCTGCTTGCCCAGCTCCGCCCCAATTGCGGCCGCCTGTGTCGCGTCCCTCGTTTGTACCTCCAGGTCCCGGTCGGTCTGCTCCAGCTGCTCCATGATCTGCGATCAGGGACGACAAGAGGAGGGTACTAACACATCTCACAGACGTGTTGCCGTGAAAAGGACCTTGAGAGATGCCACACGCAGCTGTAGGAGTCAGCCACTGTTGACTCGCTGTGCACCACCCTCTGGACCCTCACCCGCACCCCCCTTTACTCCCAGCTCTCAACCCCTCCCACCCAAGCCTCACCCGCACCCTCCCCTCCTCCTGGCTTTTGACCATGGCCGCCCCCGCCTCCACCTCGGCCCTCAGCCGCCCCGCCTGGGCCGTCCGCTCCTGCACCTCCTTCTGCAGCGACCCCACTTGGCCCCGCAGCGCCTCGTTCGCCTCCATCGCGCGCTCGTGCTCCCCCGCCACCTCGTCCGCCCGCTGGATGGACCGGTGCAGGCGGTGGCTCAGCTCCGACACGCGTGCCGGCAGGCGGTTCAGACCCGCCACCTGGTCCTGCCGGTCCTGCAGCCACGCGATGTCGCCCCACACGGCCACGACAGAAGCCATGTCCTCCCTCGCTGCGCTCAGCTCCTCCGCCATCATACGCGCGTGGGCCGCCAGACGCGCGTTGTCCTCCGACACACGGTCCAGCTGCCCCTGCAACTCAGACACCTGCGAGGGTAGAGGAAATGGGCGACGTTATGGGCTATCGAAGCGTGGCTTCTGGCACCGTGTCGCAAGGGAACCATTATCGCCTCCACTACCATAACCACGCCCCACTCCTCACCATCTTGCGGTACCCCCGGGTGTTGGTCTTGGCGCCCCCCGTCATCTCTGCCTCCGCCGTCTCCGCCGCCTGCTTGGCCACTGCCACATGGATGCCCAGGCGCTGCGCCATCGTCTCGAGAACCTGGTGGGGCGGCCAGCGGGACGAGTCAAAACATGGCACGCGCACCAGCAACGTGCCAAGCTCAGCCAGAGACAGTAGTCACGCACCTGGCCGACCTCGTCGTACGTCTCCCCCTGGGGCTTTGCCCGGAGCTTGTACAAGACGTGGTGCATCATGGACAGCCACAGGCGCGGCAGGAAGCTCGACAGGCCGTGGCCGTGGGCTGCACGACACGCGGGGTTGAGTTGGGTCACAAACGGCGCGGGTGATTGTGTATCGCCATTACAGTCGATTCATCCCCGGTATCTCTGGCTCCCCACCGCACAAAGCCTGTTCATCTCCCCTCGACCGTCTCCAGCATCACTGCAGCCCCCATGCCCTCCCCTCGCCTGTCCCAATCTCCATCAGCTCCTCGAGAGACCCCAGCGCCAGCGCCTCCTTGCAGGCCAGCAGCATGGCCATCCACACCTCCGCTGCGCACAACGCCGCGGGCTCACAGTTCACAGATGAAACAAGCCGCCTCCGTCCACCGACCAATGAGGTCACGGCCCCGCATCTGCATCCACCGCCGCGCTGCCCTCACCCGTGCTGGTGAGCGTGCGCGTGTCGAGTCCCCGGCTGAGTGCGGCGAGTGCCACGTTGAGCTTCTCCACAGAGATGCTCGGGAGGCCCAGGTCCCTCAGCTCCTCCGCAGATATGAAGACACGGACGTCGGGGGCGACGCCCACGTTCAGACCCAGTGGGGAGGGCGTAGCTTGCGGCTTCGCGTCCGTCGCCGAGAGGAACTGCGTGGCCGTGCGGGCCGCGGTGGGGAGGCCCGGGCGTGGCAGGGGCTCCAGCACCGCCGGGTGCTTGATCGGGGGCACCTCCTGGGCCAACCAGGACGGAGAGAAGCGGCTGCGGGCGAGGCCGGCGGAGAAAAGAGGAGAGTCGAGTCGACGACAGCCGGGCTGGATGGCCCAACAGGGCAGTGGAGAGCACGCTCGTAGCCTGAGCCGCAAGGGTCACCGGTCCGAGAGCTGCGGCAGGGACTTGAGGTTCATGTCTGGCGCGCGACCGAGACGCGCAGGGTAGAGGTGGTTTCCCGGGCCGCGTTTTCCCGCGGGCATGGCGCCCCAGGTCTGCCCTGGGCCTGTGCCCCCTGCGAGACAGGGGCGGGTGTGACGTGTGAAGCGAGCGACGCTAAAAAAGGCCCCGATTCTTCCCTGGCGCTCTATTTCGCGAGTGTCCGTCCTACGCGCGGCGCCGGCCTCGCCTCCGCTGTCCTCGGGGCCCTGCCACAAGGTCGTCATGATTGCACCGCCGCTGCGGGGCCGCTCTTGGAAGGACGGCAGCTCCGAGGGGCGCGCTACATTTCCGATAAACTCCTGCGAAGCGAGACACATGCCATGTATCCCAGAAGCGATGCGGCAGTCGCAGGCGCCGCGAGCATGCGCGCGTCGCTGCCGTGCCCTTCGCGTCCGTGTGGGCCTCGCAGGCGCGCTCAAGGGACTGCGCCCTGGCAGACATAACGTGTCGCTGCAACCCGCGGAGGATGCAGAGAGCTGGTGCGCGTCACCTGCATCCGCGCAAGAGGGGACTGGAGGAAGCCATTGCCACCGCCTCGCGCCGCGGCCACGCGGCCGGACGTGGACGCCGGCAGGTCACGGGAGCCCTCACGGCTCATGGTAAGTGTCTTGCTGGCATCGGTCAAGGGTGGTTTTGGGGGTTGACTAGGGAGACCGAAAGGTAGGCCACGCTCAGACCCCGCTTGCTAGTCCAGTGCTCCACATGGCGTAGGCTGGGGACTCCTTGCGTGTACGCAGCCTCGAGCAGCACTGAGGGCACGACATGCTGCAAGAAGCGGTAGGGTTTGCCACCTCTACAACCCCCCTGCGCCGCTGGTAGACGTACACATGACAAGTTCACAAAGCGCACTGACGCGTTGATGATACACATCGGTCCTGTCCCATTTATCGAGAGAGTTCCAAGACCTCAAGTGGCGCCATGGCGACACTCGCGCGAACAGCACCGGTCGCCGCTACCTCTCACCGCAGCGTCCATCTGCGGGGAGTGCGAGTCGTCCCTGCAGATCGCCCTGCGCGCGGCTGCGGGCTCGCGCGTGCGACGCCAAGGGGCGAGGACTTCAGCTCTTCGTCCTCGGCCTCTGCGCCCATCTCCGCCCCGGTTCCACCGCCGGCTCCCGTATCGACCGAGTTTTCGAAGCTTCAGGGCATCAGGGTCTTCCACTGCTCGTCTGGCGTGGAGGAGAACCTCACGGAGCTGTGGGGCGCGAACCAAGTCGTGACACTCGCCCTCCTCACTCATTTCGCCGACTTCGACTCGTGGGAGTACGCGCAGCGTCTGCGGTCCAAGATCACCGAGCTCGCGGACGCCAAGGTGACCCAGCCGTGGCTTGGTCGCTGAGCACGCACCACGCACGGCACCCAGGCATGCGTGGGATGCGTGCGAGCCTCGCCGACCCGTCCGCCGCAGGTGCGCGTCGTTTGCGTCGGCATCGGGTCCCTGGAAGCTGCGCGTCGCTTCTGCGACCTCACGTCCTTCCCCAAGGAGTTCCTTTGGGCAGACCCCTCGGGGGCCGCACACCGGGCACTCGGCCTGTCACCGGGGCTGCAGGCGGGGGGCGTCAACGCCTACATGCGCCTGCTGGCAATGTGTGCGGGCATCGGGTCCCCCGGCACGCTCCCCGAGGTGCTGCGAGGATACGTGGGTGACCGGCAAGCGGGCCAGGTGTTCAACTACAGCCCCCAGGATCCGCGGCAGATCGCCTGGGCCCCGTTCTTTGACGTTGTCGGCAAGGGGTACCAGCGGCCCTTCGAGCTCGCCACGCTCCGGTGAGACGCAGGGGACAGCGAGCGAGGGCTGGTCTCAGCATGTGGTTTGTCGTAACTCAACCGTCGAGGCGTGTCGCGTCTGGAAGGCTTGCCAAGTCCTTCCTGTGACACGCAGGCTGCTGAACATGACGGACATTCTGCGTGACTGGGAGGTCCTGCGGCCGCGGGACGACGAGCTGCTGCTGCAGCGGGGTGGCACGCTGGTGATGAGGGGACCGGAACGCGTTTGGCTCCACACGGACAAGGGCATCCTTGGGTACGCAGACGTCGACGAGGTGGTGAGGGTCGCCAAGGCAGCGTGATGGAACGACAGCAAGGGGCGCCAGAGCATTTTTGGGAGAGGTGCTGGGCCCCGCTCGTGGTTTGAAAGCATGCGTGCTGCTCTTTCTCAGCCACCCGTCTTCAAGAGCGAGTGGCCCGCGCGCGAGGCCCACGCGAGCACGCAGCACGCATGTCATCCAGCAAGAGGCACGAAAGCTGAAGAGAAGCATCCGCGCCGCCTGCGTGGCGCTCGACGTGGGCGGCCGGCTGCCGGCCGACGATGCGGGTTCGGGTCAGACCTGGTCCCCGTCGTCGGTGGCGCTCGTGCCGTCCTTGTTGTTGTCGAAGATGCTCTTGTTACGGTAGTCCACGAGGCCCGCGAACTCCTCCTCGATCGCATCCAGGTCCACCTGCAGAGAAAAACCATGACCCGCGGCATTGGATGTGTGACACGCGCATGCACCATTGCCCGGCCATGGCGAGGGCGCAGACGGCGCGCAGTGCGCAGTGTCCGCCGGCACGCGGGGCCGCATCCGCGGCGCACCTTGTGGTGGCGCGCGACCATCTCGACGTAGCGGCGCGTGCGCACGACGTGGGTGTAGACGCGCTCGGCGGCCGAGACGGCGAACCCGACGAAGCCCGAGAAGACCACGGCGATGACGAAGGCCACGACCGTCTCGTTGGCGTACGAGCCCGCGGGGAGGATGAACTGGCTCCAGCCCTGGGCGAAGTTGCCGCGGATGGCCCAGCCCTCGACCACGACCGACGCAAAGCCGGCGATGCAGCCCCACATGGCGCCCGTCTGGGGGCAAGACACGACGAGGGTGGCGGGTGAGTGTTGTGAATACCAGGCAAAAGCCTTGGACAGCGTTCGCACTTCGTTACCCCATGAAAAGCACACTGCTTGCTGGAGACGGCCTGCGGGGCGCTCACCGGCGTCATGAAACCCCAGAGCCCGGCGAAGACGGGGATGGCGATGCAGGCGGCGACGAGGTCGGCGATGAGGAAGAGGGTGAGGACGTTCATGTCCTTGAGGGCAAGAGCCAGGGCGGGGCCCTGGATGAGGAGCGCGGTGAAGCGGGCGACGTAGAGGGGATGCTTGCGGAGGGGCTCCCACGGGATCTTCTCCAGCTCGAGCGAGATCATGGTCGTCATGGCGTTCTGGATCGAGTCGGCGGTCGAGCACACCAGCGACACCACCATGACGATCAGGATGCCCTGCCAGCCCTTGCCCAGCGGGGCCACCAGGTCGAAGAAGGTCAGGTACGAGGCCTGCGGGGGGTAGGGACAAAGGCGCGCCACGTTTGACAGCTCGCACCGGATGACGTCAGGCCCTGGGATGGTGGCGTGCCCCTGGCCTCAGGTTCTGCCCTATCAAGGTCCATCGTCATCCGAATGGTCGGTGGGTGTTCCATTTTATCCTTGACGAGATCTTCACGGGCCGCTCGGGGTACACAGCCGCCACCACACGCCGCTCCTCGGCGGCGCTCACCGTGGCGGCGTCGGCGGGGTTCATGACGGCGCCGATGATGCCCGAGATGCCGAAGAGGATCATGACGGGCATGATGAGGAGGGCGCCGAGGAGGCTGGCCTGCCACAGCTCGCGGGAGCTCTTGGCGGCGTAGGCGCGCTGCCACATGGTCATGTCGAATAGGCCAGAGGCCACGACGCCGATGATGAGGGGGCTGCACTGGCTGAAGCCCACGCTCGACCACCGCGCCGCGTGGTGGATGGCCGACGCGGACGTCTTGGAGAAGTGGAAGCCGGCCGCGCAGCCGATGACCACTGCGCGACAGAGAGGCGGGGCGGTGTCGGGCGGAGAGGAGTGGACAGCCACGCGCCGCAGTCGCCCATGTCGCCGCTGCGGTGTGCGAGCAAGCCAGCGCCGCCGACTCACCGAGGCTGAACATGACGAGCAAGCCAGCGCCGCCGACTCACCGAGGCTGAACATGACGCAGCCCTGCACCATGTCAGTGAGGATGGAGGTGGCCATGCCACCGTAGGCGGTGTAGGTGGCCGACACGAGCGCCACGCCGATGGTCACGTGCCAGTCCGTCAGCGTGTAGTTAGTGAGCGCGGAGATGGCCCCACCTGCGGACGTGTACTGCAGGGCCAAGCCAAGGGGTCCATCGATGTCAGCCGTGGCCACCACACCACGCCGCGCAGCAGCCCGCGGCACCCTCACGGTCGCTCACCTCTGCCACCATGTAGATGAACAGGTAAAAAAGGGACACGAGGAGACCGAAGTAGTACATGACGGTGCCGTAACGCTTCTTGGCGTAGTCGAGAGCCGTGAAGCCCTCCGGCGCCTGCTTGAGCACGCGGGGGGCCAGCCACGGCACTGCGGAGGCGGGACGCAGTAGGCCGGATGCTCGTCTTGTGGCCGCGTGCTGGCTTGTTGCTTTGCAACCCTGCACAGCACTCACGGATCACGTAGGGGAGGAAGAGGGCGACGGCGTACATAATGATGCCCCAGGGGCCCACGTCGGCGCCGACCTGAGGCACGCTGTACACCGTCCACGCCCCCAGGGCGCCGGCGAAGAAGGAGAAGCCCAGCCGGATCCAACCCATCGACTTGCGGGCCGTCTGCGCGCGGCGCGACGGGCGGGAGGGATGACGCCGCGACGGATGCGCGCGAGGATGTGTTTTCACGCAGAGCCGCTGCGACGGTCACCAGGAGGAGGTCGAAGGAGCTCAAAAAGTGGCGGAACTGGGGCAGGGACACGACCCCCGTGGCCACGACGAAGAAGAAGGCCAGGGTCGCGTAGGCCGCGGCCATGCCTTCGTTGGGAGTAAGGTACGCCATCCTGCAGCCACGCGGTGGGCGGAGGGGGCTCCAGATCCGCGCTCAACGCCATGAGAGCATCCCCGCAGCGTCGTCCACCAGCACGGCGGTGCGGGCGTCCTGAAGCCGCATTCCGGTCCCCGGAGATAGCCTCACTTTGTGACGTATCACGCTCGAGACGGCGGTTCCTGTTGGGTGTCTGGGACGCCTGGAGCCCTTGCACCGACCTCCCTACGCGCGTATTAACGCTGCGAGCCATCCGAGGGGAGCCGGGCGTCACACCCCCCGCAGTGCACGCCTCGAAAGTGACGGGAACGCGACTTGCCCGTCGCGGGGTCCCGGCGACCGCAGGCTAACACACAACCGACTCATGGCCCCAGGTTCGCCGGAAGGGGCCCACGCGGCCAAATACACATTCTTGGGATCACCAAAAGCACACAGAGAGCTGGCTGTGCCGCAGGGGCGGCGGGGCGAGGCGGGGCGAGGCCGTTCGAAGGGTGACGGCTGCGCCCAACCAACTCGACGGACCGTAATGCGGGCCCACGGGCGAAGTAGGGCTCGAATCGCGCAATCAAGAACGCGCAGATGGGACTCGCAAGCCTAAAGAGTGCCGACGAGCGCGCAAAAAGTCGGTTGAGTGTGGCCGGGTGACGGCTCCCCGCGCCGGGCCTGCGGCGCCCGATGGGAGTCGGCGCCGCGGTCGACTGTCAAACACGCGCCGGCGCAGTCTCTCGGGGGACGCACCGGTCAGGTTCAGGCCGTATATTCTCAGCCGCGAGCGATTCGCGGCACCGGCGGTCGGCGCAGAGCACTTGATAGTCAGGAGAACTTGAAGACGTGAGTGGCGCAAGGGAAGGGGCGTCGACGCCGAAGAAACAGCAAACTGGGGTTGCCCTCGCCAGCAACACCCTTTGTCAAACGATGTCCAGTGCCATTCAGCCTGGCGCTAGAGCCGTTCTGGGGGTCTGGGCGGGCCCTGGGTGCCGGACCCAGAGCCAGCGCCGTCCCGTCACCAGGGCCGGTTGGCGGGCTTCTCTCGGGGCGGGGGCTCCTCCGCCGTCAAGAACCCTATAGGGTCCCTGTGCTCCCCCGTCCCTTGACACGCCGCGCACCATTCCGTCCCCCTGCGATGGCCAGCGCGTTCTCTGATGACTGGCACCCAGTGCGGGAGAAAGCAGTCTCAGGGGCAGGACACGCAGCAGCAGGGTACCTGGCAAAGCATCGCGGGCACCACTGCGGCCACACGCCCTCCGGCAGCATCGCCACCCCGATGTAGTTGACGCGCTGGTATCCATCGCATCGCGAGCACACGACCCGGCCCGTCCCGGCGCACTGCTGGCAAGGGGGCCGCTGACGCTGCTGCGACTGCTCCCTCCGACGAACGTCCGGCACACCCTTCTGCGTGGCGACAAGCACCGGCTCCTGCAGACGCGGAGCGAAGAGAGGGAGACGGTCGATTGCTGGCCCCTGCCTTCGGAGGTTGCAGTTCCAGAAGCGCAGCGTGTGACGGACCCTTTGCTCCTCGCGTTGGAACCCACTGGGTTCATCGTCCCATGGCGTCAGGCGCACGCGGCAAAGATGGCAGCCGCGGGGGGAAAGGACCGGAGTGGTGCGACCCGCAAAGGCGGCCAGCGGGCGATTCATAGAGTGACTAGACCGATGGGCGATCCTTTCATTCGGTGGCTAGAAGAACGGGCGACGACTTCCTGATAACGCAGGACATCGACAGCGATTAAAAGGCTTGGAATTCCTGCTTTGCCCTGTCGTGCCGTCGCCAGAAAGCTGGCATCGACGAACAAATCCAATATTTACATCCTTACCGATGCCAGCGTTCATCCTTAGATCGAGCACGAGCAGCTCACCTTCCTGCGCTGCCGCATCAGGGTAGGGGAGCAGGAGAGCAAGGCGATGGTGGGCCGCGTTGTCCCGTGGCTCTCCTGGGAGGAGGTGCGTGGAGGATAGCCTCGCTAGAACCAAATCAACGCCGATGTTGTGATGCACTGCGCTTTCTTAACGCCATGCGCGGCGGCGGGCCTCGCTGCCCGCGCCCTCCACGTCGGACTCCCGCCCCGCGCGCAGTGGCGGCGATGCCGGCGGCTGCTCTTCTCAGACGACGCGGACGATAATCGTGCAGGCGTGGGGCTCGTCGAATGCTGGCGCGTCCGCGGCCGCGTGCCGCTAGCGGCGGACGCCACGGCGGCCCTCACGGAGGCTCATTTGCTGGACGCGGGGAGGGCCCCCGCCGACGCTGGGGTCTCAGACACGCTCCTGCGCATGCAGTACTCCATGGCGCTCATCAGGTACCGGCTGGGGCGCTGCGCTCGGGGCCCGGGCTGCGACGCTGCGTGCCGAGTGTTGATGCCGCAGCCCTGTCGTCCGTTCCACTGCGCAGGCTCGTCAACGGCATCTCGGACTCGCAGCAGTCGGGCAAGGTCGCTGCAGCCGTCGACTCGCTCGCGCAGAAGGCGGGGCTGCCGAGGCTTCTCGTGGAGATTCGCCATGCGGCCACGCACCAGCAGCTGCCGGCCCTGCCCGTCCTCAGGCGAGCGCTCCTGGCAGTCCCCAGCTTTTGCTTATGCATGGCATCGATGGAGGGCACTCACCCTGCGCCTTTTCCGGCGCACGCAGGCTGGCGTCCCGCCAGGCGCTGGCGTGGCTGCGGGAGAGTTACTGGGAGCTGCAGGAGTCGTACCTCCGCAAGAGCCGGGAGCGCGTGCGAGCGGCCATCGCGGCGTACCACGCGGAGCGCGTGGAGGGACTCGCACGCGCCCGGCAGGCCCCGACCACGCCTGTTCTGGAGACCCTCGGTGCGCTCTGCAGCCGGGCGAACAGCTGACACGCTCCGCAGACCCCACGGCTGACTTTGGTAAAGCTCATATTCCTACACCGCCACCTGCAGGCTCTGAGACGGAGGAGGAGGGCGACCCGGACGCCACGCCCCACGCGGGGCCCTCGGCAGCGACGCCCGGGTCGTCCAAAAAGGAGCGGGCGCGGCGGCGGGAGGCGGCGATGGGGACGCTGCGGTCCCTCGTGGCCGCGCACGCGGCGGAGGCGGAGCTGGCCCCGGCGCTGGTGGGCGGGGGCGCGTTGCGGCCGCCCCGGGGGGGCGGGGTCGAGAGGGAGGCGTGGCGGGCGACGGTCACCGCGCTTGCCAGGGTGTTCCCTCACCTCCCGCTCCTCCTCGTGTGCCGCGCCTCCCGGCTGGCGTGCGCGGGGGTCCGGGGTGCGACGTGCGGGGCCGATGGCGAGGCGGACGGGCAGGAGGGCGGCGGCGCGTGTTGGGAGCTGGTGGAGTGGGGGCAAGTGGGGCTGGAGATGCTCGCGGCGGGGAGCGACGGTGCGGGAGGCGTGTCTGCCGCGGTGAGGCGCGAGATGGCCAGCTGGGATCCTGCGCAACCCTGTGGGACAACTGGTGAAGTAGACGAGGGTGCTTTCACAGTACTATCTTCACACCTCTTCCTTCAAACGCAGGAGGTGGAGTCTCGACTGGAGGCCGTCCTGGTGGAGTGCATGGCGACGGCGCGTGAGCCTTCGTCACACGCTTCCCGTGCCGGCGAGGCGGCCATGGACGGCGCCAGTCGCGAGGAGGCGGAGGAGGCCCTGGCGCAGCTGGTGCAGGCGATCGCGGGGCACCTGACCGGGCGAGGGAGCGGGGCCAGGGGGACCGGTCCGACCCTAGCGCGGCTGCTGGCCATGGCGGGACAGGCGGCTCGTGCCGCATCCCAGCCGAGGCCCCGGGCCAGCGCGGAGGCCGAGCGTCTTGCGGCGCTGGAGGGAGCGCTGGGCGGGGCCAGAGCCGCCGTGGAGCAGCTGAGGGCCGCGGCTGGGAAGCGCGGGGCTGTCGGGGAGGCAGAGGGGCCTGGCGGGTCGCGGCGCAAGTTCCGGCGTGCCGAGTCGTGGCTGCCGTGCAGCGTGGGATGTCTCCCGGACCCCTTCTCTCTGTCAGGTCGCGTGCCCGACCTGACTGGGATGGCGGCCGGGGTGGGTGCGCAAGTCGCGGGTGACAGGGAAGGGGAGGCGTTAGGAGGACATGCGAAGTTGGGTGTCGCTGGCAGGGCTGCGGTGGGTGACGAGGAGAGGGACAGGGGGACTCTGCAAGGAGGAGAGGGAGAGATAAGAGGGCCGGTTAGTGGAATTGAGGAGGGTGTGGGGGCATGGGAGCGGGACCTGGATGTGTGGGAGATGCGCGGTGGTCAGGAAGGCGACGGCGGAGCGGCGGAGAGCTGGCGAGGGGCTGAGGGATCTCGTGGGGTGGTTATCATTTGCGCGGCAGATGGAGAGGCTGTGGACGTCCACTCGCCCTCGGGGCTGGCGCAGCTCAGGGAGGCAGTGGGGCGGGCGGCGCTGACCATGGCGATCTGAGCGGCTGCAAACTGGAGCGTTGTTTTGTGCATTCAACGTCACGCGATCCCGTCTGCGCTATCTAGGCATTCGGCGGCAGCCACGTCCATCCGCTGCCCTCGGCATCGGCCACAGCCGTAACGCGGGCCGCCCCGCATGCCAGCCTGACCGCCAGAGCAACGAGAGCGACGAGCAGCGCAGCAGCGGGGCTCAGCGGCTGCCCCATGTCCTCCTGACCACTGCAACTCGTAACACACACGCCCTTGTGCCGCAGAGATTTGGGAGTGTCGGTGGACAGGCCCCGGCCGCCGCACCCCTTCACCTGCGTGCCCAGCGCCTCAATCGCACCCGCCTCCGAGCACGCCAAGCCGTGCTGGCCGCATTCCTCCACCACGCCACTGCAAACAGCCACGCGGCTCCCCTCCCCGCAGCACACGACCCCCGACTGGCCACATCGCCAGATGCGACACTCGGTGAGGGTCGCGCTGGCGCCGGTCGTGCAGCACAAGCCGTTCCCGGCTCGGCAGTCGGCGACGTTGCTGCGATGAACGACCAGCGTGGCGCCCGTGAAACACGCGAGCCCGCTGCCTTCCACACACCCCCTGACCTCCGTTTTATCAACCTCCATCTCTGCCACTTCCTGGCAACACACCCCGTAGAGCTTCTGGGTACCTGACACCACCACCTCCCGCACCCTCCCCCGGGTCCCAGCACGCTCGCAGAGGATCCCGCCCTCCGCACACCCCACTACCCGTGTCCTTTTCACCACCACAAGGCCACCACCGGTGCCAACGACCCCATACTGACCCCTCTCCGAGCCGTCGATGCTGCCGCCCACGACGTACGCCTCACTTTTTGCGCCAGAGCATGCCACCCCTTGGTGGGCAAAGCGACTGACGGTCACCTCCTTTATTCTCACCATGCCGCCGCCCTGCACCCACACCGCGTGCAGCTCCGCCACGCCCGTGATGGCCCCGCCTTCCATCTTAAAGCGACTGCCCGCGCCCTGGCAGAACACCCCGCACTGCTGCGCACCCTCAATCTGCGTGGCCGCCACCTCCAGTCGGGCCCCGCCCACGCACTCCACACCGTGCCACCCCGACGCCTTGACAAGGCACCCCGACTGCAACTCCACCGCACTGCCCTCCCCACCGCAGCTGACGCCGCACCGGGCGCTTTGCGAGATGGCCGTGCCAGCTGCGGCTATCACCGCACCGTCGGCGCAGAGCAGGCCGCACTGGCCCGACCCCTGCACCTGCGCTCCCGACAGCGTCACTCGGCTGCCCCTGCCCGTCGACGCCACGCCTGGTCCCCGCGACCGCTCCACAGTCATGCGCTCCAGCTTAGCCTCCCCACCAGCCTCGCAGCGCACGCCACACCCCCCATCAACCCCTGCGCCAGCCATGACACCGCCCCCGGTATCTCTGACGGAGCCCCCTTTGACAGCGACGGCGCTGCCTGGGCCGTGGCAGCGCAGTCCTTGCTCCCTGCACCCCTCAATGGCCGGGACGTGCATCTCCGCACAGCCACCCTCCTGGCAGCCAACGCCCGTCTGGACGTCGCCAATGGACCCGCTGTGGACGACCGCCTTGCTCGACTTGCCCACGCACAGCACCCCAAACTGATCGCACCCTCGCACAGTGCACCGTCGCAAGGTCGCCTTGCCCTGGCGGTCACACTGAACGCCAGTGCCACCCAGGACGTCTTGCACCATCACGTCCTCGAGTGTCAGAACACCCTTAGCGGAGCACCTCGCGCCATGCGCCGCGATGCTGGAGATCTCGACCCGAACGGCGTGCACCTGCCCCCCGCCCTCTGCGGAGATGCCAGTGCCCTCGTGACCCCCGATGTGCTGTACAGCCCCGTCTTCCGCCTTCACGGCGCTCTGGGAGCCCTGGCACTGCACCCCATGCGAAGCGCACTGGTCGATGCGAAAGTGAGCCAACTTCACCCGCCCGCCCCGCTGACACAGCACGCCCCTCTGCACCCCAGCCACCAAACTCCTCTGCTCGGGGACCCCACGGAACCTCACGACGCCCCCGTCGCACACCAGCCCGTCTCCCTGCCCCTCTCCTCCCTCGGGTGGCAGCACCCCATGGACTTGCACCCCAGTCATCTCCAGGACGCCCCCCGACGTGCACGTCGCCCCCGCCTCCGCACACCCCCTGATCTCCAGGGCCTCGACTTTGGCCCGGCCGCTCATCTCCACCCGCACCCCGCTCCCCGCGTGGCCCTCAATCGCCCCGCCCTGGACCGTCACGAGAGGCACTTCGCTGGCCCTCAGCTGGTCGCGCAGCTGCTGGTAGGCCTGCGCCGTGGGCTCCGCAGCGCTGTCCTCGGTCAGAAAGCGACGGGGGCCGCTCAGAGTGGGAGCCACGGCGCGGCCCTGGGGTAGGGCCCCGGAGGGACCCACAATAGCGACACCGGCCCCGCGGCACCCGGTAACGGCGACGTCGGTGAGCTGGGCGCTGCCAGCGAGCTCGCAGCACACGCCGTGCCAGTCCTTGGACCCCGCGACGCTCCCCCGCTCCATCGTCACCCTGCTCCCGGGCCCGGCCACGTGCACCCCGCATCCCATGCACTTGTCCACGTGCGTGTCCCGCAGCTCCGCGCACCCGCCGAGGGAGCACGCCACGCCGTCGCCCTTCATGGCCAACTCCACGCGGCAGTTCTCAAGCACCGCCTTGCTGCCCTCCCCGACGCAAAGGACCCCGCATCGCCGGGCCTCCACCACCTGTGTCCCATTGAGCTGCACGTGGGCCCCGTGGGAAACCTCGACGCCGTCCGCAGCGGCACCGGTGACGACACCCGCGTCCACCGTCGCCTCGCTGCCCCGACCCGTGACACGCACGCCACACCTCGGCGAGTCCTCTACCATGCACGCCGCTATTGCCACCCTCCCACCCTCGGCGCACAGCACCCCGCCCCTCAGCCGAAGATCCCGTAGCTCCACCACCCCTCCGGCCAGCGCCTGCACCACGTACACCCCACCCACCGCGGCACCCTCCGCCTTGATCTGCCCGTTGCGGACCACCAGGCGCACTCCCTTCACCGAAAGGGCCGCCCGCAGTGTCACCGTGGCCCCCTGCAGGTCCACCTCGCCACCTCTGGCAGCCGCCCTGGCAACGACAGCCTCCCAGCCGGGCACAGCCGGGGGCGCTGCAGGCGCTGCGGGCGCTGCGGGCGGCACGGCGTCCGGAGGGCCGTCGTCGTCAGCGATGGGCGCGGCCGGGGGCTCAGGATCCCTCGCGGGTGGCGCCACGTCTTGCCACTGGATGCCCAGGTCGGCGATGGTGGGCAACACGCCTCGCCAGACGCGCTCCCGCAGGTCGGGCCGTATCTCCATCAGGTGCTGGACCACCCTCTCGCGCTTGATCGCGCGCCAGTACCCATCGAACTCCTCCTTCTCGCCAAACACCCTCCCAGGTCGGGGGTTCTTTGGGCATCCTGCGCAAAGGAAGAGGCGGGGGTTACTGTGTCGGGGATGTGTGCGTTAGGTGGTCGCGGGCATGGGTTACTGTGTCAGGGACGCGTGCGATCGGTGGTAAGGGTAGGAGTCCAGGCTCGGATGCTCACTTGGCACGTGCATATGCGCCCCTTCCCAGGACTGGCAGTCCTCCAGGCACCACGCGCAGTAGTGCGCGCGGCAGCTCCCGCACGACACGGCCAGGCACTCGGTAAAGTCCTCGACCTGAGAGACGATCCGGCACCCGGGGCAGCGGAATGCGCAAAGCAAATCCTCGATGAGCCGGGTGTGCGTGGCCACCGCCTGGGCGCCCCCGCCCTGCCCGTCCATCACAAGCCTGTCGAGGTCATCCTGTAAACGCCGCAGCTCTGCCTCCTGCTGCGCCATGGCCCGGCGGCCGTGCTCCCGGCCGGCCTTGTCCAGGTACGTGACGCGCGCCTCCACGGGGGCCTTCGTCATGACGTCCTCCCGTCGGAACACGCTCTCGTCCGGCGCGCACCCCATGGCGCAGACGACGCGGCCGCTCTCGTCCAGCTTCGCGTCGGCTTGCTCGATGGCGCGCCCCAGGCACGCCCCGCAGAGGCGGTGCCTGCCCGCGCTGCAGATGGCCGTGGTCGCCTCCTGGACGCTGCTCTGGCAGACCAAGCAGTCCACCAGCTTCAGGCCCCGCACGATGTCCCTGCGGGGGTCAGACATGCCACAGCTGATGTCACTGACACTGGCCAGACAGACACGCAGGCACGACCGTTACTCACTTGGCCTCCTTGGCGGCCCCGACCAGGTCGTCCAGCGACACTCGGTCCTCCTGGCTGCACCGCAGCGCCTGCGCCAGCTTGCCGCGCAGGGGCTCCGGCACGCAGTTGGGGACCGGGGGTGACCTGCCCAGGCGCTGGTGCTGCTGTATCTGCTGGACGTTGAGGCCCTCGTAGGGCATCCTGCCGGACGCAATGTGGCACAGCGTGGCGGCGGCGCAGTAAACATCCGTGGCGCGAGAGATGCGCCCGAGACCGTCCCACATCTCCGGAGCAGCGTAGTTGGGGTGCGCCTGGAAGTACCGACGCACCGCACCTCCCTGCGTGCACGACAAGCGGGGCCCGACAGTCGCGGCACGGGTCGGCAGGGACAGCGCATCCGCCCTGTCAGAACAGCGCACTCGCCTCGGCCCCCCGCTGGCCCATGATCTTGGCCAGGCCGAAGTCCGCCAGCAATGCCTGGCCATCTCGGTCGAGCAAAATGTTCTCCGGCTTCAGGTCGCAGTGGAGGATGTCGCATCGGTGCAGGTCCCGCAGGCCCTCCACCACGCGCATGGCCACGTCCACGAACTCCTCCTTCGGCAGGCCCTGCCCCAAGTCCGCCAGGCGCTGGGCCATGGACCCCTCGCACAGCTGCATCACGATGTGCAGGCGGCCGTCGACTCTGGCGACGCCGTACACGCTGCATGCGCAACGCGGTGACGAGAAGGGTTACGAAGGCACCGCAAGCCTAGCTTAGCAATGCCGGACGTGCTCCCTGCTCACCGTACGACGAGGGCGCTGTCTTGCGCCACCCTCCGCATCTTGTCCACTTCCTCCCTCCCGGTCCCCAGCAGCCCATCGAGACCAGAGTCATCGTCGAAACGCTTCACGGCGACCGCGAGCTTGCACGACAGCCAGGTTGCCCGGAACACACTCCCTTGTGACCCTGAGCCCAGGAGCTCGCCTATCTCGAGGTCTTCTGGACCAATGACGCGCAAAGGTCCCTCCATTTCTCAATCAGTCAATCAGACGCTCAGCAGGGGCGGGCGAATCCGCCCACGCACAGCCACCAATTTTCCACCGGCAATGTTCGTGCGGACATGTGAACTGCGAGCAGGGATGGTCGAGAACTTTTTTGACCGGAAACTAGAGTCTGCTCAAATGGTCTTGGAACCGCTGCATGGATGTGGGATTGTCAGCTGCTCACGCTGCACGATGCCTCTAAAGACCGTCACCTATTGTGCTCTCCCTTCCCAGCCAATTCCCAATCGGACAACTGTCCGTGCGCGTGGACCTATTGTGCTCCACCGTCACGTTGAAAACCACCACAGGCTAATTGAGGACAAGAATCAGGAGCAGGCGGGCCAGGGCGAGGATGAGGGCGCGGTCGATGCCTCAAGCAGCAGGCCAGGCCTGTCCGCGTCCCCGATGGGACAGCGAGCGCGAAACAGAATACTCCGAATACTTTTAGTGGTGACTAAGTCAAGTCGGTCACGGTCTAAACCTGCTTTCCTACGCCACGACTGGCGTCCACATGCCGCGGGCCAGGCACAGCGCAGCGTAGACGGCCGCCAGCGAGACGGCGTGTCTCGCGACTGCGCGCGGAGCCCGCGCCCGGAATTTGCTGCAGGGCACGAGGGGAGGTAGAACTCAAAGCTTAGATCTCTGGGCGCCGAGCGCATGGAGCATGCACGTGCCTAGACATGATCACGCACCTGGCAACGGCAGCCTGCGCCGCGACCCCCAGCGCCAGCACCGCCATCGAGGGCAGGAGCCCAGAGAAGATCGCGGCGGCTGCGAGTGCGGCGCCAGCGGCCAGCGACCCCGACGGACCCACCACGGCACCGGTCGTGCTGCCCACCACAGCGACACCTGCGGGGCGGTGAGGGAGGGCAGGCGCTTCAGCTGAGCACATGCTGGGGCTGGCCCACTGTTCCGCCGCCTTCACGCGCCCCGTGTCTCACCCAGGTCTGCGCCAGCGAGGCAAACGAGCAGGGGCAGCAGGAAGGGGTTGGCGCTGGCCACCACGCACTCCGCGCCCATGAGCGTCATAGACAGCACCCCTGGTCGGACGCCCACGAGACCCCCGGCCGCCCTGCGTGCGCGAGCGAGTCACGAGCAGTGCGGGTGCGCTTCCCTCAAGAGAATGCGACATTCACTCAGCAGTAATGGCACCGGGCGCACCTGAGCGTCCCCGTGAACGCCGCCAAGAGGGCCCCGCAGATAGCCGTGAACGGCACAAGTCCGAGGGACAGCACCTTGCCCTGGGGCCCCCACAGCTGCACGGGGACAGCGCGGCTCCCAGACAGCGACACGGCCGCGGCGGTGACGGACGCCGCGACTGCCAGCGCTGCTGCGGCGTGCGCGCCCCACGTGAACCGCTCCCGCCTAGTCTCTGCCACGGTGTCTTCCAAAAAGCCAAGGCAAGAGGCGAGGACCGTGGGGAGGGCCACGAGGATCGCGACCGGGTGCAGGGACGACCAGAGGAGGCCGGGCGTGGCGCCGCACACCACTGCGAGCACCGTCGCAGTCGACACGCTCTGCGGCAGTCGCACGCTGTGCGGGGCCCACCATGCTCGCGGCCCCTGCATGCTCACCGGCGATGGCGCCGGCCGCGCGCTCCATGCGCAGGCGCCCGGCGATGGCCGTGAGGAGGGCGCAGACGGACGCGGAGAGGAGGAGCAGGCGGAGGGAGATGCCCATGTAAGGGTCCACCGTGGCGATGACCCCCGCATCAATCATGCCCGCCAGTGCTGTCACAATGACGCAGGCCCCAACCGTCGTCTGCAGGCGACATGGCGTGAGGCACGAGATGAGCGGCTGGGCTCACGTCGAGTTCAGTCGGTCTCCCAGCGCAAGCGACTCACCATGGGCCCCACGCGCATGTCGTCGGCGGTGAGGTCCGCCGCGTCGGTGGTCAGTGCCAGCGCACCACCCGAGCCGGTGGCGATAACCCCCGCACGACGCCCACCGTCCTCCTCCTTGCGGCCCGCAGGCTGGGCTTCCGCAGGCTCGGCTCTCGTGGGCTCGGCTCCCGTGGGCTCGGCTCCCGCAGGCTTAGCTTCCGCGGGCTCGACCACGGGCCGCGCTTTCCGACTGGTCAGCTCTATGTCGCGCGTCCCGATCGGCTCCACGACGCCCACCTCCACACGTGTGTCTGCTCGCAGCACATAACCAGCCTGCGACCCCTCCGGCGCGCCCTGCGACGGTGCTGGCGCGGCGATGGCCTCCGCAGCATCTGAGGTCTCCGATCCGGAGGTCGACGGCTCCGGTTCGGCGCTGGCTTCGGACGAAACCGCCAACTCCACGACCTCCGTCGCCTTCAGGGGCTGCGCCGGCGGCGGGGGAGGACGCCGCCGCACGACAATCGCATTCTTGCTCGGGACGAGAAGAGACACGACGCTCGCGAGGTCGGCGAGGGCCGCGGCTGCCGCCAAACCCACGAAATCGGGATTTCTGTGAGAGGGGGTGAGAGGGACACGTGCAGCGCGCATAGCATCCTGATTTTGACAAATACGTTCTCAGGTGAGGAAGAATGTCTCACTTGGCCACGCTCTTGTCCTCCTTCGACCTCTCCAACAGGTTCATCAAGCGCCACGGCGCGACCTGCTGGTGGCAGAGAATCCAGGCTGTTTGGGCAGCCACGCGCAAGCGCGGCAGCATCTGCATCCCCCCCTGTCACCTCGACCCTTCCCTCCTTCCCATGTGTGTCTGAGGTGGACGATGCACGGCGGATGGCCGGGGCGCGGGGCTGGGGACCCGACCCCGCCCGAACTCGCGCCGCTTTGGCGCTCGCCCCTATCCCCTGCATCGGGGCCCGCATCCTGTCTTGGGGACAGTGCCAGGAGTCTTGCTCTCAAGCAACGATGAGAGAAGTTCACAGCGCCAGAGGTCTTGCTGGTCCAGCTGTTGCAGCTTGGGACGACGTCTGGGATCGAGAGGGAACCCTGGCAAGTCTCCCTCTCATGAGTGGCTGTGATTCCGTAGCAAAGCCTTGGCCAGTTACAGAGCTCCCTAAAAGCGACACGCTGCCATCCCTGCTTGTCAGTTTATAGTCGCGATTCGCGACCGTTTCGGTCATGTCGTGTTCCGTCTACGCTGCATCGCTAGCTCGGGGCCATGCGCTGGCTGGGCCGGGCCCACGGTGCCTGCCCCGGCCGTGCCGGCCTTGCCGCGCCGTCGTGGGGAAAAAAGAGGCGTGGGCGGTGCGTGGAGGGGCATTTACTCATCAGCGGAGACGCACAGTATGTCGCACAGTTCGTTTGTCATTCCTGCCCGCTTCCACGCCCCTCAGGACAAGGCTCTGGACGATGAGTTTAGTCGCCGGGACATCAGCCTGGATCCGGCCGGCTATTTCGTCATCCGCGTCGAGAAATCCGACCGTCTCATCGTCGCTGACTTCTTCACGAACGTCATCAACAAGAACGGCGTCGCTTGCGACCCCGAGACCGGCAAACCCATTCCATGCTCGGGCGGCGTGCGGCGCGAGCCCACGGCGACCTACCGCGCCCGCACGGCGAAGGAGATGCAGGTGCTGCTGGAGGCCGACATGGCGAAGCGCGTGAGCAAGCTCGACCACGCCATGTATTTGGGGAGGGAGTTTGCCAGGTGGGCTCGGCCTCTCCCGTCACGACGGTCATCGGTGCCGCTTGCATCTCCTTGCATCTCACGGCTGACCCGTCGTGACCTCATTGCAGGGCAGAGATCTCGTTGTTGGACGGTTCCTACGATTACATCCAGGACTGAGGTAGTCGAGCGTTTCAACTGTGTACCTGCACCTGTGTACCTGTGCATCATCAGCACCACGCTGCCTCGCCCACTGTCCCATCCTAGGCCGTGGTACGGTGCTCAGACTCGCGCGGAGATCCAGCGCGGCCCGCATCGTCCAATGGACTTTCGGGGGCTCCCGCGTCGTCCGCGCTGCTGGGCGCGATCAGGCAGAAGAACTCCCCACGGGCTCGCTGCGGGGGCACCACCACCCGGCTCCGTTCCGAAATTGCGGGTCGCTCCAAGATGGCCCGCAGCGTGTCCTCCGCCTCCTTCGCCGGACTCTGCGAGGCACGGACGAAACCGATCACTGCTTTATGACGTGGAGCTACTGCCCATGTCGCACACACACCTCGGGCAGCTCCGTCGGCGCACAGCCCCGGCCCGGATTCGCGCACGCGAGCGTCCCACGCGGCCCCGCCGCGCCTCGCCTTGCCCTGGTCGTCTGCGCCCCCCGCCGCCTGAGCCTGCTGCCGGCTCCCCATCTTGACGACCAGCTTCACCGCCTTATGGCCCTCCAGGAACGACACCACCCTCCGCAGCTTCGTCTGCAGATCGTGCTCCGCGATCGAGGCCGTGAATCGCATCTCCTTGGCCCCGGAGTCCTCCGCCACCTCCACCATTTGCTTGGCGCTGGGACGCTGGGGCCGGGACTCCACCGCCGCCCTCTCACCCCACTTGAGCAGCTTGCACACCACCAGCACCCCACCCTCGTACGGCTCGCCGCTTGTGAGCTGCGAGCGCAGAGCCCGGAGGGCCAGGCTCGCCGCGACGCCCCAGCCCGGCCCAGCTGCCATCTCTGTCAACCCATCCATCCATCCAAGCCGCGACTCCTCCACCCATCGCTCGCCTGCATGAGGTCCGACCCGGCCGCCCGCGCCTGGCGGACGGCGTCTGCCAAAGCCATGACCGAGTGCGTCCCGTCCGGTCGGACGACCCGCACGTGGTTGGCGCGGATGGCCCCGTTCACCGCATACTTCCCCGACGCAGTCCGTCGCGGCCCCGGTGCCCCGGCTGGCCCTCCTGTTCTCCGGACCGGGCCCTCCTTGCTGGGTCGCTCTTTCGCCAAACCCTGCGAGGGACATCAAGGCGCAGACTGGGCTCCCCGCGCTGCCACCGCCGGGCCGTTGGATCCTCCCAATCATTGAGCAGAGCCGCTGAACCGAACGGGGCCAAGCGTGGGCCATGCGATGCCCGCACACACCTTGGCGGAACCGCCATGCACGTCCTTCACGACCGGTCGCGCTGCGTGCACGATGCCGGGCACGATGACGCAATCACGCGGTGACGATGCCATTTTGCAACAGCTCCTACGACGACGCGGCCCCGCAGCGCACCTGGATGCGAGTGCTCCTTGTGGCGCCCCTTCTCGGGCAGCTTCGCGCCGAAAGAGAGCCATCGGGCACCGCCGACGAAAGGAGACGAGTGGGTCTGCTCTCTTGCACGAGCACCGCATCCCACTGATGGCGCCAGCGACCCAGACGCACGACCTGCCGAGCTGAACGGGCCCAGGAGCGCGGGGTCCACCAGAGCGCATGCGCCGTGCGTGAATTGCCGGGCCCGAGCAAGTCGCGTCAGGAACGCGGCGGGCATGGCGATTCCAGCAAGAATACAGCCGCGAACACGACGAGTTGCTGCTTTGGTGCCTACAACAGCCCAAAATGCTCCATCTGGATCCTAGACAGAGTGTCCCATGATTTCATGGCATCCCTCTGGAAGTGTCGGTGGTGCAGGGGCTCCAATCAGCTGAAGCGAGCGAATTCTCTTGCAACAGTCCGGCGTGCCAGTCCTCTTCGTGGCCGCAGCGACGCGAGCGGGGGGCATTTGGAGAAAGTAGCCTGTTCCAGCAAAGTCGCAGGGCAAGGAACCCTTGTGCAATGGCCCTGGCGGACGCGGACGAGGACAGCAGCGACGGCGAGGGCTACGTGCTTGGGGTGCCTGCCGTGGACGCGGATGGGCTCGTCGAGGCAAGACGTGCAACTGAACGGTTTCCTTGATGTTACGAAATGACATCGCGCCTATTATTTCACTGCGATAGAAGCTCTTCGCGACGGGCACTGCGGTTCACGATACCCCGCAGACTCCCCCGATTTGCCGCTCCGCCGCGGGCACGCGCACGACCCAAGCTGATGAGCCTCAACAAAGCCATGAATACTTGTCGTTGGAGTCCCACGAGCACAAGAAATTCGCCACAGGTGAGAACGGCATGCACTCCGCGTGCCCACTGCGCGCTGCGCCCCCTCGCGTGACCGGCGTAGTGTCTGCGCCCATTCCGCAGCCTCCGAGCTCCAGTTCGACTTCCGTCCGACGGATTGGGACCTCGAACGGGACGGAGCGGGCCCCGCGGGATGCCGGGCGCGCTTCACGATGGACGCGGACGTGACAGGGCACGGATCCGCGGCCAAGCGCCTGAACGGCCACGAGCGCGTGCGGCCCCTCGCCGAGGGCGCACACGGCAAGCTCCTCGTCTACCGGTGCCTCGCCACGGGCGCCTACCGCTGTGTGAAGGTCTACCACAAGCGTCGCATGCGCCGGATGCGGACGGGGGCCCTGGCCACCGGCCTGTCGGACATCCAGCGCGAGTGCCTGGCCTGGGGACGCATCGACTGGCACCCAAATGTCGTCCGCGTCCACCAGGCCGTGTGCGACCCCGAGAGTCCCAAAGTGTACCTCCTCATGGACCTTCTGCCCGGCGGGAACGTGCTGTCGCCTGGGCCCTACGACCCGCCGCCCACGCTGGACGCGGCCACGGGACGGCTCGTCCTCTCGGATGCGCCGGCGGTGGACACAGAGTCCTTTCGTGCCGTCGCCGCCCTTCCTGCACCGGTGGTGCGCACCCGCATTCGTGACGTGCTTCGGGGCATCCAGCACCTGCACCGCGCCGGCATCGTGCACGGGGACGTGAAGCCTAGCAATCTGCTCCTGGCGCCCGATGGATTGGTCCAGGTTTCGGACCTGGTGAGGGCTTCTGGAACACACAGTGTTTGACCAACAGCATGCACTGGCGCCGACATCCTCAACCCCATGCATGGCGACTAGCCCCGCACAGAGCTTTGCGGACCGCCTCGATGGCCGAACTGCAGCCGTGTATCGTTGTCCAAGAGCCATTGCACTTGCTGAGTGCCCGCACGCTTGCAGGGCGCTGTACAGGTGGTGGACCCAGCGGACCCTCGGATCGACAGGTCCATTGGCACCCCGGCCTTCACTGCGCCCGAGTGCTGTCGCGGGGGGACCTTTGACGGCTTCAAATACGACGCATGGTGAGTCTGTGTGCCTTCTGGGGTCACCACGTGCTGAACTGCAACCTGGCACAGGGAAGAGTAGGGGCGGTCAGCACGCAGGATGACGCTAGAGATCAAGCAACCCCGCAACGCCCCTTGCAATGCGCTTGCTCTGTTCCAAGGCATCTTCCAAGTCACGTGCTCCCTGATGTCGCGTGATTGCAGGTGCGTGGGCGTGACTCTCCACCTCCTCCTGTTCGGTTGCATGCCGGTCTGGTCCCCCAGCGCCGACGCCCTCTTTCGTGCTCTGGAGGGCTGGGACGGCACTCTCGCGTGTGTGCCCATCTCTCTTCAGGACCCACAGCAGGGTCGTGAGGACGAGAGGCACGCTTGGCATTCAAGGCAAGGCTGTGGCGACGAGAGCGGAGCGGCGGAGGAGGGCATCGCAGCTGCGGGCCATCTCAGCTCGTCTCCCCGCCTGGTTTCTGACGGGGGCGATGCCCCGGGGCCCGGTGTGTCGGAAAACGAGGGGCAGTCGCCGCGGCGCAGTGACGGGTGCGCGGCGGATGATGAGGTTGGAACCCTCAGTTGGCCTAGAGATTTGATCCAGGTGCTGTGCGGCCTCCTCTGTCGCCGGCCCGAGGACCGCCTTAGCATAGACAAGGCAGCGGCGATGCTGGAAGCAGCCACCGGCAAGGCTTAGTCATCTGAGGTTCAGTCATTCGCATAGCGACCGCTGTCGAGAGTTCGGCTGTTGAAAGCGAATGCTGGCCAAGTGAACTGAAATCCTGCTCATGAAAGAAACTGCTGGTCAGGAAACGAACACCGCGAAAGGACGAGTGGCCTTGCAACCACGTGTCGCTCGTCATGCTAAGCCACCGTCGTCGCCGGCTGCCACCGCACCCCAGCCAGCGGAGCCATTCGCCGCTCCCTCCACCCCACCCTCCACCCCATCGCCACCCACCCCACCGTACGCAGCCCCTAGACTGTCGCCCCCGTCGCCGGCCCCTTGCGCGTACCCATACGACCCCCAAGCCTCTGCGCTCGCCCCATCGACTTTCGGCGTCCCACCCGTGGCGCCCCAGCCACTCCCACCCACGCCTGCACCGCCACCGTCCCCCGCCCCATCGCCACCCCACCCAAGTCCCCCCCACATCCCGACGCCCTCGTTGCCCCCGAGAGACGGCTCCGCAGACCTCTGCCGCGTCACTGGTGCGGACTCCGCCTCACCGCCAGGTCCCACCTCAGAGCTCCCATCTTGTGCGTTGCTTCGACCGACCTCGCTGCCCGTGACGGCGCCCCCATTGCCCCCAGAGCCAAACCCATTCGCAGCTACGGTGGACGGCTCGTTGCTCTTCTCTCCTGCCCCCACGCCTTGCGTGCTCGACGATTTCTCCGGCACAAAGACGGCGGGCTTGGGCGGCGCCCCAGTTGACGCGCCGCCACCCCCGCCGCTGTCGGATGCGACGGGCATGAACGGCCGGAACGGGACCGGCGCGGCACCCGATGCGCCGGCTGCAGCGCCCGGGACCAGCGGCGACGGGCCCTTGACGCTTGCAGTGGCGGAGGGGGCGGCTGCGTCACGCGGCCCCTCTCCCAAAACATCCACGAACCGGGACCGTGGCCGCCTCCCCGCAGCGGCCGTGGACGCAGAGGCGCCCGTCGCGGACGACCGCGCGCTGGCCTCGCCCCCGCTGCCCGCGATGTCGGCTCTGGGGGTCGGCGTGGCGGGGGCGGAGGTGGGCGGTGGCGGCGGGGGCCCTGCGTCTGGGACAGACTCGTCGCCCTCCTGCCTCCAGCATCCGAGCTTCTCGTCGAAAAAGAACTTGCTTTCATCCCCGAGCTTGATCTCCTTCCCGCCCTGCGACGGGACGACATGCGACATCAGAGGCCCCACACCTCACCCAGCCCAGCCAAGCCCAGCCAAGCCAATCCCAGCCCAGTCGAGCTGAGGCGGTGTGATTGTGCGCCGCGCAACGTTCCCCGGCCACTAACATGGACTCCATAGACACGACACACGGCACAAAAGCACCAACGCTCGCCTTCTTTTTGCTAAACGTCTTCACGATCCCGCGCAGGATGCTCCACCCGCCCCCGCTCCCGGCCCCGTCCTGTCCATCGCCCTTGACGTCCCCCAGCTGCGGCGAGGACGCAGAGGGCTTGCCCAGCGCCTCCGTTTGCGTGGCATCCTTGGGGCTGGCAGCCACGGCGCTGGTGTCTTGTGCCCCGTCCCTGCCGAGGCCTAAAAGAGACATCGCAGAGCGGGGCCCTGAGCTGCGGGGCGCAGGGGCCGCGTGGCCCGCGCCGCTGCTGTCGGGCGACGGCGCCGCGATGACGGAGGGTGAGGATGCCGGGGCAGACGCCTCCATTTGCGACGCGGTGTGGCGAGGCACGGGAGGGCCGCCGCTGAAGGAGTTGGGCAGGTCGGAGGGCTTGCGGGAGTGCGGGCGGCTGGGCGCCCGGCTGGACCCTGCGTGCGGGTGAGAAAGGGCAGAAGGTGAGCTGGGTTTTGCATGCACCGGGACTGCCATGGTGGCGACCATCGTGTGTCGCTAGCTCTACTTGGGAAGGCAGAGTAGCCAGGCGGTCACCGGTGACGAATTTGTTGATCCCCATGTCGATCCACCGCGTGAAGGTGCCGAGGATCCCAGACGCCTGCGGCTGGACATCGTATCCCAGGGCGCCCATGTGGTGGGTGAGGCGGTCCTTGAGCTGAGTCAGGTAGTCGTGGAACACCGCCAGAGAAGGCGGCATGCCACCGCCACCGGACACGACCGCCTGCGGGCGCCAGACGAGCGATGGGGGCAAGCGTGACACCGCACTGTGCCATGGCAGTCAGCAAGAGAGAGGCCACGGCAGAGAAGCTTCCACATCGCGAAGCAGCTCAGCATCTCACGCCGAGTCGCGTTTGTCAACAAAGCAACACAGCATAACCCTGTGACGTCCCATCCCAGGTCGCCGGATCGGGGACTTGCCTTGAGCGACGCCTCCATTGCAGAGCAGCACTGCAGGGCCTTGGGCAAGACGCCCATCTCCGCGAGCAAGTGCGCGTGCAAGAGCCTCCAGGGAAGCACGGAGGCCTGCACATGCAAGCCCTGCAGGACAGTCGGGACAAGGGAGCTGTCATCCAGGGGAGTCCAGTCAAGCTCTAAGCATGGAGGGTTCACATTTCATGCACTGTCATCCGAATGAGCGGTTCAGCAGCACATGACCCTGCCCCGTGCGGCGCGCGGCCCCACCAGCGGCGCCGTGCTGGGTCCCAGCGTGGCCTCGTGCAGCTGAGTCAGGTGCAGCGCCTCCAGGGTCCAGTACCCGCGGCCCAACAGGTGGTCGCCGCCCAGCAGCACGACGCCCGCGTTCGGGCCGTGAGGCTCAGGCGCCGCCCCAGCCGCCACCAAACACGCATGCCCCCGCGCCACGCTGCCTTGGCCGGCCCCGCTGAGCAGTGCCCGACCCAGCGCCACCAGAGCCTCTGCGGAGCTCGGTCCAGGCAGCGACACAAGGGCCGCTGCGTTCTGGCGCCAGTGTGCCAGGAGCGCGGGGTCGGCGCGGGGTGCGGCCATTGCTGGCGCCAGTGACGGCGCCAGATCGAGCGTGTCACCGCTCGCCACCCCATGCTCGTTCGTGCTCTTGAGAGACGAGGAGCTCAGATGCCGCTGCAGGGCCCTCTGCCCGCGGGGCGCCAGGCCCAGCGCAGAGAAGGCCATGCTGGCAAGGGACGACGCCGTCTGCGTGGCAGGGGCAGACAAGTGCAGGGTGACGAGACCATGCCACGCCTCATCACATGTGTGACTCCACCACTCGCATGCGTTGACTGAGGGCGTGGCTGCATGTGCCGACTCGCCTTGCTGAGTTCCCCGGCATCGTCGCCCTTTCGAGGGGCCAGGAGCTTCCCCATCGACGCAATGAGCTCCGACTGCGGCGTGAAGGCTGCTTGCGGGGCGCCGCCCAGCGTCAGCAGGGCAGACCTGTGGGCAAAGCGAGCGTTGCGTGTGCTGGCTCGCCCCGCCATGCTGTGGCAGAGCACAATCACCATCCCGCCGCTCGGCGCCTGTCCCACGCACCGCAACGGTGACCCCGGGGAGGTGTCAGCTGCCGCCATCGCTGCCGCCGTGAGCGCCAGTGCCTCGCCACCCAGACGCGAGGCCACCAGCACCGCCACCCCCCAAAGACGACCCCGCGCCGCCGCCTGCAGCGCGCCCCACATGTCGCCCCGGACCAGGCAAGCTTGGCACTGCGCCGCCGCCATCTCTGCCGGGGTCGCCTCAAAGGTCGCCCCACCCGGCGTCGCACCCTCCGAGGGCCCCTCCCCCGCCCCCGCCAGCCCCCGCCCGCCCAGCCAGGCCGTCGGCAGCGACTGCGCAATCGCCGCCTCGGCTGCCTGGCCCCCAGATGCCGGTGGGAACAGCACCGCTGCTAAGGACGGCCCCGACTCCCCAAGAAGCCGTGCCCGCACCAGACCCCACAGCGTCGCCGCGTCCTCGCTGTCTGCGCTCGCGGCCTTCTTGGCCACGTACTCGCTCAGCGCGGCGCGGGTCGACGCCGAGACGGGCGCTGGGAACCCCTCTAGCTCCTCCAGCACACGTGACCAGGTCCCCGCCCCCGCCGCCAGCAGCCCTGGACCCGCGCCGCCGCCCCACTGGGGCACGTCCGGCGCCGGCACCTCCTTCTCCGGTCCTGCTCCGGCGGAGGCTCGGCCCAGGGCCTCCCCCGAACACCACGCCCGCCAAGGGGCCACCATGACCTCCCCCACGGCACCGGGGGTGGCCCCTGCGACGGCGACCCGCCCGCCGAAGCCCAGGCACGCGGCGAGGCCCGGCGCGCGCCCCACGTTGCAGACGCGCGCCTCCGCGGAGCTCCCCGGCGGCCGGTCGACAATCTCTGGGGTACGGGCGGACCGGGACGGCATGAACGTAGGGTGCCCCGCTGGACCGGGCGCGGCATGGTTACTCGGAACCGCTAAGAGCTGGGCGGTGGAGGCGGCCGCGTTCCCTGTCCCCGTCGCGCCGAGGGGCGACCAGGGCTGCGTGGGGTCGGGGTGGCTGCCATGTGCGGCCCCTGATGCCATGCCCTGCCCAGCAGCCGCCACAGGGTGCGTGGACGTCTCAGAGTTCCACCCGCCCCACGACTGCCCGCCTGACGCATGCCCGGCCCCCCACCCTTGTGACGCTGTGACGCTCGGCTGCCCGCCCCCGCTGTCCGTGCTTTGGGTCCACCCCGCCCCGACCTGGCTTGCCTGCTCCTGGCCGCCACCTGTCGATGCTTGCGATCCCCACCCCCACGCGACCTCACCGCTCTGCCCTGCCGCTGCAGGGGCCCAAGTGTTCCCCTGCCCAGTGCCACCCCAGCCGCCTTCACCCCCCGACGCGGCCGCAGAGGGCGCTGCCGACGTCACCGGCGCTGCTCCCGCGATAGCCGCCGTCCCAGGCACCCAGGGGACACCGGCCGCGGCGCGCGACGGCACTGGAGTGGCCCACACCGTCGCTGTGCCTGCATATGTGCTTGCGCCCCAACCCTGCGAGGTCTGCTGCGCTGCCATCGACGCGCTGGAGGCCGCTGCGCTGCTCGCTTCGCCTGTAGCCCAGCTCCCGCCCCACCCTCCCGCCCCATTCGCCCCGCCCGATCCTCCCTGATCCCACGCCCCAGCACCTGTGGACCCCGCTCCCGTCGTGCCCTGCACAGGCATGCCCCCGCTGGTTCCCACAGTCGCCGCAGAAGACTGCCAGGACCCTGCCCCCACGGCTGTGCTCTCATGACCCGTGCCCCACGCCTGCTGGCCGTATGCACCGTATGCCCCATGCGCCCCGTAGACAGACGTCGAAGCGGGCCCCTCCGCTGACACACGCGACGCGGCGACGACCCGCGGACCGTGCGAGTGAGCCGCATACCCCAGCCCGTAGCCTGGGGTGTGCGTGTAGGGCAGGGCTCCCCCGTATGCCGGCTGGCTCTGAGCAACCTGACCCCCGGACGCGCCCACACCGCCCGCCCACGCCGCAGCCTGTCTGCTGAAGTCTCCCCCGCCCGCAGGCCACCCGCCGGATGCCGTGGGCGCCAAAGGGGCAGCCCCACCCGAAGCGTGGGTCGGGGCGGCGTGAGGGTGGCCGGGCGCCTGGTCGCCGGCTACGGTCCCGAAAGCGTCCTGCAGACCCTCAAAGAAGTCGACGTCATCGCCAGCGGGCGTCCCGGCCGAAACGGGCATCGTGCGGGCAAGCGGCTCCAGCCACCGAGACGCGGCGGTCGGGGCGAGGCCTGGTGACGGTGGGCCCGGGCCGGACACGGACGGCCTCGGCGATGCGGGCATGGCGAAGGGGTTGTGGTCCATGACGCGGAAGTTCGGAGAGTCTCCTTTGGATGGGGCGGGCGGCCCAGCGTTGGCACTGGCGTCCCCTTGCGATGTCAATGGGTCCTGCGGTCCCTGCCCCGCCTGCCCTGGGGCAGACGTCGCAGCGGGGCTGGCCTCATCGCCGGGCGGCTTCGGCGACAGCGCTGGGCTGGACGAGGAGGCTGGGGGAGGGCTCCGGGGCGCGTCGGGTCCCGGCTGTGCCGCACTGCGCGTGGGCCTGGCACCATCCGCGGAGAGGGGCGCAGATGAGCCTGCAAGAGGAGCAGGCATGAGACGCATCGAGAGCCCGCGGCATTGGGTGAGAAACCCTTTGGGAGCAACCTTTGCGATGCCCCAGCCCAAGCATTGTCCCCAGGGAAGCAGCGCCAGCCTCACCCGGCGGTCGGTCCCATGACGTTTCGCGCGTCTCCTCGTGGAAGTAGTACGGATCGCCCTGGTCGTCGTAGGCCACAAACCATCCGTCCGGCAGGCCCACCTGCGCGGGAGTGGGATACAGGTCCCATGCGGATCCAAGCGCTGCGTGCCCCTCTTCCAACGCCAGGCAATTAGGTACATTGCGACGCCTCGAACGCGCACACGTAAACAACGCTCAGCGCAGCACCAGACCTGCAGCGGGTCGGACTCGGTCTCCGCTGAGGCGAGCGAGGCGGCCTCAGACCGGGGGTAGTCGCGCGCTGATGACATAGGACCCCATGACTCTATGCGGTGGCAGGAGGTCGCGTGGGAGGCGGCAAGCGACCCATCAGTGCTTCAGCCATGTGTGCGAACACCTTTGGGGCCGGTTGCCGAAGCGAGGAGGGAATGTGAACAGCCGAAGCAGCGTAATTAAGAAATGTCGTCATCCACGCGAGGCAGATGGCACCGGAGGACGACCCGCATGCACCTGAGCTTGCGTGTCAGTGACGCTGCCGGGGCGCCCTTCTGCATGCGGCCAAGGCGGCGTGCGATGCCACGCCCCTGTACATCACCATTTGTGTGAGTCATAGCAGTCGTTGCAGTGCATTTCCCAGCGGATCCTCGAGCAGGCGGACAGCAGGTGAGGCCTGGGCCCCACATTCCGCCTTCCCTCCTGCGTTCCCATAACCGGATATGTAGAGAGCAGCTGGAGGCTTGCGGTGTCGGTGCGGGCCCCTGTCGGCAGCCAGGAGAGGTCCGAGCATCTCCCGCCTTCGCCCGCCTTCTCCGGCGTGGCGGGCCTTCGCTGTTACTCGCTTTTGCATTTGTGCGATTGATTGCCCGTCGAGCCAGGGCCTTTCTCGGCACCAGGTGCGCGCGGGACCTTCCTCGCCCCCTGCGACCTCAGTTGGGGCCTGTGGGAAGTGCCGGGCTCCAGGAATATCTTATCCATGTGTGTTTCCTCGAAGGCCATTTGCGGGGCGCCAGCGAGACCTCGTGGCGGCGGGCGGGGGCAGTAACATGTCAGCCGTGCATGCACCGCGCCCAGTCCCCGCCAGCGCGTCCGCCCGACTCCCTTGACATGCAGTCGCTCCTGTACATGTAGAGGACGTGCTGGGCGTCGCGTCCAGTCGCGCGCACTCACCGCTGGAGTAGCTTTCCCGCACAGCTGCAGGGCGCACAGGCAAGGGCACTCTCGCCGGCGGGGACCCGGCAGCAGCTCCAAGCGCTTCAGGTGTGTCAAGCACGGAATTATGCGTTCTATCGCTCTGAGTCGGTGCCAGCTCAGGCCCGAGCGCGCGCGCGGCGCGGCGTTCTGCTCTGAACATGCGAGGGTGGCCCTCCCCGCGCAGGCGCCCCGGCGAGGCGGCGGGTCTCGACTGGTCAGCTCCGGAGTCCCCGGCGCTAGAGCTCCTACGCGGGGCCCAGGGTCGGAGCGGGGTGGTCAATGGCGTACACGGAGCAGGTCTACACGCACGCGTCCGAGCCTCAGGCCGTGACGCAGCGGCGTGCGAAGTACCGGTGAGCCCCGTCTCTGTTATGTTTAGAACTCCACTCAGCTTGCGAGCCGTGGCGGCAAGCATGCGTGCGAGCTCGACTGCAATGCGACAAGCGCATCTTGGTCCATGTGCAGAGACCCGGAGGAGAACCCCGCCATGATGGCGTCGAACATCATGTTTGATCGGCGCGTCGTTCGCGGGAATACCTACGCGGCACGGGTGAGCGACGGCGGGTTGCCAGGGGCGAGCGACCTGTCCCTGGGCCTGTGCGTCACGCTGCCCTCGTACCACCCGCAGATCCTTCCCGTCGAGCCCACGACGACGATGTCGACGCTCAAGCGGAGCACGAGGGGCTCGACGGGCGTGAAGCCCCAGCCGCTGGGCGCCCCGGAGCCCGTGGAGGGCCGGCGTCACATCGACATCCAGACCGACGCGTACCTGGAGGAGCTGACGGACATCGTGCCCGAGGAGGACGCGACGACGCAGACGGAGGCCTTCATCGACCGCCCGCCGACGCCGCTCTTCATGCCCCAGAAGACGGGCATGGACGCCGAGACGCAGATCGAGCCGGGCGACCTGTTCGACTTCGACTTCGAGGTGGAGCCCATCCTGGAGGTGCTCGTGGGCAAGGTCCTGGAGCAGGGTCTCATGGAGGTGCAGGAGGAGGAGGAGCTGGCGGCCATGCGGGCGCACCAGGAGCACTTCGAGCAGATCCGCAACGCCGAGCTCATCGCCACCCAGCGCATGGAGGAGGCCGAGAAGCGCAAGATGCAGGAGAAGGAGAGGCGTCTCGCGCAGGAGCGCCAGCGGGTCGAGCGCGAGAGGACCGTCCGGTGCGAGCTCGCGTGCCATGTGGCACAGGTGGAGTTCCCCCGGCCAGGGCGGCGGCAGCCTCACTCCTCTGCGCCGACCGCGCCCGCAGGGAGAAGGTGGCGGCGTGCGCGTTCGCGCGCGGCTACCTCAACGGCCTCGTGGGCACCGTCTTCCAGCACCTGCGCGACCAGGGCGTGTTCTTCGACCCCGTGGAGCGCGAGGTGCAGGGCTCATTCCTGCCCGCGCTGTTCGACCAGGCGACGGCGCACCTCAGCCGGGAGGCGACCGCCCGGCACGCGGTGCACGCCATCGTCCTCCAGGCCGTCCGCATGCTGCGGGACGAGAAGCAGCGTGCCGAGCAGGCGCGGCTGGACGAGGAGCGCCGCCGCGAGGAGGAGGCGCGGAGGCAGGCCGAGGTGAGCAAACGGGTGGTTGCCGGCGTGCTCCTGGGCGTCGGGCCTCGGCTGAGACGGCGGATGAAAACGTGCAACGTTGCGTCCCTCCGTGCAGCTGCGTCGCAAGAAGGCGCTCCGGGAGGACCGTCTCTTCGCTGTGCACGCCTCCTGGGCCCTGGGCGAGATGGAACCGCGCGCGATCCCGGAGGAGATCGCGGCGCAGACGCGGGCGGACTTGGAGGCGCGTGCGGCAGAGGGGGCGCAGGCGGCGACCGAGGCGCAGCGGCAGGAGGCGGGGTCGCGGGCGCGGGCTGCCGCGGCCGAGGAGGCGCGAACCGAGGGCCTCGAGGAGGGCTCCGACGAGTACGAGGTGGGGCAACGTGGGATGGCCAGGCCGCTTGGCAGCCGTGGCATGTGCATGTCAGGTGGCTGATTGTGGGGAACCTGGCTCGCACGCAGGAGAAGGTCCAAGGGGCCTTCGACGCCGCCGCCGAGAGCGTGGAGGAGGTGGCAGCGGAGGACGTGTCGGACGCGGCTGTGGTGGCTGCGGTGGTGGCCAGCGATGCGGTGCCCAACATCCGACAGACCCTCGTGGAGGCGATGCAGGCCGAGTTCCCTGAGGAGGCGGCGCGCTGGCTATCCGAAGACTGGGATCCGGATGCTGACGAGGGGCCCCCGGCAGCCGAGCCGGCCGAGCCGGCCGAGTGACATGTCAGAAAACTAGCGAGCTCGTGGTGCACCCTGTATCGGCGCTCCCGACGCCGTGGATCTTGAATATATGCGTTTTGTGCCCCGCCTCGTCCTCCCGCCGCTCTCCAGCTTCCGCACGATGTCTCGGCTCACGGTCCTGGCCTTTTTGGCGGCCCTGCTGGGTGCCGCGCACGCCGCGACTCTCCGGAGCGAGCTCAATCCCCAGGTGTGCGGAAAGGGCGCCCATCGTCCGCGCATCGGAGAGGGTTTCCTTCGGAGAGCGTTTCCTGGAGTTTGCGCCTTGAGGCAGCTTGGAGCGATCGCGCGGCATTGCCGATAAGGGATGTGTCGCATCACCCCACGCGTGGCAGCCCGGATCTGCCGTCCCCCGCGCTCGGTGCCTGGTCCAGAACTTTCAGGGCGAGCTGGGCGAGGGACGGCGCGCTTTGGCCGCCAATGGGCATCCTGCGTCCTGTGACCACACATAGAATAGCTCGCCGATGATTCTGTCTGCATGGGATGGCTCCGCGCCCGGAATCCACCCCGACCCTGAGACCCGCTGCCCGTCTCCCGAGCGGCCTCTCAGTGTCACGTCATGGCGCCCCGCTCGCTGTCGCGAGAGCGCCTGACATTAACATGCCATCGCGCCCTGCAATGTGAGCCAATACCTCTTCGGCGCTCAGGTCTACTTCGATGTGACCATCTGCGATGACGAGCCGAGGCGAGTGACGTTCGAGCTCTTCAAGGACGTCGCCCCCAAGACGGCCGAGAACTTCCGCGCTCTGTGCACGGGTGAGGCCGCACGGCTTTCCTGCCCGCGCGATGCGCGTGAAGCAAGGGCCTGCGATGAACCATAGGGCCTGCCACCATGCGGACACTCCGACGCCGCCCTTCTCGTGCCACGCAGGCGAGCTGGGCTTCGGGTACACCACGCCCAACCCGTCGCGCCTCCACCGCGTCATCCCCAACTTCATGGTCCAGGGCGGGGACTTCACCAACCACAACGGCACGGGCGGCAAGAGCATCTACGGGAACAAGTTCGAGGATGAGAACTTCATCCTCAAGCACGATCGGCCCATGCTCCTGGTGAGCCTTCCCGAGGCTTTGTGCAACGCTGGCCCAGCGCAGCGCAGCTGGGTGCCGACGACCGGCCTTCCTCTCTCTTTCCAAAACGCAGTCCATGGCCAACGCGGGCCCCAACACGAACGGCAGCCAGTTCTTCATCACGACGGTCGTCACCCCGTGGCTCGACGGCAGGCACGTCGTGTTCGGCCAGGTGCGTTTCCTCAGCTCTATGCATGGGAGGTGCCGCTCGTGGGGATGGCGCTGCCATCGTGGTTAGCCCACAAAGCCTCCTTTCACGCGGAGCTCTGTTCTACCATGCAGGTGATCGAGGGCGAGGACGTTGTGAAGGACATCGAGGCGCAGGGGTCGCAGAGCGGGTCCACCAAGTGCCCCCTGGTGATCGTCGACTCGGGCGAGCTCTGAAGGGCGCTGCAGTAGAGCACACAGAGCACACTTGAATCGGCCAACGACGGCGCACATGCAGAACGCATGTCATGGCCCCTCAGGCATGGTGCCCGTGCCGGGGCGGCTTGGCCAGGATCCACATGTCGCTGAGCTCGGCGACCCCCATGGCCGGCAGCCGCGACAGGTCCGTCACTTGAAGATGGGTGGCCAGGTCGACCTGCGCGACGTGAGCCGTCGGCGTGAGCTGTTGACGCTCGCTCTTAGCCACCACGCCGGGGCTGTCGAACGCCTGGGTGCAGCACCCATCGCTTGCCTGGAGCTCCAGCATCCTGCGCTTGCTGCTCGGGGGAACGCGTCCCCGCGGGGCCGACGGGAAATACACCGTGTGCCACTCGTGGGACTGGCAGCAACCGGGGGCGCACGCGTCTGCGTCGTGGTCGGAGCCCATACGCGGCCCCACCAGGCCCACGTGCAAGCCTTGGACGAGGCAGTCCGTCACTCCGTCCTCGCCGTCCGCCTCCAGCTCTTCCGGAATGGCCACCACAACCCTGCATCCGGGTGCCCAGTGGAAACCACCATGACCCCTCTCGCATGGAGCACGCATGCTGTTGGTTCAGGCAGCCCCGGACGCGCCTGTATCCTTCCAAAGACCCCGCCGCCTCACTGAGATCGGGCCTGGAGAACAGCAGAATGTTCCGTGCTTCGAGGGCTTCGAGGTCCTCCTTGACAGCCAGGAACGCCTCCCTGCAAGAACGAAACGTGCTGTGCTGACGATCGTGCTTTCCGCAAGCGACACAGGAAACCAGCGGTATGGACTCTCACGTCGGTAACGTGGGCATCGCAGGGGCATCCACGGGGGGCCCAGGCAAAGCGGCCTCGGCCTGGCCTGGCGTGGCCTGGGCTGTGCCACCTGGTTCGCCACCGGGGCCAGCGACATTCGGTGCGCTCGGCGAAGGGGACGGCGCGGGACTCCTTGCGTGGGCGTCCTGCTCGACCAAAAACTCGTCGCTCTCGCCCAGCAAGGTCAGCGCGAAGCCAGGCCCCAGGGTTCGGCGCAAGCTCACAGCCCCGGTGTAGGTCCCCGAAGGCGCCAGCTGCGCCTGCGCGATGGATACGCCTCCGTTGGCGCAAATGGGCGCCGCCATTCCCTCCGAGAGGAGCTGTGGGAAGGGCAGAAGCGTGTTAGTTTGGCATTGCAAATTGCGCACGCTCTGCGGATCGATGGGTCGCGGAAGCTCGTCCGCGCCCAGACCTTATCTACGACCTCCGCCTTCGTGAGCTTGGATGCGACGCGGAGCCCGCTCGCGAGGCACGAGGACTCGAGTTGCCCGCGAGAGAACCTCGAGAGGAGCTGGGCCCTCGCGTCCGGGCCCGCACAGGCCGCGAACCACACATCCATGTACGTGTCGAGATCTGCGCGATGATGGCACGAAGTATTGGCCTTTGGTGGCCCCAGCGGGCGCAGCAGCACCCTTTTGCACAACTTGGTGCCTCACCGAGGGTCCCCATTGCGTCGCTGAACCAGCCGCAGATTGCAAGGCCGGTGCCAATGATGTCCTGTCTTCAACAGAGCAGATTTCTATTGCAAGCATGTGTCAGCGCGCGCAACCTCGAGAGAAAAGCTTGGCGCTGCGCTTCAGGATGGGTCGAAAACGTCGTCACGTCTATCACGAATCGCGGCCGTCACTCGTTCGGGAGCTCGGGCAGCGAGGGCTGGCCCGGCATGTTCCGCACGGCCTGTGGCCCACCTGCGGCACGCAGGGGTGGCCGACACGTGAGACGGAAAGCTCTGCCTCATTGCCGCGACTGCTCCTCGTGCGGCCACTCACCGGGCAGGCTGACTCTCCGTCGGAACATGCGCCCGAGCGCACCGGACTTGAGGGATAAAGCATCCTTCAGCCGGCGCATGGAGAAGCCCTGCATGTCCGGTGGCAGCTGCCCAGCCATATCCCCGGACTCAGTCGGCAGCACCGGGTTCTGTGGCCTGCGAGATACTCAAGGCACGGGCCAGTCTTGCGACACCTTGCTCGCCTCCCCGCAAAAGACGACGCGGACTCCCATGCCTGAGCTCACCTGAGGCCCGGCATGCTCGTGCGGCGCTGATGGATGCGGTGGCCGGAGCCAGTGGCGCTGGGGACTGTGGCCAGCGGCATGTTGGCTTGGATCTGCATCGACGCGCTCCTTGCGACGGCCCTGGCCGCCGCTGACGTGTGTGCCCCCTGCTCGTCCTCCACGTGGTTGCTGTGCTCGTCCGAGAACCGGCTGCACTCCCCCTCGTCGTCCTCCACGTCCAGGAACGCCACGATGGCAGTGCAGTCGTCGATCGACGTGTCGTACTTGCGCCACTACAACAGGGGGGCACACGTCACATGAGAGCCACCTCTATCGCTCTCCTCCAAGTCGAACAAAAAATGCGCGGCTGCCGTCGGCGCTTGGAGAGTGCAGTGCGCGCCGCGCCACGCACCTCCTCGGCCGCCCGGCGGCATAGGTAGCGCGCCACCTCGTGGGGCTCGTGGCCGAGCTCGGCGCGCGAGTGGACAATGTCAATGATGGCGAGGTCATCGAGGAACTGTGGGCGAGCCCGGAGATCAGGGCGTCGACGGTCAGCGCATCTTGCCACCTGCCGTGCCATGCAACGCGCTTGTGCGGTTCGGCACCTGGGAGATGCCGTCAGAGCACACGACGATGTACTTATCCGTCGATCGGAGGGTGAGGAACTGCAGCTCGGGGAGGTGCGAGACGCCCACCATGTGGGCCACTGCGGGTGCAAGGGAGATGTTCGGTGGATGTCGCAAGGCCAAAATTACAACCGCGTCCCGCTCCAGCACTCCCAGCGTCTCCCGCACGCACCAATGTCGCCAAAGGACCTCGTCATGCACAGGCCGGGCCGGTTGCTCCCCCGCACCCACACGCGCGGTGGCCCAAACCCCTGCCCCCGGAACAGCAGAGGCCGGACCTCCCCGCCCATCTGAATCACCCGCTGCTTCTCCTCCTCCAGCTCCGGCGTGTGGTCCCTGGACATGGCCTGCGCAAGCGGGATCGATCGACCAGTGGCATCAGTGGCAGCCATGTCCTCTCCCTCGATGCGTGGAACGACTGAGATGCATCCGCACCTGTGCCGTGGTCTCGTTGTCCTGGATGCCCCCCACGACGCATCGGGAGTCTCCCAGGTTGCCCACGACGAGTTCGTTGCCGTCCAGGAGGCAGACGACGGCTGTGGAACCCGACATGTTGGCGTTGATGGTCGGGTGGCGCTTGAGCTGCGGTCAGCCCGGAGTGGTTAGGTTCCGTCGGAACTGGCGCCGCCACCGGGTGCGCACGCGGCGCCACGGCTGCACAGAGCAGCGGGCTTGGCTCACCTCCGAGTGGCAGGACGAGAAGGCCTGGGCCCACGCTTGACTGACGGACGGGGCCGACTCGAGCGCGGCCGCCAACGCCATGGGCACGGCAGCGACCAGGTAGTTGGAGACGAGGTGCCCGTTGGCGCCGTGACCGTCTGCGTCGAAAGGGCACACGGGGACGGTGGGCGCCGGCACCAGGCGCGCCGCACTGCTCGTGGGCCAGCGAGGGCACACTGACCGAAGACGCCCAGGAGGCACTTGCGGGAGTTGGAGAGGAAACTCTCCACCGCGACCCACGCGTCCTGGTTGACCTTGGCCGCCTGCGTCGGGTGCATCCCGACGAAGCTCGCCGCGCCGTACGTCATGACCATGTTGCCACACTGGATGGTCCTCGGATGGGTCATCCCCTGCGGGGGAGGAGCGCGCGGGCTCACGACCCCGATCGGCACCCTTCCAAAGGCGTCGCGCGTCGCCTGCGCCCGGCACCTCGGTCATGTCCTCGGGCCCCTGGATCAAGGGTTTCAGGGGCGCGGGCTCCTCCCCGTGCCCTTGCGAAGACGCTGGGGACGCATCGCCCTGGGGGAGACGCAGGAGACGAAAGTCGTGAGGTTCCGGGGCGTTGGGGCGGCGGGAGGGGCGGCGCGGGCGGCTGCGGGGCGTGGCATGGCCAGGCCAGCGCGGGGCCCTCCTGCCTGGTGGGTCGCGATGGCGTTCCGAATTTGCTGGGCCACCTCCGCGGCTGCGTAGGCCTGAACGGCATCGAGACTCTTCCTCTTCGACTTGGTCTTGCGCGGCAAGGGCTTGCCGTCCTGAACCCCCACCCCGGGCTGCATACTGCCCGCCCCCGGCTGCTGGAAGCGTTGACCTGTGGTCGGAGGGGCCAGTCAAGCAAGCATGAGGCGGACTGCCAAGCTCCCGCGATTGCAGTGCGCCCAGGAGGCCGCGTCGCAGGGGCAGTGTGCCGAGGTGGACCCCGCTTCCCCGCCTTCGTCGACCGCGACAGCAACATAGCGATCGTTACGATTCCGTTTGCCGAACTCGTCGCCCGCAAGGTCAGCTTGCGCACCTTGCGCAACGGCAGACATCCCAGCTCGCCGCTGAGCAGCTCAAGCAGCGGGCTCGGCTTCTCAGCGCATTATTCAGTGGAGTAAGGTGCCAACGCTCAGACAATCGTCGCGGTCAACGTCCACAGACGCTTTCGGGCCCACTATCGCCTGCACGCTGCCGCTGTCGCGCTTTCAAGGCCCGTCTAGCCGCTGGAGAGTGAAAAACGTCTCCCCGCACCGCGGGTGGCCAGATTTGTGGCACCGCCCGCTGTCTGACTGACTGTCCACACTTTAATCGCAGGGGCAGGCGGGTGCGGGGAGCGATTCTATGCCCAGCACACGTGCATGCTTCGTGGCGGTCCTCGGTGGCCCCCCATCGGCCTCTCTCCCAGGCATGCGTCTGTCAAGCCAAAATCTGCGCGCGAGGGGACCAGGGGCTGGCTCTCGTTTGAACGCAACAATCGGTGATGCTCACGCCACACGGTCGTCCAATCGCGCGACGTGCAGCGCCATGCCACGCGGGAATGGGCCCAGCTAGGGCCAGCAGGGCGCCCGCCCCCGCCCTCGGCCTCAGCGCATCGCAGGGATGCATGACGCCGTGAACCCCCCATACACGGCAGACTCGCCTTCTTGACAAGGAATTTCGTCTCGGGCTGGCGGTGGCCCGTCTTGCGCTTGTAGTGCTTCTTGGGCCGGAACTTGAAGATGGTCAGCTGCGGTTGCGGGGACGAGGGTGCGCGCGTGTCGAACGGCTGTTCATACAGAGCATAACACAGCCGTTCACGGCTGGCTGGTCTGGGTGCCCGCCCGGCACATCGCAAACCCCTCGACAGGTGTGCAGCGCCGCCGGTCACCTTCGGCCCCTTCGTGTGCTCCAGCACCTCCGCCTCCACCACCGCCCCGTCGACGTAAGGCATCCCCACCTTGAAGTCCGAGCCGTCCTGCGGTCGGGCGTAGGAAGGGCGTCATGAGGCAACGGCGCAGAGACGTCGTGCACGCGAACCAGCTGCCGGCAGCTCCTCTGCGTGCCGCGCCGAGCGGCGTGCTCCAGGCGCTCTCTCACCCTCAACGCAAGCACGCGGTTCAGCTGAATGGACGTCCCCGCCTCCACGTTCATCCGGTCCGTCGTGTAGAACCTGCGGCACCAGAGAGAACGCTTGCGGAGGTCGTCCTCCCCCCTCCAGTCCGGCACAGAGTTCCGGGGCAGTGTCGCGAGGTCGCTGCCGGCAACAGGCGCGTCAAGAGGCCCCAGCGCCCCGGGGAGGAACGGATGGGGAGCATGAGGCCGACGCAACCCGCGCGCCGCGCGGGAGGGCGGAGGCGGGGGGGAGCAACGCTGATATTTCGCACGACCCTCCGGAGTCCCCCGGCGGCGGGGCCGGGTGGCGCGCGGGCGTCGCGGCGCTGCGGCTCGACTGGCAGCGGAGTCCGGGGTCCGCCCCAGGCCCCGCGGCAGGCTCCGCGCCCCCATGACATCAAGGAGACTGAAACCGACCCGCGGGGACTCTCACCTCCCCTCCTCGACGATCTGCTGGACGCCCCCGATCTCCACCACGGCGTACTTGCTCGCCGGGGCCCCCACGGACGCGGGAGGAGCAGCTTTTGCCGCCACGTAGCGACGTGGCGCCGGCGCCCGAGGGGCCAGCGTGAGGCGGGCGCAGCTCGCCATGTCGAACCCTCCGAGCGCGGTCCCGAAGTCGAGTCCCGCCAATTCCCGCGGCGTGGTCGATTTCAGCGGCGCCGTGCGCCGCGGGGACCCGCGTCGACCCCGCGTCGCGGCGAAACCGCGTGCGGGCAGGCGGACGTCAGGTCAAGGCGTCAGAAGCGGGGTTCGTCTAGCCCGGCCCCGCGCGGGGCCGCCACAAACCTCCGCGGTCAGAGCCGTCGTGTCGACTCCGTTCCCGACCCAGGGAGTCTGCAGGCACACCGCGGCGATGGCGATGGCCGCGACCAAGTGCGCGGTGGCCGCCCAGGCCCCCACCCGTGCAGGCGAGGCGCGCGCCGCGTTCGTTGTGTTCCTCGAGACAGGACGCGCCGGGAGGGGTGGGCGCGATCGACCCCCCCGAGCGCGATTCGGCCGGGGCCTGTCGACGTAACAGTCTCGGGTCGCGGCGCGCGCGCCGGGGCTCGCTTCGCTCGTAGTTCGGTCGCGTTGCGTCGCGCTCCTCCCCGTCCACGCGTTTGCGAGGGATCTCGGGCGGGAGGGCCCCGGACCGGCGCGCATTCGGGCCCCAAACCCGGCCTTGCGCCTGGGGGACCCCGCCGGCTCGAGACGGCCGCCCCGTCCTTCCCGCAGAGTCCTCCTCCCCGGCCTGCTCCTTCGGAAGCTGGAGGACCCCGGGGGTCGCCCGGGCGGCTCGCGCGGTGAGCGGTTGACGGGGGCCGCAACCTGTCCGGGGGGGAGCATCGACGGATCGCGTGGGCCCGGGCCCGACCCGGCCCCGCAGTATTCGGCGGGATTGCGATCAATTGCCCGGCGCCGTCCCCGGGGAGGCCTGCGCGCGCGCCCTCTCCGCCACGGCACCGAGCGACATCGTTCGCTCGTTCGGGCCCGCGCGGGCGCGGGCATCCGCAGCCTCCCCGCTCGCGAGGGCTGCGTGGCGTCGATTTCTCGTTGTCGCGCCGCTCGGACGCCGCGGGGAGGCCCCCGGGACGCCGCTTTCCGGGCGCCCTAGGCTGGCCAGGCTGGGCGCGCGCGGGCGCCGCGCGGGGCGTCCCCCCGCCCCCGAGGGCCCGCGTATCGCGCGATGATGACGTCATCTTTCCGCACAACTGCGCCTCGCGCCGCGAGGGGCGCCCCTCACGCCGGCCTGGTGCTCGGCATCCGCAGGGCGCCGTGGCCCGCGCCATCTCGACCTCCATCAAGGGCAAGGAGACGTCGGTCGCGGACACTACGCGTGCGACCACTTTCGCTCACGAGCGGGAGATGGAGGTGTCGCAGAGCGTCCTCGGCATCATCCTGGGGGGCGGGGCCGGGACGCGCCTCTACCCTCTGACCAAGACCCGCGCCAAGCCGGCCGTGCCCCTCGGCGCCAACTACCGCCTGATCGACATTCCCGTATCCAATTGCCTGAACTCGGGCATCATTAAGGCGAGGCGCAGGCAGCGGCGGGCGCGGCCGCGCCATGCCCCATCCGCGTGCATATGCGGGCCCCGCGCGTGGCGGCGGCCCCCTCCCTCGCCGCCCTTGCCGCGGACGGGCCTTATATTTTGATGTGCGACTGCGCCGCGCTCGTCGCGGCTGTTCCGGGGCGCTGTCGGGAGCCTCCTCCGGGGGGCATGACGTGGCAAGGGGCCGTGCCCCCCATGGCTCCGTCTCCGCCCCGCCGACCGCCGCGCCGCCATCGCCTTCCCTCTGCAGGTTTACTGCCTCACCCAGTTCAACTCCGCGTCGCTGAACCGCCACCTCTCGACTGCCTACAACAACGCTGTGTCGTCCGTGACGAACCGGGGCTTCATCGAGGTTTTGGCAGCGGCCCAGACGCCCGTCAACCCCAACTGGTTCCAGGTGAGCGAGCGCGGCTTCGGGCTTGGGGAAAATGTCGCCAGGGCGGCGAATCAGGGTGACGGTGTGTGGAACCACGCACGCCTGGGCCTCCCATGCCGGTGTGGTCCGATGACCTTCGTGACGGTGCCGGCCGCGTACTCGTACAACGCAGGGCACGGCGGACGCGGTTCGGCAGTACCTGTGGATATTCGAGGAGGCCATGGCCAACGGGGTGGAGGACTTCCTCATCCTGTCTGGTGAGGCCGAGAGGCGAACAGCGATTTGATGGCCTTAAATGCGGCGTAACCTGCTACCACGGCGCCCGTGCCCGCGCGGTCGTCGCTGGGGGGGCTGCGGGCGCGCGTGGCCGTGGCGTCCGCATGTGGGCTGCCTGTGCAGTCAGCGAGGGTGGCAACGATGATGCCCTGGGTCGCAGCTGATAGTTTGGTTGTCAATGACGGCTCCCGCCATCGCAGGGGACCACCTCTACCGCATGAACTACGCCAACTTCGTGGCGGGTCACCGCGCGGCTGGGGCGGACATCACGGTGGCGGCGCTGCCGTGCGGGGAGAAGCGCGCCTCCTCCTTCGGCCTTATGAAGATCAACGACTCCGGCCGGATCGTCGAGTTTGCGGAGAAGCCCAAGGTGCATGCCAGCCTGCATGGCAGCCGCCCTCATCACCTGTGCGTGTTTGTGCCTGTGCATGCGAAGGCGCTTGTAGGCTTATGTCTTGGCACAGGCGTGCCCATGCGCTGTGGAGGAGTCCGTTCTCACAAGCAAGACTGAGTCGTGCGCCCTTTGCCCCCGTCTGTGCAGGGTGATGCCCTGCGTGCCATGCAGGTGGACACGACGGTCCTGGGCCTCGAGGCCGACCGCGCCGCCGAGATGCCGTACATCGCTTCGATGGGCATCTACGTGGCTAAGGCCACGGCCATGCGGGACTTGCTGCTGAAGCACTACCCGGAGGCCAACGATTTTGGCGGGGAGATCATCCCGGGGGCGGAGAAGCTGGGCATGCACGTGCAGGCGTACCTCTTCGACGGCTACTGGGAGGACATCGGGACGATCGAGTCTTTCTACAACGCCAACCTGGGCCTGTGCGGGTCGACGCCGCAGTTCACCTTCTACGACCGCGACGCGCCCATCTACACGCAGTCGCGCTTCCTCCCGCCGTCCAAGATCCTCGAGGCGGAGGTCTCGGACTCGATCATCGGGGACGGTTGCCTCATTCGGCGGGGGGCGCGCATCCAGCACTCGCTCGTGGGGCTGCGGTCGTGCGTGGGGGAGGGCGCGCTCGTGCAGGACGCGATGGTGATGGGGGCTGACTTCTACGAGACGAACGAGGAGGTCAAGCGCGGCGCGGGGGTGCCGCTGGGCATCGGGAACCGTTCGGTGGTGCGCAAGGCCATCATCGACAAGAACGCGCGCATCGGCCGCGACGTGCAGCTCGTCAACAAGGGCAACGTCACGGAGGCCAACCGCGAGAGCGAGGCGAGTGCCGGGGCGTACGTGGCCATGCGCGCTTGCTCGTCAGTGGCCGCGCTGGGTTGCGACCACTTCCCACCCTGCCCTTCGCTCTCAGGGGATCATTATCAAGGACGGCATCATCGTCGTTCCGAAGGACTCGATCATCCCCGACGGCTTTATCATCTGAAGCGCAAGCTTGTGCGCGTCGGCCGCCTACGCCCTTGCCGGGCGGCGGGCGGCGGTTTTTCCTCCATTGGCGCTGGACGCGCGCAGCCGAGACGCTGCGGCGGTTCGCTGGAGGGGCGGCAGATTGGGTCTGCTCGCGGCCCTCGCCGTGGGGCCAGGCGCGGGCCGGCCGCGCCCGCGCCGCCCTCCCGCTGGGGTCAGGAGGCTCCCCACGCTTGTCTCTGGGTTTCTCTCTGCGTGGCCGCTTCCGTGTGCAAGTAGCGTCTGCCTGGAACCGCCCTGTACCTTCTCAGCCTGTCTACCTACCCTTTCCTCCACCCTCCCGCATGCCCTAGTCGCGCCTTTCGTCACGCAGCTCTCCGGCGAGGCACCCATGAGCACACGGCCGTCTCGTGGGTAGCGGGGCTGCTGCCAAGGACACTGCAGGATTCGCCTTTGAAGTGGAGGCGCTCGTTCATCAGCGGCAACGCTGAGCGAAAGACTCAGCAAGCGAGACCCGGCGCCCCTGCCACAAGAGACCGCGAGCAACGCCAGCAGTTATGCTGCGAGCTAAGCTAGGGCGTTCGAACCCCAGGGCCGCCGCCGAATATGGAGTGACTTGGGAAGGGCACTCGTCCCCATGTCACCCGGGTGCCGCGGAGGCCGGCCCCCTTCGCCACTCGGCGGCCGGTGGCTTGCTGCCTGTGGCGTCGTGCGTCCACACGACCCGTGCGGCGGCCGCGCCCTTGTGCTTGGCGTTGCCGAGGGGCTGCTCCCGCGTGGACACGGCCTCCTGCACCGTCTGCCGGATGCCGGAGGGGTTGGAGATGCGCAGGGCGTGCATGAGTGGGCTGATGTACGACGGCGTGGACGCCCGCCGGTCCGACAGGATCTCCGGCAGCCGCGCCACGATGCTCGACTTGGCCGCGACCGCCGTGCTCTTGGACTCCACCAGCGCCTGGGTCGTGGCGAAGAGCGCCTCGGCCGCCGCCTCCCGCTTGCGCGCCGCCTGCGTGGCCGCCGTGCCGATCCGGCCCCGCATCCGCCGCGCCGTGCGGCGCTCCTCCTCCATCTTCTCTTGCGACGTCTGCGGGCAGCGAGGCGCCAGTGCTGTCGCTGTCGAGGCCAGGCGACGGTGTCAGGGCCCATGGCGACTGATCCCACCGCTGACGTGGCGTGGGGTGCAAGGTCAGCGCAGGTCAGCAGCTCGTCGCGTGAACATGATGCTCCGTTCCTTCCCAACTCGCCTTGGGCCGGTCGGGGATGGGCGCGGGCCGCGTGATGTGCACGAGATGGAAGAAACTGGACTGGGGCCGTCCAGTGGTGAAGGGGAAGTTCACTTCCCGGTCGAAGCGCGACGGGTCCACGATGAAGATGCGGTGGGCAGGGAGCTCGGCTTGCTGCGGGAGCACGAGGGAAGCGGGTGCTCATGAGATGGGGCACGGTAGCATGGTACCAGGGGCATGGTAGCTGCACGTGCGCTGTGGCGCCCCCATGGGAAGGCCACCCATCACGCGCGTCTCCCCTCACCTCTTCCTGCCGCTTCTTCACCACCCTCACACCAACTGCACCCCTCACCTCCTTCTGCCGCTTCTTCTTGACCAGCTCCTCGTCCACCGCCAGCGCCGCCGTCGCCGCCCTCGCCTCGCCCTGAGCCTCCGCCTCCACGTACGCCTGCCGCTGCCGCGCCGTGGCGTGCATCAGCCAGGCAGAGATCTCCGGCGTAGGCTCCGCCTCCGGGCCGTCGTCCGCCGCGTGCTGAGGTTCCCTGCGCCGCCACGTCCCCGGGTCTATCAACGACCACCGATCTTTCCCAAAGTCCCCCACGTGGGCACCCTCGGGCGTCCACAGTGACACCATGCAGTCCCGACTGGTCGTCATCAGCACCAGCGCCCCCTGCCGCTCCACCAGCACCATGTCGGTGACCACCTGCAAGTGAGCCCGCCAGTGGCCGTGCCGCTCCAGGCACCCCTCTCCCTGCATCCTGTGAGAGAGAAACGACAGACAACGGGCGATTGATGTCCACAGGGCAGCACAGCAGTGACACACCAGTGACACCCACAGGGCGAAGCCAAGAGGCCATGCACTTCCGCATAAAAAGTGACCCCCGCCGCCACCTCACCGGTTGTACATCTTCATGGGGTTGTAGTTTGCGACGCGCCACGTCTTGACGAACCCCTTGGAGTCCGCGGTCGCGATCAGCTCGTCGTCTGCCGACACTGCCAGCGCCGTCACCGTCTCTCCCTCCCGGTGGTGGGTGTAGTGCTCCAAAGACAGGTGCCCGGACGTGGCGTTCCACAGGCGCAGGAACCGGTCGGCGTAGACGGCAGCCAGCACAAAGGACATCGACTTGGTTTTGAAGAAAGCCACCGCCTCGCACGCACGCTCCCCGGCCTTCCTGCGGGCGCCGACCAGCATGACCGAAGCTCGCGTCGACGCGCCATGGCCCACAGGGGCTGTGCTGCAGGGCCCGCACGCAAGCAGCAGTGCGATGTGCCGCAGACCGGCACACACAGCAGCCCTGCTGCGTGTCAAACAACTGGGACCGCTGCCCTCGCCTGTCGCCGTGCCCGGGCGGCACCAGTCGGTGTTTGAGCGCCGCGCTCTCCAGGTTCCACAGCACCACGTCGCCGTCCTCGCTGCCCGTGGCCAGCATCCCGTGCGGGCCGAGCGCGAGGGCCAGGATGTCGCTGCGGTGTCCCTGGAGGAACCTCGTGGCCGCCACGGTCTGCACGGCAGCGCTGGCCTCGTCCTCGTAAAACGTCACTCGCTTGTCCCAGCCGACGGACACGATGAATCGCCCCGAGTAGGACCCCGAGGAAGCGACCAGGCCGGTGATCTCGCGCCCCGTCTTGGGGCACACCACGCGCAGGAGGCTGCCGGAGGAGTAGTTCCACACGCGGAGCTCCCCGGAGTCCGATCCCGTAATCAATCGGCGGAAGTTGGTGTCGAAGGCCATAGACGTGATGCGGTCACCACTGCATGGAGAGGGAGGGGACCAATCATGCGTGGGGTGCGGCAGGGAGGCGGGAAGTGCATTGACTGGGAATGGGACTGAAATGAGGAACAGCATTGCGTCCTACATATGTGATCATGGGTTGTGAGCGAAGCTGCGACTCTGCTGCTGCTCCATGGTGGCCATGGGCATGCTTTCATCGCATGCGCTCACCCATGTCAGTGCTATGCTATGCTGCCTGCCCCCTCACCCGTGCGCGTCCTGGAATCGGAACCGCATGTTCCCCGTGGCCACGTCCCACACGCACACCACGCCCTCGTGGTCGCCCGTGACCGCCTCCCGGAATTGAGGGTTGTACAGCACGCACGACACGGGCTTGGCGTGGGCGCTGGCACCCGTGCTGATCACCGAGCGCAGCGGCCAGGGCCTGGGGGCGGAGTGTGGGCGGAGCGTGAGCGTGGCGTGTCGGGGGACAGTCTGCTGGATGGCGGCTCTGAGGTTGGGGGTGTCGAATGTGCGACGCCAACGGGTGTGTATGCGCAGCGTGGCGTGCGTCAACGGAAGGTGCGATGTGAACGTGTGTCCACGCAGCGTGGCCCGCGTCAGATGTCACCTGAGTCGCGTGGTCCCCGTCAAGAGGACTCTGCGGTTCACGTCCCAGTACATGGATGAGATGACGTCCTCGGGGCGGTACCGCATGGTGTCTGCGCGTGGTGGGAACCATCGCTGTCAAGTCACATGGACAGCAGGGCGACGAAACACGTATGTCGCCATCATGTTGCTGACAGCAATTGACAGGTGAATTGGGCAGCCGCACAGAAGCAGCAGCATGATAGCAGACACATAGCCAGTGCAAACCGCGTGCCCTGCCACAAATTGAGAATGGCCACCCGCACCTTGGATGGTCTGGAGGCAACGGTGCGACCGGATGTCCCAGACCTTGATCATCTTGTCCGTGCTGCGAAAGAGGACGATGAGAAAGGGTCAACGCTTTGGGTTCCAGATATCCTTAACATACACCGGGCGAACAACACGCCCACTGGGCTACTGCACGCGTGAGGTGCACCCCGCGCCCTGTCTCCCCATCGCTTCGTCGCTCGCCTGAGGCTCAGGATCTGGGCGTCCCGGTCGTTGATCAGCAGGTTGGTGATGGTCATGTTGTGGCCCGTGAGCGCCGCCAGTGGCTCCTTGTTGTAAGGGGTCCAGAGCAGCACCACCCGGTCCATGCCGCCCGTGGCGAGGAAGTTGAAGTGGTTGCTCCAAGCGGAGCAGAAGACGCCCTTGCTGTGCCTGCTGTACTCGCGCTTGAGCCTCAGCGGCGCCTGCGATGCGGGGACGGGGTGAGTAACGATCGGAGGGGTGCACTGCGGCCACAGGGAGTGGCACCATCGCCGCCGCCCGGTGAGCGAGTGGTTAGATGCGACAGACCACGCGCAGGGCGCCTCGCAGGCCCACACATCACAGAGGCAACAACTTCTCATGTGCGCACGTCATGCCCCGCCCCCCGTGTGCCTTGCCTGGAGGTTAAAGTCGAGCAGGAAGACCCCCCCGTCCATGGTGGTGGCCACCAGGTCGTCCAGTCCGTCCAAATACAGCACCGACGTCACCCACTTGCCCTCGCTGCTGACGGTGTCCAGGCGGTTCGACTTGCCAGACTCGCGCGTCGCCGGGCGCGGGGGGGAGCGCTGCGGACGGAACACAGGCGGCGAGGCATCGCGACACAAGGGCTCTGACTGCGGCCCGAGTGGCCAGTAGTGCCTCTTATGTACCATCTGTCAGGACCAGATGCTAGAACCCACGCATGGCCATGCGTATTCAATTGCGCCGTCACCTTGCCACTCCTGCCAGAGGCCCTCGCTTCCGTCACGGTGAGGCTCGTCTGCGGCCGGGACTGCTCCTGGGTGCGAGAACGCACGGGCGGGTATGTGGAGTGGTGCAGGTACGGCCAGCGCACTCTTACACGGTGACGGCATGGGTACATGTCAATGGCGAGTCCATCAGCGTGCCACTCTACGCACATCCCATCCCACCCACGACGCCGCCTCACCCTCGTCATGCGGCGCATCAGGTGCAGGTTCCCACGCGTGACCCTGCTGAAGAAGACCCTCTCGTTCTGCTGGTCCTTGTCGGCAAAGGAACCGTTCTCCTCCAGCCAGAACACCGTGACAAAGCCGCCCACGTCGCCCACCACCACGAACTCCCGACGGTGCCTGTGGAGAGGGGCATGAGCGAGCGGGGTCGCAATTGGGTCTCGATGTCATCTAATGCTGACACGGCTGACGTCGCACCCGCAGGCGGAGGTGCACAGATAAGGCAGGCAGTCCATCAAGCGACACCCGACGGATGCCACGGTGCCTCAGCCATGCTCAGCCAGTCACTCAAGCGGCATTTGACAGGTTGCGCGCCGCACCGGTCGCTGTAAAAGACGTCCAGGGACATGGGGGCGTGCTCGAGGTGCTGTGACCCCACGACGTCGAAGTTCTGCGTATCGTAGAGCCGCAGGATGCGCATGAAGGACCCCGTCAAAAGGCGGTTGCTGTGGGGCGTGAGCTTGACGTCCGTCATCCACGCGTCGCTCTCGGCTGCGAGCAGGGCCACGTGTGGGTCTTAAAAGTGATAAATATGTATGTAGGCAGATGGCTCTGATGCGGCGACGATCGCAACAAGGTCGTCATTCCAAACACACGCAGGGGCGGCAGCATGTGGTCGTCGCGCATGACGCCACCGTGCTGTGCACCCGCACCACCCCCAAAGCAACCTCACCCTTCTGGTGGGGCGCGCGTGGGCCCTTGGCCTCGATCGCCCAGTGACTCGGCTCCACTGCGAGCGGAACGCAGAGGGTCATGGTGCGCTGGCACCGGTGATGGCCCCAGCACACGCGCACAAGCCATGGGCCCCTCGCGCCACCTCCCGCTCGCCCCACTGCCCCTCACCGATCGTCTTGATCAGCGTCAACTCCTTGGCGCTCCATATCTTCATCGTCCCGTCCTTGGACACCGTGGCATACTTGTCGTGGAGACCGATCTGGGACGGGATCTTGACGATGGCCATGATGCTGTCCTTGTGGGCGTCGTTGTCCGGGGCCTGGGGGAACTCCTCCAACCGCACGAACTCCAGGGACAGCTGCGGTCGTGCAGGGGCACATGGGTGACGCTCGGCATGCGGCATGCACGGGTGGCATGCCGTGCACGCCTCTACCCGCCCGCTGCCCCTGCCCCGCGCGGCCCCCACCTCCGTCTCCCTCAGCTTCGCGGTGCCCTGGTTCTCCAGCATCATGAACGTCGAGAACTCGTCCCACGTGATGATGCCATCGCTGTCGGCGTCCACCTTCATGAAGAGCTTGCTCACCGCCTCCCACTTCTCCTCGCGGTTGCTCCCGGGGACGCTGCGGGTGCGAAGGGCTCAGCGAGTGTTCCCCCAGCGCTCCCCGCATGCCATGGGCCCACGACGCCACTGCCCGCCACTGCCATGCGGCCCCCAACATGTCACGAGGTCGGCCGCCTCAGGGCCGTTAGCCCGGTGCGTGATCCGCCAACACTTAAGCCATAGCGAGTGCCACATCGGATGCCGCTCTGGTGCCTGCCAACTCGCCTGTTGATAAAGGCATCTCGGAACTCGTCCAAATCCAAGCCCCCGCCCTTGTCCCTGTCCGCCTTGTCAAACGCCAGCTTCAGGTGCAGCATCATCTCCATGTTGAGGTCCTCCTCGATCCTGCAGACATGCCCATGCGTCATGCTGGTCGTCATGGCCAGTGCAAGGCACATAAACGCAACGCAAGGGACGCGGCAGGCCATGGCGTTGGTCTCAGGGGCGAGGCTCTGCGCCAGGGCTGCACCGCTCGCCTCTTGGGCTCCACGGCAGACCCGAGCATGCGGTTGGCAGCATCCATGGCCACCTTCCCAGCCTGCTTGACCGCCCCCTTCAGGCCCTGCTGTGGCGAGGGAGACTTGGGCGGCGGCACCGTGCGCGCCTCAGCATCCGCGCCATCCCCGGTCCCTTGCTCCAGTGCATGGCCGTCCCTGCGGGGAGGTCCGGCTTGGACAGGATAGCAAACGCTGGGCAGCAACCCCGGCTACGCACCGTCCCTGAGGGCAACCACGCACCCGTCCCACGCGGGGAGATGGGAGGCGGAGAAGGCGCCAGCTCCGGAAGACGACTCGGGCCGTTTCCCTTTCAGCAGGGCCTTCGTGGCCAGCTTGTCGAAATCGACGCCGCTGCAGGCAACAGGCGGCCAGGGACGCGTCCCACGACCCGAGGCGGCGTCATTTGCGATGCTGGTGGGACTGAGCAGCTCAGGAGGCTTCCACGCATTCGTACGGCGTCCATGCATTCTCACCGGAAGTCCAACTGGGTCTGTGTCGATCCGCTAATCAAGTCGGACATGCGGTCGCGGCCCGTGTACCGCTCCCGCGGGGCGCTGCGCCCACGACTGCCAACAGGACGGCGGTCCGTCGTCTCCGGAGGATTATGGGACGGTTCCGCCGTCCCGGCGGTGCGCTCTGCCGCCTGCATGGCGCTCCCACACGTGTCCGCCGCGCCGAGCCTGCGAGCGTGCCGCGGTTGTCCCTCGTAATGACAGCGACGAACAGCATGCTTCGCGGCGCATTTGCTCCCGCGCCCAGAAGCAGCGCAAGACACGGGGCGAGCAGTTGTTGTGGAACGTGGACGTCGACACAAATGTGGTGCGAAGCAGCGAACGCAGTTGGGCTCGGGGACCCGCTGCCATGACTCCGTGCTCTCTTGACACTTGACTGCGACTGCGTGTAGCGGGTGGCGCGCCCCAGGCTCCGCATTCCCACCTGCCTCCCTAGGGCCGGTAGCCCATTGAGCTTGAGGGCTGCGGTGAACCCTGCTAAGAAGCGCGTCGCGACACGTAAGCGAAAAGCGCCTTCTGACGCGCCTTTCACGCGCACAGACGGGCGCGAAGTTGCACGTCGCTTCAGCTAAGAAAGTGCGTAGGGGATGCCTAGGCGCGGCACTAATCTGGTGTGCACGCAAACGCTAAAGAGGCTTCTGTCCAGCGCACGGCACGCACCCACTCAATCTCAAGGCGCTGCCGTGCCCCGCCACATGTGTGTCGCTGGCACGCTCGATACGCGCCCCGCCGTCGTATGCCGTCGCTCGACCAGACCACTCTGCATCGGTGGCTACTGGAAACATTTATCGAGGCACTCCGCTCGGGCCGCTTCCCGCATGGCCCGCGTTCCCCAGCACCAATTTTCTCTGCCTCTCAATGGCCCTCTGCGGGAAAAGAGAAGACAAGCCTGAGCGCAGTCATAACGCGGACAACACATCGTCGACTCTGCCAGCAGGGTCCCGTCTCCCCAAGGCTGCGGATGTGCCCATGCCGGCCCACGCTCGCCTCGATGGCCTGGTCCAGCGCGTCCCGGCCGCTGATGATAAGCCTGGCGATAGTGGCTGGATCGGTTACGAGACGGTTGGCCTCAAATTCCTGCCGCGCGCTCCGGACGATGACGTCGCGCCAGGCCTCGCCCCTCTCGTTGGGATAGTTGAAGAATTGCGCGGCGCGGAGGATGTCGTGGTACAAGTGAAGGGCCTCGCGCCTTGTTGACCTCGCTGCGCATCAACATCGGCACGAAAGCAGCGGTGAGAGCCAGCATTCATCGCGGCAAAGAGAGGCTCGCTTCGCGGGCCCCCTGCGAGCCCCGCAGCGGAGCTCACTTGGATGTGAGGGTCGCGACAGGTCGAATCATGTCAAAGCTTTACGAGATGGCCAAGCGAGCGCACTGCCCATCACCTGGCCGCACGGGACCCTGGTCTTGGCGAGAGGCCGTCTTGTCGATGTGCCGATCGATGATTTCCGCCAGGGTTTCTTCGTCCGCTGACCAGCGAATGTTTGAGTCGCTCGAGAAGCCCGCACAGCACTGGGCTCGTCCAGCACGCCCCACAATCCTGCCCAGCACCCCGCACCGACCAGCCAGCGCAGCCATCCGAGGCCAACACGCCTTGGCAATCAGCGCATGGCCCTTGGAGTTTCCCGAGACACCCCTATATCTCTATCCCCTTGCGCCTAGAGGAGACGGGGGCGTGGCTGGTGAACACGAGTGACCCAGTGCTTGCAAAGGCTTGCCTGCTTGGTGAGAACAGCGTCGTAGCGTCAGAGATTCGGAGCGCATTGAGATTGGATAGCCTGAGCTTGATCTCTATGTCAAAACGTGAAAGTGCACGGGCTTGCCAGTCAGTCGCAGGAGGCTGCCAGTCAGTCGCATGGTTGCACAGAGCATTACATGGCAGCGGGTCTACGCATCGCCGGCCCCCTCCCCGGCACCATCGCCTACATGCCGCGTCCACACGAACACCCCAGGCTCTCTCCGGGCCCTCGCGCCTCCCTCGCTAGGGGTCGCGACCACCATGCGGGGTGTTGGGAGGGCCGTCCTGGCAAATACGCGCGACCACGGCCGCACAGGTTTGCTCAGCAGCATGCGCCGCCGCCCGAACGCCCACAGCGGGTCGAGGGAGTGGACCCGGTACCCGTGCTTGCGGTACAGCGCCTGCGCCGCCAAGTTGTCGTCGTCGACGTGCATCCACACACCAGACTGGCACCATCGCGCCGCCAGAAGCTGCAGGGAAGCGAGGCCGAGGTGTCTGCAGCCCGGGCTCCCAGAGCTCAGGGGAGGCCGTGCTTCCGGCCAGGAGTGCGCGACACGCTGCAGCGTTGCTTGCCTCGATGCTCTGCAGCACGGTGCTGGCGACCCCTCTCCGCCGGTGCTCGGCGCGCACCGCGATGTTGGACACGTAGAAGCGCGGCTGCTTGCTGGTCGGGAAGGGTGGCGGAAGCAGGGCCTCCGCCGCCATCATGCACACCGTGCTGCAGGCGACCAGCTCGCCGGATTCCACGTCCTCCGCCACCAGAGACGCAAACTTGCGGCGGTGGACCCATCGCGCCTCCTGCCGCAGCTCCTGTGCCTGCGTGGGGATTCACAGGATGGCTGCTCTCGTGGAGCCCTTCGTGGCGACCCCAGGCGCGTTCACGGCGTCGGCAGAATGGCCATCCTGGGCAAGCGGCATGGGGCCTCTCCGAAGGGTAGTTATGCCGGCATCGGGTCCATAGGTGTGAGTCTCACCGTCCTTGGCGATGGCCCCACAATGGATGGCTCTCCACGGGCCGCAGCCAGGGCCACAGCCAGTGCCCGCCGCTGCCTGTGGGCACGACTGAGGACAGCACGTCGCCCGCGTGACAGCTGCCGGCCATGGTACCCTCACACTTGGGCAACGGAACGCACCTCTCCACTCGGCTTAGGCGGTGCTCCATGGCAGCCTCCCTCTTGCGCATCATCGCCAGGCGCAACTGGTGAGCCAGATCCACGCCGCCCTGGTCGGAATGCGGCAGTAGGAGGCTCCGAACAAGTCCGGGGTGGTTGAACTGTTCGGCGAACGACTCCTCGCAGATCCGCGCAATGTTATCGGCATCACTGGGTCGTGCTCGGCGCACGCGGAAGGCGTGAGGAGGCCCGCGCGTCAAGCCGTCCCCCGCGTCCGCGGAGGCGCGCGTGCAACGCTGCGGTCGGTCGTGCGAGCCTGCGCCGTGCCGCTGACAGACCCCGAAGTGCGCGGGGCCTGCCCGCGCGAGCGTCATTCACGATGAGGTGCTACTCGCGGGAGGACAGCGTCTCTGGTCTCCCAGGGCCGGCAGGCCAGATGCTGGAGAGTGAGCGGGCTGGAGGGGATCCGCCCAAGCCCAGGCGAAGAATTCCAGGGCGGGCAGATCGTTGAGCTCCAAACGCACGTCTGAGGAAGGTATGGGGCGGCCTGTGGGGAGGCCAGCGCGCGGCCAACTCAGTTGCACCGGCGCAGCTCCGTCTGGCGGCATCAGTGGCCCAAAAGAAGGCTCAGGGGAACCCACCCCGCCGCAGACGCTACCGTTGCTCAGCGTGTGGAGGGAAGATGGCGACGTTCGCGGACGCGCCGGCCGGCGATGCCGCTGCCGGCGCCAAAATCTTCAAGACGAAGTGCGCCCAGTGCCACGTCGCGGAGAAGGGGGGCGGGCACAAGCAGGTGACCGAGCGCCATCGCGGGCAGAATCCCGAGCGCTCGCGGGGCCCTGTCGAGGCTGACTACCCCACGGCGGGCTGGGCCGGCGGGCTCAGCTGGGCGCCCTCCCGACGCTCGTGCGCGACGAGGAGGTGCAATTGGGTCGCCGGGCGTCGGGAGGGCCAGCCGCGCGTGCGCTTCGAGGCCGTCCGAGCGCTCTTAACGAAGCATTTTGCCGATGGCGTCCGGGACGCTCGAGTCGGCTCCGTTATGACTCGTTTCGAGACGCGAGGCCTGGTTTTGGGTCCCGCGAGCCCTGGCAGGGTCTCTGGGGCCGCACCTCCTGCCAGCCTGGCCCAGCCACCTGCGCCGCGCCGGGAGAGCGCATCGCGTTTGGCCGGGCAGAAGCGCTCTCATTCGATGGGCACGTCGAATGTGGTGCTTCTGCGACCCGCCTTGCAGCCTCGGACCCACGCCGTGCCCGCCATTTCGTCGCGCAGGGTCCGAACCTTGGGGGCCTTTTCGGGCGTCAGTCGGGGCAGGCGGCGGGCTTCAGCTACTCTGATGCCAACAAGGCGAGTGATGTCGCCTGCTGGTGACGTCGGATCTCGCGGAGTCCCTCGCGGCAGCCTGCGCGGGGCCAGTGGCGGAGGGGCGTGGACAGCAAGGGGGCGGGCCCTCGTACCGCCCGCTGCATCGCTGCCGCCGGTGCCGCGCTCTTTCTGTGACAGACTGCTGACCGCTCCATCGCTTTCGGCGCCTGCAGAACAGCGGCGTGACGTGGAACGAGAACACGCTGTACGAGTACCTCCTCAACCCCAAGAAGTACATCCCGGGGACCAAGATGGTGTTCGCGGGGCTCAAGGTGAGCGCGTCATCCCTCGCTCAGCGTCGCGAGCGGTCGTCAGAGCTCTGGGCCGGCTCGTGCGCATCGCAGCTCGATGGGAGAGCGGAAAGCCGTGTCGCTGGCCCTCTCCTTCCTCGCAGAAGCCTCAGGAGCGGGCCGATCTCATCGCTTATCTCAAGCAGGCGACCGCATGAGGCTCTCGCGGCCTGTTGGACCCGAGTGACCGCCGCAGGCACAGGCGCAAAGCAGGGTGATTCCCTGCCACGCGGCCGCACGCCCAACCTAGTCCCTAAATCCGCTTGAACTCACGGTCGTCGCGTGCCATTGGTCAATACAGCACCTCTTCCAGCACGAGCGCGTTCGCGGGTGCCGGGTACAGCGGGAAAGGCTCCGCCCTCTCCATTTGGGCCAAAACGTCTTCCCTCATTAGCCGGCCCACACCGACTTCCACCAGAACCGATGCCAGGACTCGGCACATCTGGAACATGAACCCGCTTCCCACGAACTCGAACAACACGTGCCCGGGAGACTCCTCCTCCACTGCGTCCAGGGGCCGCACGCAGGGGAAGTGAGACGGGACCCTCACGCAGTGCAAATGCCCCTTTGGGTCCCCAGTCTTGCCTGTGATGTGGACGGTCCGCACTCCGGGCTTTCGCTCCAGGGCGCCGTCCGTGCCTTGGGTCTGCACTTCCTCCCCATCCTCCTCGCCCCCGCTGTCGCCCTCGCCCTCGCCTTGATCGTGGCCCTCGTCCTCCCGGGGCCCCTCCTCACGCTGGCCCTCCCGCCGGGCAAGCCTAGATCGGTTCCTGAGCCACTGCTTGCGCTTGTTGCCCGGCCCGTGAGGCCGCTGCCTTCCCTTGAAAGCCCGGAAGTCTCTCGTTCCCGAAATGGCGGCCGCGACCTCTTGCATGGCCTCGACGCAGAGCTGGCACTCGTCCACGTGCGCGGGCATGCGGTGGTGGTGCTGCTGCCACCGCTGGACCATCCACCACGTGCGCCTCGCCTGCTCCACGGTTGGTGGGACCCAGCAGACCCTGTACGTGTAGCGCTTCCCTCGGGAGGTCACCGCGTTGAACCCAGGAGCCCACCGGACGCCGCGGACGCACACGGCGCCGTGGGTTTCTTGGAACAAAAAGATGTTGAGGCGCAACTGCGAAGGGATTGTGGCAGGAGGTGCTTGCCACCGTCTGCCACCAGGCTTGGCCACCAGCACCTCGCATGCGCTGACCCCCTCCCACGCGCCTCCATGAAGCTTAGAATCGCGCGTATGTCCTCCTCTCCATCGTAGGATGTCGAGGGCTCGTCACCACGCAGCGCGCTGATCCGGCTCAGGTGCGGGGCTGACAAGTCGAAGTGCAGCGTGAGTGCGTGGGCGTGCACGCCCGTGTCTGCGAGGACGGTAGTGGCAGTGGCAGTCGTGCGATATCATCACGCGTGCAGCGGGGTAGACTTGCGACGCTCACCTGTCCGCGAAGCCGCAGAGACGGCACGGTGTTCGCCAACCACGCGCCGCAGCGCCTTCTCCACCACGCCCTGCACGGTGTTCTTGTCCGGCTGCCGCTGGAAGCCCGCGAAGGTGGCGCCATCGTACTGCACTTCGGCGCGAATGCGCCAGAGCTTCTCGAGCGGACGCGGCGGGCTGGGAACAACGGGAGGGGCCGCCGCTCTGGGCGCTGCCATTGGCAGCAAATGCGTATAACGAGCTGAAGGCCGGGTCAGGAAATGAGTGCTGCAGGTGTCTCTAAGACTTTCGTGTTTGTGGGAGGAAAGGCGCAGGGGACAGGCTAGGCACGAGTAAGTGTGTCTGGCGCACCCTTGCTTGACCTGGTTTCACGAATTGCCGATGTCATTGGCCTCGCGCAATAATGCTTGGGACAATCGTTTGTACATCTAGCCGCTGACTGTCATGCACTGCTGAGATTCATTTCGAGCGCACGGCACGGCCCCCACGAAGAATGGCCGGGCGCCCTCATCTTCCTAGCCTGACCCTGACCGCGCACACCATCCAGCCCTTTTACGGTCATCGGTTTAAGCCTAGATTTTGCTACGTCGGCCACGCGCGCCCACCCACTGCCAGCTGGACGGCGCAGACAGCGTCCCCCCGTGCCTCATCGCGCTCCCGAGGGCCTGCGCAAGCCGCGCACGCGGAGACGGCTGAGGCACGGTGCATCCGATGCAGCGGAGAAGGCATCGTCGTATGTCCAGCCTGCGGAGGCTCAGGGACGCTGGGAAGGCAAGTGCTCGGCGGCCGCTGCTCGACATCCATTGGCGGGGAGCGCTGCAGTGGCTTTCCTTCCACCCACGCACATCGAGTGAGTTGCCTTCGTGCAGGGGAGGCTTCCACAAGCGCAACACGTTTGATTCGCGGCGCGTGGTGGGATCGACGTGGACGGCGATGGAGAGGACCTTTGGCTGGCGCCACTTCCACGTGACAGCATCTCGGCAGCTGGGGAAGACACGCCTCGCGCTGCTGGTTGCCACGTGCGACCAGGACGTCAAGCTGTGGGTTCCGGTCAAGGTGAGAGACGCGCAGAGGTCAGGACGTTTGGGTTGGTGCAGCTTTTGACGCAAAGCAGTAAGGGATGCGTTTCGGTTTCTTGCAGACTTTGCGGGATCGGGATCGGTGGGCGAGCGGGTGGCTGCCGCGAGCGGAGATGGAGGGTCTGGAGCAGGGCGTGGCAGCGACACAGGGCTGCAAGGGGTGCCAGAGCACGGGCATCGCGGCATGTCCTGGGTGTGGCGGCAGCGGGGCTCAGAGCGCCCTTCTCGAGATTGGGTAGCGGCGTCATGGCGCAGCAGCTGCCGCCAGCTGTCGTCTCCTGGTTCCAAATCACGGATCAACTGCGATGATCACATCGTCTGTTACGACACACGGCCGCTCTGTGTGCTCAACTGCGTCGGCCTCTCTGGCCCCTCACTGCGGCGGGGGCGCGAACGTGAACTGGTGCTTGCCCGCGAGCTCCGCCACTCGCTCGGCCGTCGCGTCGGCGGCGCCGGACTTGGCGCGGGGTCCGACGTTGGGGGAGTTGTGGACCGAGTTGGGGGAGAGGGGGCTGAGGGGGCTGCGGCGGGGAGACTGCGGGGCAGGGAAGGGGTCGCGCGTTGCATGTCGCCCCCTGCTGCCTTGCCATGCACAGGATGCGGTGACTGGGTTGCAGTATAAAGCACTCACCACCCGCGGGTGCGCGACGGCGGAGCTGCCCGCGACTGCCAGGCCGCTCTCGGCCCCCGAGGGCGATCCCTGAGCGGCGTCGGGGGTGGCGCCAGGGGCAGAGGCCCGGGATCCCTGGGAAGTTGACCCGGACAGGGCGCGTGTCAGCAACGCCTCCGCGCGCTCCCGTGACGCCTGGGCGCGCTGCAGCAGGTGCTGCGGGCAGTGAAGACGAGAGATGTCAGCGGCGAAGGGGTGCCAGGGCCGGGCCAGTCAGGCGGCGTGGGGAGGGCGAGGAGCACTGGTGCCGAGTGCTGCACCTGGGTTCGGGACGAGGCGCCTGTCGACGCGGAGGAGGGACCCTCGGAGTCGGGGGAGGCGCACGCGACGCCCGCCGACCCGCCCGTGGCGCCCTCCGATGCGCTGGGCAGGTCCGACGCTCCGCTGGCGTAGCGCCGGGCGCCGGGGGGCGGACCCTGGGGCCGGGCGGGCAGGGGCGACGCGTCGCAGTCCATCATCTCCACGTCTTGCTGGGCGTCGGCGACCGGCGCGGGCGGCAGGTCCGCCACGGCGTCCGCCCAGCGCGCGGGGTCCGCCCGCGGGTGGTTAGGGCGCAGGTGGGGCGTCTGCTGGCCGGAGATGCCGCCGGACTGCAGGTGGCGAGGAAG